>CM077207.1:12340156-12675156 GCA_039654625.1 Rhinogobio ventralis | reverse complement strand
CACTTTTCAAATACAAACACTTTTCAACCTATTAATTTGAAAATGTAACATTTAACATGACGGTAATTTAACCGTAGCCTTTATAAAACGACTTTGTAAACGCCTAGTATTTCCAAGTCAACTTGGATTTGACTAGTCGACTAGTCTCGTATTTCCCTAATGCAAATGGGGTCCGGAATGTTCTGTGTTCGAATCGCTCTACCCACATTTGGAGGTAGTCTACATGTGACCACATTACTTCAGTCTTCAGTGTCACATGATGATCACAGTGTATGTTTATGCTTATTAAAGTATGGCATTGTTTCTCTTGCTTTGCCTGTATAGAAATTAACTGTGAGCTTCAAGTATGCAGCATTATTTGTAGTGCCTGCCAATGTGAAGCATTCCAAAGCGCTCCAAATCAGTCAATTATGAGGCTCCATTTCAGTCATGATGCTCCCATTAGGGTTAGGCGACGTCTACCAAATTGGCATCAGACGATGTCTACAGTGAAACATTGTGATGGACGATAACATCGGGGGGTGGCGTTTGAGCGTTAAGTTTCGTTAATGTGGCTCATGTCTGGAGAAAGAGAGAACGCGCATGGAGCTGAAAGGGCTTGAAATGAAGCGCGTTTGGCTTTAGATAAAACTACTAGGATGTAGCGCTGAAATATCATTACCACAAACGATCCTGAGTGCTTGTGGTGTGATCCGCACCGCTGTTTTGATGCTCTGCTCACTTGAACTAGAAACGGGTAAATGGTGCTACCGTTCTGTCTCGCGGTCCCGATGGAGACATGGCGGGGTCCGGATGCACCACGGTCTGCTATTTAAATATATAATTGGTTTAGTTTGTGTAAAACATCTAGTAGCCTATAATTGGCGTTTGGCGTTTTTTTGCACAATAAAACCTTTAGTGTTTAAATTGTTCATTTGAATTGTTTTGAATTATTTGCGGTAATGAACATCGTGATATCTGTCCACCATCGGCGATGGATGATAGCATCATCTATCGGCCCAACCTTAGCTCCCATAGAAGAAAGGGAGGCAGCTCACTATGTTTAGTAACAAAGCTTGAGTCTCCACGTTGAACCAAGCCACTACTTTCAATGACCCTGCCTTCAGAATGACCCCGTAACCTTCTGGATCAACACCAACTTTTAATTGGCTAGAGGACAGGAGCCCTGGAGTTTGAGTGACGGCGCTTTGAAGAGAGTTTTCCTGTTTAAGCGCAATGCTTAATGTGCAGAAAAGACAACACGAGGACCACTCCTTGATGCCATCTAAGGTCTAGACAAAAGGCATAATGGAAGAAAGAGAGGGATGGAGAGGGCAAAGTTAAGTCAGAGAAGGATCAGAGAAATGGATTGTGAGAAGTAAAAAATTGGGAGAAATAGAAATGAAGGGAGATTGTGGGCAATACAGAAAGAGGAAGGAAATTAAATCAAGAGAGGGAGATGGGAGTGCACGACCCAAAAAACCTGTAGTGGTTCTTATGAAAGTCCCCTGAGAATTGCAGTCAAGCCTTGTTTCTGTGAGAGAGGGCTTCAGCCTCTGGGGAATTTGATTGACAGTTCCAGAAGAGTGTCCACATATCTTTATCATGCCTGCAGACCGAATACTAGAATATACTTCCTTTTATGACATAACAGTGCACCCCATGATCTGATTGGATATTAATACATTCTGTAACTTTTTCTGGCTGAAGAGTTCTCAAGGCTTCTGACAGTCGAGCACAAACTTTTAGGGGCTGCATGTTCAAAAAAGTTTGTGAAGTGTGTGATCTGTTACTTTTTTTGGTTTGGACTTTGCTTTTTTTATTTTTATATTTTTATAATTTGTGAACAAAAAAATGCAGTTTATAGAAGGGGGGGGATATGTATATGTTTTTTTTTTTTTCCTCTTCTATTAACTGCATTTTTTTTGTTGACAAATTATAAAAAAAATAAAATAAAAAAGCTATTTATTTATGTTTTTCCCCCCTCTCCTTTTTTCTATATACTGTACTATGCCACTGGGGAAAAGGGGAAAAAACTTATTTAT
Source organism: Rhinogobio ventralis (assembly GCA_039654625.1). Classification (NCBI taxonomy): domain Eukaryota; kingdom Metazoa; phylum Chordata; class Actinopteri; order Cypriniformes; family Gobionidae; genus Rhinogobio; species Rhinogobio ventralis. Next base: position 12,673,132 of record CM077207.1, on the reverse strand, counting down.
AACAAATAAAATATTAACATTTACATTTCAGATTATTTGCAAGTTTAAGTGATTAACCTCAGCTAACCTTCATCCACTTTGACACTTAAGATCAAGGCATTATGGCTGATCTTTATTTGCTGGCTTTATTGTCCTGTAACCCAAGACGCACTGATTCAGTGCCCTGACAAAAAGCCCTGAATGAATGCAAACCGCACACACACACACATCCAATAAAAAGTGGTTAAGGGTAAATCTCCTTTATACACAGCAAGTGTATTAAGTGTCCAATGATCTCGCATTTGAGCTCATTAAGTTTCTTAGGGCCAATTGGAAATCAATTTAGCCAGCTAAACTGGACAAACTTTTCTTTTAAGTCCAATTTATGTCCTCAGTTTCACAGACATGTCTTTCGCTAGCCGGCTCCTTTTTATAATGGAGTGAAATGAGTACGCTCAGGTGCAGAAGCAGAATGAACAGTTTCTTCCCAGAGCTGAAAAGCACATGTACGTTCACTCACTGTCTCGCTCTCATTAGCTCTCTGTGGCGCTTTTGTCTTTTAATCAATGCAGAAAACATAAATACAATTAGCAGCTTTCCCATATCGATCCCAGAGAGGGTGGAGTCGCACGATGAATTGTTCCTCATGGGTGTTCTCCATCATGTGCGTGTGTTGCTTGTGAATTTATTCGTTTTGCGTGTGCATGTTGTTCGTCAAGTGAGCGTCATACTGTAGTGCCAGCTTATGAGTGCGTGTTGTCATCGGTGCGGCACACACTTCATCAGGGAGTCGTGGCTAAACAGTGATGAATGTGTGTATGCCTCTGCTTTGGTTTGATTGAATGCCCTGCTCTGAAACAGAGGCACACACACTCAGGCACTTTATGACAGCCAAGATGGAAAACTGCAGTTTGAGATGTAATCAGGAAATTCAGGCACAAACACACAACCGTACGCCACAGACCGTAGCAACACTATTGACTTAACTACATTTTTCAGTAGTGTGACAGTAGCTCTGATATCTGCAAAGTGGTGTAACTTTCCCAGTTACAAGCTACTTTTTCTAACGTGTTACGCAACAATATTCTTGATTAAATTGTGCAGCCTTGCAACTGAGCGAGATGAGGCAATAATCAAACTCACTCTACTATAGTGTTTTTTTTCACCTATTTGTAGCAAAATGGATATTAATTTAAGTACTGCTATTTAGATAACTATTTTACTAAAATTTTGATGTTAGTTTGTGCTAATTGATGTCCTTGGCTCTTTGTAATTTAATCATATAATCTGACAATGATATAATTCAGAAGGTTGTGTCCCCTTTCATGGTGTTATTTTTACTTTTTTGTTAGTAGTTTGTGGCTAACTAATTATTCTTAAAGTTAGCTTGAGTTATGTGAACTACTTTAAAATCATTAGCTCGACTGTTTTCAAAGAGGTGTAGCTTTTCCAGTAACAAACTACTTTTCCAACAAGTAGCAGTGTAGCTTGACATAATGTTCATGTTACATTGCGAAAGCAGTTTTGCAAGCGAGCGAGATGATGAGGCAGTAATCAAAAATTTTAGCTTCTAATTCAATCCATGTGAATCACTTATTTTTGTCATCATTTTTGCATCAACATTGCTATTAAGCTAACTGCCTAAATTCTACGACTGTTAACTTTAGACTTTAGTTTGTGCTAGTTGATGTCCTTGACATCCTGATAAGCTATCAGCTGTATCCTATAACCTGACAAAGATGTAATTAAAAAAATACTGCTCCCTTATATCGCATCATGTTTGTTAGCTACTTTTTGTTATTAGCTAGTAGCTAACTACTTGTTCTAAAAGTTAGCTTGATTTGTATCTACTTGTATCTAACAAGCTAATTTTCAGTATTTTGGGTGTTTTTTTTATAACAAATTTTTAGTTAAATGCTACCATTTAACTAACAATTTAACTACTATCACTATGTTAGCAGTTAAAAGTGGCTTTTGTTTGATGCTAGTTTATGCTAATTGATGTCCTTGACATCCTGGTAGCTATTTTTTTATTTAAGCATAGAATTTAACAATGCTATAATTCAAAAGCTAGTTAGCTACTTTTTGTTAATGGCTTGTAGCTAACAAAAGTAGTTTGATGTGTATATATTGAGTATACCAAGGTATAGTTTCAAAGTAGCTTCCCTAGCGCTGTACACAACTAGCTAAATATTCTCAGATACAGATAGTGTAACGCACAAGATGCATAATATGTGCGTTTTATAACACGCACAAAAACACACTCAATTTGCTATCTGTACACGTATAACCGGCTCATGCATTACCCTCTTGTCATTGTTTTTTGTTCTTCCTGAAAGTCAAGTTCATAAAACTGAATTTTTAATAAGTTGTTTGCACTTAGTGTTAAACATGTCTGCACTGCTGTTTTTAATTAATAACCCCAGCCTTTCCAACGAAGTGGAACACAAACAACACTAATACATGCAGAGAAAGAGAAAGATATACTCAGAAATAGAGGTAAATACACTTCCTGTGAGTATTGGGTTGTGTTTGAGGTTTTATCTGTCTGAGAAGTCCCCCCTTTTATCAGTGTATAACTCAGTCAGAGCAACAGATAAATACTGAGAGAGACAGGTATAGAGATAACCAGTGCTTCGGTGGAGTTTGTGAATGGGCTGTGCTCTAAAAATTGAGGTTTGATGATACAGCCAAAGCAATAAATAGATGTTTTCTGTGAGTTACAGCATTTATGAACTTGTTGACTAATCTCATCTCAACTTGTGAATTAGAGATTCATCAATATTACAATTCTGGATGATACTATTAGCCAATACTTCATTTTATTTTTAAAAAAGCACTTTATATTGATTTACATGCAATAATAGATTATAATATTTAATTTTGAATATTTGAAAGTTTTAAGTAAAAATGCCTTGCAGTGGTCTGCAGTGGTCACATGGATTATGCAAGTTCATATCCAGCCTGCAACTCAGTGTCCAGTAATTTTCACTCTCTGTGGTGTCTATCCAAAAAAAAAGAGGCAAAATTCCCTCCAGAAAATTACATCTTAAACCTGTGTGGAGCACTGTTGAAGTGCTTATGTGTGTGTGTGTGCTTGATACTTGAAAGCGAAAAGGATGTGTGTGTCGGAATCTCGCCCAGGCTTCTTTGTCGCAAACCTTTTGCCCCCGGTCTTCAGGCAGTGGGGTGAATCTCTCACTCTCACATTGTCTCTGTACTCAAATGAGACTGGGCTCTCTGGGTGGTTAATTGGGCAAGTTTTGCTCAAGGCTGCCTTATAGGTAGCTTTCCGTGATCTGCCTAGCCCACACATTTGTTTTCTGTCATGGTGGGGACTTTCCATTGATTTCTGTTGATTTTGTACTGAGCTAATTGTAATTTCTAGCCGCTAAACCTCATAAAAAGCCTTTTGCATTTTCATGTAGTCTTTAGTTGGTATGTTTATGAAGCTGTTTTCCTCATGGGGACCGTTGGTGTTGTTGATAATTTCATATTTTACAGTCCTTTTGGGGAAATTTATTCTTCTCATTGTGGGCTAATTTCACACACACACACACACACACACACACACACACACACACACACACACACACACGCGCGCACGTACGTAATGTGTGTGTATGTATATATGTGTGTGTATATGTGTATATATATATGTATATATGTATATATTTATGTATGTGTGTCCTTATATAATATATATGTTGAAGTAAAAGAAAATTGGTGTTTAAGATGCTCTATTGTATCTGCAATTTACAAGTGTTTTGGTTTCATCATCCCAGTAACGGCAGTAATAACCACCTCCTTCATTACAGGATGAAATCAATGTTTAATTATAGAGAAGAACACTATTGAAGCGTGTGCTTGATTTCTGGGGCATGTATGAATGTGTTCATATAAGTCTCATGGTTTAAGGTGTTTTCTTAATGTTTTGTTGTTCTCTTTCTTGCTCTTTGTAGTCATTTGTTTACCTACGTCCTTATACAGAATGTATATACATGAGATCTGACAGAGGATGTGATTCCAGAGACTTCCAGCCATGGAGTCTATCCTGTTCTCTGTAATCAGACCCTCCTACTCAAACCTTGGCTCAGTCACATTAAATCATCTTGAGTTCTGCTTTGTCCAAACCTGGAGTAATTTCTGAAGGAGTACATTTGCTTGTCATTTGATATGGATTGCATTCAAACTCAAAAGCTCAAACCCACAAGCTGCTTTGAGTATGACCATGTGTGCACGTCCACTTCTGTGTGTGAGAAATACTTGAATACTACGTTCCATTATCTTAAAGGGATAGTTCACCCGAAAATGAAAATTACCCCATGATTTACTCGCCCTCAAGCCATCCTAGGTGTATATGACTTCTTTCAGACAGAGTTCTATTAAAAAATGTCCTGGCTAATCCAAGCATTATAATGGCAGTGAATGGCAGCCCACAATTTGAAGCCCAAAAAAGTGTGTCCATCCATTATAAAAGTAATTCAGACAGCCTTCCGTATTCAACTTACGAAAAAAGCGTATCTGACGCGGCATGACTAGGATGCAGCATAAGCATTTTGAACTGCAAGAGGCGTTACACTTTCTGCGTGAGTTGAATACGGGAGGTGGTCTGGCCTTAAAATTTTGGGCTGCCATTCACTGCCATTGTAATGCTTGGATTAGCCAGGACATTTTTTAATATAACTCCGACTGTATTCGCCTGAAAGAAGAATGTCATATAAACCTAGGATGGCTGGAAGGTGAGTAAATCATGGAGTAATTTAAATTGCTTGGGTGAACTATCCCTTTAATGTTAGTGTATGTGTTCAATACCGTATTTCTTTTGCTGTTTTATGGGAATTAATATTGAGAATTGTGAAATTTTTTAAGCTTTGATATTGTGACAATCCGACATCTAAAACACACCTTTTTTCAAGTTGGCACCATGGTCTCACCATAATAGCAGAAACGTAAAAGCTGGTCTGAGATCACTGTTAAAGAGCAGCATCTTGCTACAGCAGGCTGTCAGGCTTGTTGTTTTGGCCTGAGGGAAACATGATCAGCGGTTTGCTCAGTCGGCATTGACTGGCCAAAATTTTGAAGCTGACAGCTCGTTTTCACCAGCGTTTACACGTGTGGCTAGTTAAGCATGGGACTGGAGCATTTTTTAAGAAAAGCTGTGATTGTTGCCATAGCACCTCTTCCTGATGCAAGCTCTGGGTAGCTGCTCTTTTCATGTTTATCCAGGTCTTTTGAGTCTAATTCTTGATGTTAATTCTCAGAGCAATAAGGCCATCATTCCTCTCACTATAGTGTTAATACATTGTGCATGATTCACTGGTGCACATTCATCCAAAGAACATAAAATTGTCTTCATAATGTAGTCAATCAATTAATCCAAAATAAACTTTCTTTCTTTTAATTAACAATTTCACTGCAAAAAACATCACATTATGATGGCAAAATGGGTTATGAATGCAGTTTCATGTTGACTTCAAAGGGATAGTTTATCCAAAAAGGAAAATTGACAATTTATTCACCCTCATGTTGTTCCAAACCCGTATGACTGCACTGGAACACAAAAGGAGACATTTTGATTACTCTTTTGTTTTTTGCATGCAAATGGATGGGAATTGCAGCAACATGTTTTAAACCCGTAATACTTTTATTCAGCAAAGATGCATTAAATGTATCAAAAGAGACATTAAAGACCTTTACATTGTTACAAAAGATTTCCATTTTAAATAAATGCTGTTCTTTTGATATTTCATTAATCAAAGAAACTTGAAACAATGTATCATGGTCATGGAGTAATGGATGTTTCTACACCTTTTTTCACATTCAAGGTTGCAGGCTCTTTTTGTAGCTCATAGAGTTATGTTATACATATTTTACATCATCTTTTACATTTCAGAAGCAGCAGGTAAACGATTAGATATGTTACATCTGCTGCCTGCCTCCTGTTTACTAGATATTTAATAAAGTGTAATGGAGTGTAAGATGAAGGAAATGCACTTTCCAAAACGTTTCAATTTTTGTCTCTGCTGAGCAAACAAGCGTTTAATAGTGGAAGCTTTGATTTCCACACCTAAATCCTGCTGTTCTAAAACTGTTTTAAAGAGAGTGTGTGTGTGTGTGTGTGTGATATCTATGTGAGGTGTATTGTTACAGTCTAATCCGAGGCATGGAAGTTTGATTAGACTCCTGAGCGCAGATGGGCTCTTCAGTGTGATTACAATGCTTTTCATTAGATTTCATCACATCTCTTCGTTTTCTCCTTTATTTCACATATACCCTCTCCCCACCTCCGTATGTTTCTTGCACCACCCCTCTTGATTAATCATGGGAGAGTGACGGGAGGTAGATGTGACTGAAGTGAAGAGGTAATTGCATCGCAGGTGTGTTGATATGGGGACTGTTATAGATTTGTTGACGTTGGCTTAACCGGTAGATTGTCAGAAACTCAGCACTCTCACGAATGTCACTGCCAGTCATCTGATATTGTGGTGTTGTTGTTTTTGTTTTTTGTTTTGTGGTTTGTGGTTTGGTTTGTTTTTTTTTATTTTATTTTTTTATTTATTTTTTTTTATTTTTTTATAAACCTTATTGACTATCACCTAAATATCTTCTTTTGTGTGAAGAATGTTGATTTGATGAACTGATTAATTGTTTTTGTCTATTAGGCATGTGCGATTTAATACGGTAATACGATACGGTAATGCCATATATCACGATAATGCACTATATTGTTATCGTGGGCACTTCAAAATACTGTGAATAATTATATATTACAAATTATTCAGATTTTTGGAATGCATTTTAAGAATACTTTACCCATAAACCGTTTAAAACTAACAAAACCGCTGTATGCTGCACCAAAGAGGCAAACAAACCAAATATGTATGAGCAGCGCATGGCGGGACAAGTGAAGGAGACGTGCTGAATGAAAGTGCACATTCACACTCTCTGACAGCAGATGGCGCTGATGGAACAGCAGGAATGCAGCCGTTTCCCCGGTAACCCTCGTAAACAATGCAGACTCCCGCTACTAAACAGTTTTTAAATGTTTCAAACAGCCATTTAGATTTCTGTATTCACTACAGTGCTCACCACATAACCTAATTCTTAATACTTAAAGACTTCAGGCTATTTATTTTCAAACTTTAAACATTTTATATTTTAATCTGTACTACATGCCCTAGATATTGTTTGAATATGTTCTTCTTTGTGATTCTTTGTTCAGTCACACATTTCACAATAAGGTTCCATTATTTAACATTAGTTAATTCATTAGTTAACAAACTGACAATGAAAAAAATACTTCTAAAGCATTTATTAATCTTAGTTAAATGTAAATTTCAACATTTAATAACACATTATTAAAATCAATAGATGTAACTGTATTATTTAATGGACCTGAGCTAACAGTAACTAACAGTTGGTTTTTAACTGACGTATGAAAGAATAACAAATGTAGCTATTTGCTCTTTGTTAATGTTAGTTAATGCATTAACAAGTGAGACCTTATTGTAAAGTGTTACCTATTGTTCTTTATAATTCTTTTGCACTTAAACCGGTTCGAAATATTTGTTTACTTTATACATTTGTGTATTGCTTTATTGTATTTAAATGTTCGGTTCTTTGTTATAAGAAAGTTATTAAACCTGTTATAGTATGAAAACACTTTTTTGCAACTTATTTCAATATCGTGATAATACCGTATACCGTGATAAAAGCTTCAGAAATTAATCGCAACATGAAAATTTGATACCGTCACATACCTATTGTCTATACAGTGATAGGCAATGAGGGTCAAAACAACATTGGACCCCATTTGGACTTTCATTGTATGGACAAAAGCAGCCTTTGGACAAGGCCGTGGTGAATTGTTGCTCATATGCAAATGCAATAGCCGTCAGTGTGAAAGATGTTTTTGGACACAGAAGGACCACCTCTCGTCGAGGAGCATTCAAATGAGACTTAAATATGCCATGGAGGAATATATATGAAAGATTTTAAAATAAATATGGTGGGTAACGAAATTAATTTGGAGGGTTTACAGATCACAATGCAAGCGGGAGAAGCTTCATGTTAGGGTATGTTCATGTACCGCAGGGTAAGATTAAATTAATTTACATTTAACCAATTTAATATGGAGAAGCACTGAAACGTTTATGTGTTTTTAACCTACACTGTACATGACGTGAGAACAGTTAGCTATTTAGGTTTGTAAGTTAGCATTGACTCACTAACTTTAATCGTAACTTAATGAGAGTATGACAACCAGAAAATCTGTTCAGTATACCTGGAATCAGTGTTACAAGTATCCCAGACACATCGTTTTACCATTTTTGTTGCATAAACGCCATCAAAACGTTGAGCGCTTCGGATCTTCCAATGTTTCTCTATGGAGCTGAAACCTTATGTGCTCATATGGCGCTGAAACCTTATGTGCTCATATGTGTTCGAGGGTAGGGGCTTACCAATAGGTCAATTGCATTATGGGCTGTTAACATGTAATGCTCATATTGGAGTGATCTTAGAGCAAGAGAGACATATTTCTCCTCATTCCAGGCAAAATTATGCAACTTTGCTCGGCTTCAGCTCTGTATCACTCATTTACTCTGATCTAATCAACGCATGGATGGGTGCACAGACAAAAACACCTTCGAAAATAGTTGTTCACACATAAAGGACAAGGTGGGTAGTTCATTCAAACATTGAAGAAAAAAAAAAGAATTTAAAAGGGCTTTCTTTTTTCATCTGTATTGTCTCTATAACAAACACTGACAGGCTATTTCCTATTGTATTTTATGTCATTACAAATGTTCCAACTGAGAACGGCAGAACTATTTATGCTTTAATGCCATTGCCAAATAGAATTCAGATGTCTGTTTGTAAAGAAGCATTAGAGCATGTGTAAAAGCCTCGACTGACAGGAAATCCATAACAGCACCATTCACATTCCTCCATGCGCGAAACAATGCGAAAAAAAAAGATCTTAATCTAATAGAAATCCGGCTTTAGATTTCTTGATCGTTTTTGTTACCGCAAGAAAATTATTCATCACAAATATCATTTCCATTGAGGCTCGTGAGGGGTTCTTCATGGTGGTTGCATGTCAATATCAAGTATTGTGTTTCTTGGCGGGTGTTGTGGTGCTTTTTCTCACTCTCGCTCTCTAAGCTGTAGACCTGTGGTTGTAACGTTCCCACTCTGCGAGACAATCTTTCTGGTCCATAAATGTCACTGATTAAAACTGCTGTTGGAATCATTGCATGGATCACTTGGTGCATGATGACTCTAATCAGCTTGTTCAGTTCATCAGGAGGTGGAAACATAATAGTTACAAATCGGTAGGAGTTTCAGTGGTTCAGAGACACCGGCTGAGTGTTCTTGAGACCCCAATTCTGCTCTATCATAGTTATAATTTGATTTAAAATGTGTGTTAATACAGTGAGAATCATCTCTACCAGTTCAGTTTTATAAAAAATAAATAAATTGGAAGCAGATGATTTTTCATGACTTTTTTTTTGTTTCGAGGCTGCTATTATATGCCACATTACTATGTCACAAAAAATATCTTTATTTTTTATTGATTTTATTTTATTTTTTATTTTAATCTAATAAATTGGCAACTCATCTTTCTACTGAATGCAACAACATGCATACAGTGACTCCTATTAACGGTTATTTTTAGTGAATCACTCATGAATCATTCAGAGTTACTCAAATAATCTGACTCAATCATCAAAATGATTGAGTTACTTTCAGTCTTGTTTCCAAATTTTTCCTCCTAAAAAGTATTAAAAAAATTCTTGGAATTATTCCTCCCTGGTGTTAAATGACGACATATTAGTTTCACTGGCTGATCTGACCTAAAAATAGCTGTAAAGCTCTGAGTTTGTATTGTGTTCAGGTTCTCTGAGGAGGCCCAAGGTGTCTCAGTGAATGCTCCTTCCTAGTCCTTACTGTCAGGTGTTCTTGAGTTAAAATGTCTTGCTGTAAACAAGGTCAGGAAGACTGCATTTGATTACATAGAATGAATGAGTTGTCAGGAAGTAAGAGACACAAATTACATGTCTTGAAGTTAGACAGAAAGATATTGAGCTGTAAGGGAAAGTGAGGTCAGACGCTTGTAGATAGCCTTTACATACTGTGGTGAAACCAATCAGCTGAATTTGGATGCAAATTATGTAAATGATGTAATTATTGACTTTAGCTGTGCCCTCTTGTCTTTTTCATTCTAATAAAAATGCTAACTCCTGGCAGATTCCGTCCCGAAAATGTCCTTAGCATAGTGGATGATGCTGATCTCAGCTGTCCTACAAATTGACTTTTTTCTAGCTTATTTATACAGGACTGAATATATTAATAAAGTACTTCTAATTGACATCCTCTTTTACAGGTCATTCGTGTCATTATTTTAGTAATTTCTCCTTCTGACCTCAGTGAAAAAATAAATACAAGATTGTGACAAACTAGAGAAATGTTATGTTTTATTTTTCACTTCTAAATAAAACTTTATCATATTTACCCAGTACTTCAGTGTTATGTATTTTTATGCTGATTACAGTATCCCTCTAATTTTTATACAGACTGATGTTGTATAATTACAATATAACAATATTTTAGGTTAAGATTTATGGATGTACAAGAGAGAATGTGTTTAGTTTAGTTCAATTTAGTTTAAATTACACTAACACTGAGTAAACTTTTGAAATACTGAAATCAGTTGTTTGAAATCAGTTTGTTCTTGTGTGCGGAATCACTGCCCATTTAGAACATTCTAAATCATTCTAAATCAGTCACAAATCAGTTCCATGATGATTTATAAGGGCGGATTATATAAATCTTCTCTTGCTTTCTGTTTAGTACCCTTAGTACACTGCAAGAAAACCGTATTTAAATGTGTGATGAATCGGAAACGGCAAAACAGGAAAACATTTTAAAGTACTTAATTAAACCGTTTTTGCTCTGGTACTTAAAATTGGTACAGAACCGCAAAATTGTACTGGTATTGATACCGATCACTGACATTTTGGTACAGTGAACCCTAGTTCAGATGCTGCCTTAGAAGGCAGCTGCCTATAGGGTCATTTTGTGTCAAATCAACCAAATTTCGGAAAGTTCCCCAGCTCGAAGTTTTGATTTTGTTAATATTTTTTCTGTAGAAAGACAAACATAAATGGTGATGAAAGCCAAAATATTAGATGCCATGGATGTATAATGTAATCCACTGTTTTGTAGAGGGGGGTCAAAATGACAATTTTCACCTGAGATCTGGAGCCAAATTTCATGGGGGTAAAAATGACTTTAGAAAGATGGCAGCATCATTATTTTTTTTTTTACATGGAGATATGTAAGTCTATTAGTAAAATCTGTTGACTTCAGCAATCTTTGTTGCATTATATGCCAACGGTGATTGTTCAAAAATGGGAAAAAAGCACTTCTTGAAGTTTGCATGCCTGTAACTCATTAAGTATTAAAGATATCATCTTATCCTTTTAGATTCTGATTCAACTTTCCTTTTGGTTTTTTCATTGCAGCTCCATGAGTAAATTTGGTAAATTTCAGTTGTTGAAAACCAAATTTGGGTCATTTTGCACACAGCTGATACTTTTTTATATTTTAGAAAGGAATATCTGAAGAACAAATAATGTTGAAACTAGAAATGTATCTCGTTTTTTTCTATCACCTCAATTACATAGAACATACCTGTCTGTTGACACGGAATGACCCTATAGCAATGCAGTTCAGTAGAATTTGGATCGGAGCTCAAATATTTTTTTGATATTTAGGTGTCAATGTCTTTGAACATAATTGATTATGGCCTTGCAGTTCTTCCACAGACTCCACTTTTCTCTTTCAGATGCTAATCTAAGTTCAGTTTTACAGTTTTTCTGACATAGATCAAGGCATTATGTTGACTTGGTAAACCGGTTTTAGTTCAGTGCATCATAGGGCATCTTGCAGCCCGGACAAGCTGCTTTTCACGCTCTGAGACGGCGGAAAATTGCTTCCAGTGATTCCACACCCTCCTCCCGCTCCTCTTTTGTTTGCCGTGACATTATCCGGGGTGATGTTGTGTAATTACCAAGTTTGCAGCTAACATAACATCTGTCATATTCATTAAATAAATGTACAATTCTCCTTTTGACACATAACATGTCTATTGATTAAAAAAAATATATATGTATTTAAAAAAAAAAAAAATTATTAAATTTTAATTTACATTTTTTTATTTTAATTTTAATTAAATATATTTTTTTTAAATGTATTTTATTTTATTTTTTTTATTTATCTAATAGGGATGATAGGGTAGCCACAGGCATGACGCAAAACTTTTAGATTAATGGGGACAATTCAGTCACAGGATGTTCAGGTCTCCAGGGTTCAGGAGGAGCTCTTTTTACAAGCCAGCTTAGTTAGTCCTACAGCTGTGGTACTCCATTGAGATGTGTCCGACACACATACACATTAGAGGAAGAACTAGAGACAATATTAAAGCCAGACTCTCAATAGTTACACCTCCACATCCACATGCAGCTGTCTTGAGAACATATCATTTGGGACTGTTTAATCTAATGCACACCTACGTACAATCTCACACACCTACAGACCTACACACCTACTGCATACAAGCGCACGCACACACATACATACAATAGCTAACGCTCACTTTCAGAAACAAATTGCTCTCCACCCATGTACACCTGGCTGTCAGGTGGAATGTCAGAGGCATTCACAGGAAGACATTTGTATTCATTTAGGCAATGAGAAAAGCTCTATTATGAGTGAGGTGAATGAGGGAGGCAGCGTTTGACAGCTCGGGGTAATGACTACCCTCAGCCCTCCTTTCTAGCGACAGCACCATAGACAGGTTCATTACATTACCCCATGTCTCAAATCATTGTCTGATCTGCCACATTGTAATAAAGATGAATATCTCCCTATTTCAATTTTGTCTCATAATAAATTGTACATATATAAAGCTGTAGGCTGTGATGGCAGCTGTTTTGGCTGTTCTTTAGCATCTTTTTTTGACATTGTGACCTCCTTTAGATCCAACAAAGGCATTAAGCTATCAAAAGCGTCAGTGCTGAGGTATGACTAAGTAGTTATGTATTTGCATTGAAGGCAATGAATGAATAGTAATATGAATAGATCAACTTGTTTAAACAACTACGTATTGAAATGGTGCATGTAGGAACCGGATGCTTTGGTTTCGGAACTAAAGACCGGTTGTTATTTTTGGTGATTAAGTTCTTGGCCTTTGAGGTAGAAATCTGTTTGTGTGTGTGTTTGTGTGTGTGTTTGTGTGTGTGAGGGCTAGTCCCTGTTGCAGCCTTAAAACACTTTCATAGCCAAGAAAGAGCTCCATTTGATGTGTATAAATGTAGTACTCAGCCAGATCTCTACGCACCAGGGAAAGTGGTCTTTTTTGTGGAAAAACACTGTTAAATCTGACCTTTGCACTCCCTGAGGTCCTTGTCTTTCTGCTGTAGATGAGCTAGACATGGCCTGTCAAATCTCAGCCCTTTTTTAAAGTTCTTGAATTTTATAGTAATGTTCCGGGCTCAATGGATTGAGCAGAAGCTAAGCTTTGTTGCCACAGAAAATAATTTCAGCTTTTCTATTAGTTTTTAAAAATTAGTCAAAATTGTTCTTGCAGCAAAGCACTGGGTAAAGGCAGTGCGTCGGAATTAACATTTAAAACACACCTATCCACGACACTTAAACATACTTGTTAACATGAGACTAGTGTGATAGTCACTATCCTTGTTTTATACCCTCTGAAATGTTTTGCCCCATAGTTTTGCCCCATTGTACGTGTATTGTTGTACATTTTACAGGTATCTCAAGACAAGTTTGGAATGCACATTAAATCACGTATGTCCACAACACTTAAACATTATGCTTGTCACTATTCTAGAAAAAGTCTTAACCTGCTTCTTAATTTAATGTCTTGCCCAATAGACTTCCATTGCACATTTATTACTGTAAATGTTTAAACCGGAATCTCAAGACATGTTTTGAATGCTAAAACACACACATCTACAAGACTTAAACATTGTACATTTAACATGAGACTAGTGTGATAGAATGACATGCTAAACTACTTTTAATCCATCCATGATGTTTTTCCCATAGACTTTCATTGTATGTGTTTTACTGCAAATATTTGAACAGGGATTTCAAGACATGTTTGAAATGACTGTTAAAATGCACACATCCATGAGAGATAGAATGCCGTAGAATGGAAAACTGTATTTACCTTGGCATTGTTGAATAATAAGAGTCCAGTACATGGAACTGACATACCATGAGCCTCAAACACCATTGTTTCCTCCTTCATATGTAAATCTTGTGCGTGAAAAAGACAACTGAAAAAAGTGACGTAACAATCGGGATCATTAATATTTAAGCCCCCCAAATTTGCATATACCAGCCCATGTTTTAGGCCAGGCAGTATTAACGTGGACCTGCACAGCCGAATCATCAGAAGTTCTGCAGGTATTTTAAAGATGAGGACAATATAGCGAAAATGGCAGATCATGGATATAAATGTTTTATGTTCCAGGCTGTGCAGGGGATGTGAGGACTTTTCATACCCTTCCCACAGGCACAAAACAGGCATGGTTGATGTTTATCTATAACAGCACGTAATTAGTTCAAAGTTGTTAGTTTCCTCTGACTAGTGTAAAAAAAAAAAAAATCTTGACCAAAAAGCACTCTTTGGTTTTGTCGGGGGGAAAAAGAGGAGCGTTCGAGCGTTAATGCTTGCGGTTGCCAGATTTCAATAATTTAAATCCTTTCCCCCCCATTCCGAGCTTTTCTGTTAAAATAACACGTATTATATCCGGTGTTTTACTTAAATGTGCAATCTGGCAACCATGTGCATGCGAGCGCTCTCTCTCTCTCTCGCTCTCAGGGATGATCTGAAAACACCAATAAACAAGTAAGCTGCATTTCACAACCATTTGAGATTTTCTACTTAAAGTGTCATTCAGTCAGTCTGTGTTCTGTCACGACTCACGAGCCGCTTGTGCTGTTTGCGATTGTGTTTGCTGAATAACTGCACTTGTATGAGCTACTGAAATAACCTTGCTGTGAAACAGCCAATCAGAGCAGAGCTCAACATTATTATTCATGACCCTTCCAGATAAGGTAATAACAGCCCATTTCATTCTAGGGACAAATTCTAGTGTTGTAAATGGACATGTAAAACCGTATCTGGAGTATTTTTAAGCCACATACCTTCTATGTAGATATCAGAGAACAATTTAAAATATTGTATCAATGCACTGTATGGCACCTTTAAACTTTATACTTAAAGTTAATATGAGATTTAAGGGTGGGTGATATACCGGTAAACACGATTAACCGGTAGAGATTTTGACTATTGTCTCTATCGCGGTTACGCTCGCATGAAGTTGCTGTGCTGCGCGGTCATGAAAAATCATCATTTACATGTGTTTTTAAGCACTGCGGTTTAAAAACAAGTGATGTAAGCTGAGACACACACATGAAGCTACTGAACTGAGTGCTTTTTGCCACCTAATTGGGCTTGAACGGTTAAATACACATACTTATGTGTCAAAGTGACCATGTCTTTGTAAGTAAGCACAGTCATTTATGTCTTAAAGAAAACACACGGGTATATTGGATCTGTGCAGAATAAATGTATATTTAATTTACACTGTGAATGTGAAGACTATGCAGTGTTTTTTTAATACATTTGATTACTTTATACAATTTATGTAGTATTTCATTTTATTCTAGCGCTTAGTTTTTCAGGTAGGTCTATTTCATTTGTGTCTGTGTTCTGTAGTAGTTTGTTTTCCTATATGCTTGTGATTAGTTGCTTTGTTCTTTTTTTATCAATGCTTGCTTACTTTTTTACTTAGGCTAGTATTAGTTTTTTGTGATATTGAAAATGGTGATAAGAATTATGAAATATCAATGGTATAAAATTTTTATATCATAAAAACATTATTTAAAAAAAAATAACATAACGTGATATACAGTAGGCTATATCGTTATTGTGAAATAAAATTACTCATAAAAAATTTATAAAATTATTATTATCGTGATATAAGATCTTGGTCATATCAGCCACCCCTAATGAGACTAGTGTGACCTGACTAACCTGCTTTTAAACCTTCCATAATGCCATGCCCCATAGATTTCGATTTGTTGAATGACAGATCAACTACTCATCCAATCCATAACGTGAATGTCGATGTGTTTGAGAAATCAGACTGGGAGTTGCTTTTAAGGCTGAATAGACCCGTCTCTGCGCCCCTCCTCCCCTTGGCACAGAGACCACATACAGACCACAGAGGAATCTCAAACATCCTGAACACAACCAGATGTGTAACCTCAACCCCCAACCCATGTCTTCCTTCCCTCAATCTCTCTCTCCTTCCTTTCAGTTAGTCTGTTCCCCTTATTTGTGGCCTGACCTTACAATTCTGGGCCTCTTATAAAAACAATCCATAGAGTAGTAGTGGTGCTTGCAGGTCACTGGTGCTTAAATGCATTGAGATCTGATGTGACCTCTGATCAAACTCTTGCTCTGTTCTGTATGACCCCTACACTCTCTTTTTTGCACTCTATTTTTCTTGTCTCTCTCTTTTAGGTCTTGAGCTCATTTTGCTGATATTTGACCGATAAGCGGCTCAGACAGTATCTATAGACTTTTTTTTTTTTTTTTTTTTTTTTTTTTGCATTTTGCATTTTATGTGCTTTTATAGGTGGAAATCAGTAGAATGATGGGGAGTTGATGTAGTAAAATGTGTTAAATGGAGCTGAAAGTACTACATTCTTATTGGTAGATGAAGACAATCAAATTTAGTACTCAAAAGCGACATCAGTGGTGATCATGAACACATAATACCGATAATAACAGTAACAACTATACACATAAGCCAAAAAGGGGCCTAATTTTTTTGCAATGCAGATAAAAAGTTTTGGTTTCAGACACAAACATAGTTTTAGATGCCTGATATCATTGATGAAATAATTGACCAAAACAGTGACGTTTAATTAGTACTTCTCAGATTAACTGTATCAGTGTATGTTTCATGCACACAACAGGTAAATATGTCAGCAGTGTGGACCCACTTCACCGTGGCCAAAAATTATTCAAGATATGTAAAATGTGTTTGACTGAAATATTGAGGCGGCCTGTTGCCAAAAGTTACCAAAACTTTAGTTTTTGGCTTAATGAAATCTTTAATTTTGGTTTTGTTGTTTTGGTAAAAAATATATGTTGTTGCATTACTACCTATTTGTAATTTTTATTGTTTGCGGCATTATTTTCGCTGGTACCTTGCGGTCCAATAGATAACAATTTATGAAATGTTGAAGGTATTCACACACATGGCTTCCTTTTAAAAACAGCTAGAGAGGCAGCTAGGGGTCTCGAAATGTGTTTTTAAAAGAAATGTAATGTACATTGACTATAAATAAAGCATTTTTGGTTGATTTATTTCAATTTGATCGAACATGCAGAGTGTAGGGGATATGAATGATTCTGTGTGGGCTGGCTGATAAGGTCTTTGGCCTGAGCCTGGAGATAAAACTGGCATAATACCCCATCTAATCTCTCCTTTTTTCTCTTCTTTTCTCTTTAATGTTTTTATTTAGTTTATTTTTATTTTTTCAAAGGTCCACTTAGTTCTGTATCCTTTTCTTGTTCTCTCTCTCTCTAAAAAGTCAGTGTGTGTCTTATCTTGGTTAATTTGTAGGGTGTTGTAGGAGCCATGTGGTCATTGTTCTCTCTGGCAGAGTTCTCTTTCTCACTCCTCACTGGGCCATAAGGCATTATGCTGCGGATCATTTCTGCACTTCCTGTCCTCTCAGGCATGACAGGCTTTTTCCTCTGAACATCCAGCTCGCCAAAACCTTGACCTATTGATTTTAAGACATCTCCAAAAGGCCTCACAAAAACTAGCTCTGGAGAGAGTGCAGGAGAGAATTGTGGGTAGGAGAAGGGTGGATTTGAGTTGCTGCTGATGATTTGATGTCGACATGGATTCAGAAACTCACTTTACCTACCCAGCTGCCCATCACAGTTTGGCTCATTTAACAGTTCGAGAACATCTGGTGAATAGAGAAAAGGGAAAAAAAAAAAAAAGTTTTTACATTTACAGGAATTTAAAAAAAGATGCAAAAGTAAAATGCATAACATATAACGTAACATATAGAAAAATATATACAAACATGATGTAAAATGAATAAAATTTATTCATTATTATATTATGTAATATTATATAAATTAAATAAATAAAAATGTATTTATTATTTTACATAAAGTATTCATTATATTATATTAATTATGTTCATTAAATTATTATGCTTATGATATGTGAATGAAAATGCATTAAATAAAAAAAAAATTCAAATTGAAGCATTTTGACTAGTGGCCTCAGACATCGAAACCCAACTATACAGTATATTGGCTCATAGCTCTCAGAAGTGAGTCTGTATCATTTGTCATACTGCTCAAAAATGTCAAAATATCTGTTATGGAGCTTTGTCACTCTCTTTCCCTCTCTCTCTTTCACTCAAGGTTCTTTCATGTTTGGAACATGAAAGTAAAGTTAAAATTAATTGGGTTAGGGTCTGACCACTATAGCCGGTGTTGCGTGACAGGCCTGACTGACTGTCGCCGAACCGAGGCAATCTTCAACACCCTTTAAAATATGCAAATGCATCTCATTTCATTGTTTTTTTTCAATGTTATTTTATTGTTTAATGCCTTAACTATGCATTTACATTATATACAAACTCACTGTTAAATTAAATACACAGATGTTTTGTTTTTTCCCCCCAAAAAAGTTAAGTTCTTTAATCTAAACCCCCAAGACCTCTTTGAACTCTTGTTTTAGATCTGAGCTATTGTTCTTACAGTTGGGACCCACGTGATGATAAAGTTTTGTTTCTTGTCTCTCTCTTTCTCTGTAAGAAGGCATGTGTGAACATTTCCGTGTCAATGACTCTGCTTTGCATAAGAGCCTGTCATGCCCAGCAGAGCTTAATGGCATCTAGGCTTGTTGGTTACCGTGGTTAAGTATTTGTAAGTGTGAGTGTAGGTCTAAGGCATGTGTTTGTGTATGTAAAGTACTGTTTACACCTCTTCATTCACCCCCACCAATGCACATTGACATTTGCTAGTATGAAAATAGTTAATGTTAAAAATCAAAAAGGTCATTTGCAAGCTTAATGTTCATAATAAGGTGCTTTACTTGGTTTTCAATGTTCTTTTGTGTACCAAAGCTGTACCAAATTATGATGCCTTTATAAGATATCTAATTTTTAGCTATTTAAAGGCAGCATTGTATGTATCCTTGGCAGATCAGGCAATCTTAGTATGCATTTTAACACACTCAGTGCTTAGAAAATCTTGTTGTTAGCTTAGCAAAATGCTAACATCAATCGTGATTGGAATCAATTGTGGATCTATGTGGAGTCTGTGTGCACTTAATAAAAGGCTTTGTGTGTATTTGTGTTGCATTCAGAGTTGCTGTCTATGTCAAGTGTTTGAAATCATTCAAGTATGAGTAACGTTTAATTTAGCATGCTGTCGTACATGCTTGTAGCCTATGTAGGCAGTAGACAGCGAGGTGGCTCATTAGTTTGTACTTATGCACAGAACAGTGCGGTCTAATTAAAGTGTCAAAATTAAATTCTTACTTTCTGTTTTATAAAGTTTCAGTAATTATAATTATGCCTGCAATCAAGAGTTACACAACCTTCCCCTTAAGGAAACAATCAGTCACACCCTTCATTAGAAAAGAGTGTAATATCTAAAATGCTTCTGACTAAACAGTGTCATGGAAATCTTAAGGTCATCTTATACAATGTGCGTTTTACCGCCTTTCTTTTGTATAGTCATTTTCCAGACACACACAAGGAGGGACTGTGTGGAACATGCTAGCACAACATTGCCGCTTCTGCTTCAGTTCAGTGCTAGCGAGTCTAAACATATTGCCATATTGAATTCTGTGTTGCATATAAATTATAGCCAAATTAAACACATATAAACAAATTAGGCATTCATTTCTCCATAAAATGTTATTTCTTCTTCAAAAAAGAAGTCTGAATTCAAAATTGCTCACTCTCATTTATTAGTGAGCGATACCTTAGTGAATTCCACATAGTGTGCTATATTGGCAACAGCTATTCTAAAGAGAACTAAATACATAAAAGCTAAATGTTATTGTTAAAGCTAAATTTGGTTTGGAATAAAATCACTTCTGATTGGTCAGTGACATGGCAGCTGCAAAACTGTTCATTGATAGAAATATCTTTGGCATCTCCACAATGGACTTTTTTTTTTTAATTCAAAGGCAACCGTCAGAATGATTTTTAGATCAACTTCTCAGTCCAGGCAGGAAATGAAGACAAGGATCATTTCCTTTCTGTGACATAGCATACTACACACAAGGAGCCACATTTTTATTTCTGCTGAACTCATTTAAGGCCCCAGGCTGTTGGATTGTTTTCTGTCAGGTACCATATCTCCTTGCTGTGGCTCACTCAATTCAAATGTATTACATGCGTTTCACCCATGGGACAGGAAATATGACCAGGTAAGGATCCATTTAAAGGCCATGGCTTTCAATTCCAGACTCTCTTCAGTGTCTGGCCTAAAATAGGGGTAGGCCAAGCGTTATTATGTTCCAGTCTAGACCATTGAACCCCCAAAAAGTCTATAAGGAACATCAGACTTCGTTCTGCCAGCCATGCTCACAGAATCCAGGTCAGTTAATGTAGAGAGCAGAGGGCTGGCCTTCCTGTTCAGTTGCCTGAGGCTTTTCCTCCAGCTAGAGTTATTCAAGCATCTAGTACACAGACCATGGGGTATTCTTAAGACACTGTGGATCAGTAGCAGAGATAAGGCCAGATTTACTAAATAGTGAGAGTGCAATTCCATAAAAGTGCAGATGGGAGTGGACAGTTATGCGTGTGATCTACTGACGACGCGCAAATTAAAGCACACAGACGCAGCCGTATCATTTGCATAATGACCAGCGCAATCTACCTGTTAGCGTCTGGTTTAAGACATGCTTTTTTTAGGTGGTAAATAATGGCGCAAACACCAGTAAATTTATGAGCGCAAACCTTTGTAAATCACCTCGCATGATTCATTTAAATGCTCTCCTCCCATGAATTTTGCACCTGAAAGGGAAACTCCTACAGATACAATAAAGTTGTAAAATAACATGCATATTGATTTATGTTAGCTGTGGGTTCATGACAATACTAAAATTTTTGTGGTTCATTAACTTCACCTATATATGGATATTGTGGCTGCTATACTGTAGATCGGATCTGAGTATTGTAAAACATTTTTGGGTTGAATATGTGGCGATAATAACTATTGTGATTTGTATAAAATTACTCGTATTTTGATTTTTATAAAAATATTTTATCTTAATGATATACTTACCGGCTAAGAATGAGTGCCTGGGATCTTCCTTTTTCTACTTTCGTTAAATCCTCCTATGGTGCTTCTCAGGTAAAGGTGCTAGTGATTACCAGTTTCTATATTTAAGGTGGATTATTCTGCGTTTGCCAACAACAACAACAATAAAAAAAGCGGATAAGGGTGTTCTCTGCAAACATCAAAAATGTATAGTGCTTCAGAATAAATAGAGTTTCTGCATGTTCTTTTTAAATGATCATTATTATCAAGGTTTGTTTCTGCACCACAGGAAAGCTCAGAGGGCATTACCACACAAGACATGATCATTCACCAAACATGATCTAAAATAGAGCTGGCGAGAAAATGGTGCCACCTGCAAACCTTTTTTTGGTGGCAGATGGAAGAGAACATAGTTTGTGGGAAAAGGGTGCTGAGCCCTTCTGCTGCCTATTGGCCATCTGTGTATGTGTGTTTCTAGAGCATATGGCCTTATGCAGTAGACATTTCTGGAAAGTCATGCAGAGATTGGTGAAGCGATTTTTAAGACGTTAAGAGTTCAATGTGAAATCCATTACGGGGCAATGTTATTTTAGTTCATGTGGCTGTTCTGAATGTTTACTTTGAAAACAAAAAGGTCAGAGTTTGTATAACTTAATGTCACATTTTTTTCCAGATTGATTTAGTTTCTTTTCTTTCTTGACTTTGTACTGGCAGCCCAGTTTATATTTAAGACTGAACAGCCCTAAAAAATGACACATGTTCTCATGGCCACCCTAACTTGTTTACATACTCAACTCAAACAGGTCCGATTTTCCAAGTGAAATTACTGGGTCAAGGGTCTCAAGGGCTGGAATGTATTACAATTTTTCATCAGTAGGCCTTTTTTGATGTTCAAGATCAGTTTAGAGAGCCAAGTAAACTGTCTAGTTAGAGTTTTGATGTAAAAGTAATCTGCAAACAGCATTTCAGAGTTTAATTGCCAGAGGGAGGTTCATACAGCAATGTTAGCATATGATGTCATTAAATATTTTTTGATGCCTCTGGAAATATGACATTGTTGATCACATTCATTTATAAACAACAGTTTAATTCACTAAAATATGAATGCCTACTGGAATATGTCACTGTTAGGAACTACAGTATTTTAAGCACAAAGTAAAAATATTCAAACTAATGCTAACAGGCTGGGTTTTTTGTTTTAGAAATTACTGATTGATAAGCCTAAAAACATGTCTTCTGTTAATGGTTTCCGAATGCCAGTTTGTTTTAGCTAGTAGTCTAAACATACCTACTCTCAAATTTCACTCAATCAGTCCCACAAATGACTCTTTTCCAGCTCATTTCAAAGATAAATTGAGTACCTGCTGATGGAATAGACTTTTTACGAGTTGTTGGGTTTCCTCCTATTCTGCATACCTCTCTAGCAAAACCCAACGTGTGTGTTGGATCCCGATCAGGATCTTGAAATTATTCTGTCCAATGAAAATAAAATACAGGAAATGAAAACACATCTGCTTCAAATTCCCACATATACCAGCCTTAAAGGATCAGTTCACTCCCCCCCCCAAAAATGAAAATTCAGTTATTATTTAATCAGCCTTATGGCGTTTCAAACCTGTATGCCAATGGAACACAAGAGGAGATGTTTTGAATGATGTTTGAAGAGCTCTTTTTCTGTAAAAAAAAAAAAAAAAAAAAAAAGGTCTGAAAACCTCTGAAATCGGCAAAATAAATGCCATAAAGACTCATTGCTACAGTATATTTCAGGTCTTCTCAAGCAATATGAATGCAAATAGGTTAGTGTTCCACAGAAGAAAGATAGTCATACAGATTTGTAATAAAAAGAGGGTGCGTAAATTATAAAATATTTTTTTCCTTTCTCTAATATAGCCTCTTTATGCCAGGGAAGGGCGCCAGTTGACATTTTTTTTTACAAGAGCGGTGAGGAGAACATGTGTTTAACAGATAATGCGCGGTGTGCCATTGCATGACAGCAGTGCAGGGATAGCGGTTAGCGTGTGCTATGAGCCATGGTTGGGTGTCACCGCTTAAACAAAAGCAAAGACGCTTCACCTAATCAACCTGTGTGAAATGCTGTCAGCTGCCATTTCATGAGAAATGGATGGTGAAATGATTTTTGCGGCCCTATAATTCCTTTTTACACCACACACACACACACACACACACACACACACACACACACACACACACACACACACACACACACACACACACACACACACACACACACACACACACACACACACACACACACACACTCTCACACACACTCTCTCTCACACACACACACACACACACACTCACTCTCCATAGGTGTAATTTGGTCCCCACAATGTAATATAAACCCACACACACAAACTCTCGCTGTCTCTCTCACTCTCTTACTAACTCCTCTCTCTCTCTCACTCTCTCACTCTCTCACTCTCTCACTCACTCACTCACTCACTCACTCACTCACTCACTCACTCACTCACTCACTCACTCACTCACTCACTCACTCACTCACTCACTCACTCACTCACTCACTCACTCACTCACTCACTCTCTCTCTCTCTCAATTTTCAATTTGTCTCTCTCCTATGAAATTAAATTGCTTTCTCTGCTGTGAAGCATTTCCATGGGTACCATCAAGTGTTTTATTTTCAGAATTGGTCTCTGAATGCCCCCCAAAAATGCACGCACACACTATTCCTTATCCCCATCTTCACACAAGCAATATTGAAAAGTGGAATTTGCAGTTTAGTCGGTTACTCTCTCCACGCCGGTCCCAGGTCTCACGCTCGTTGTCCTCTCGTGTTAATCCGTGTCGTCTCGCTCAGATGCTAGAGTCGCCGGGTTCTGGGTTGTTGTTGCCATGGGAGCAGATTCCCAAGCGATGCTGCCAGCTCTTTCCTGCCTCAAGCTTTGCAGTGGGTGTGTGAGAAAGCGGGCATCATTGGAGCCTGGCCCAAGTGTCTCTCTCTCTCTTCTCTTTTTTCCATCTCTTACTCTTTCAGTCTCTGATGGCATGTCTTGATATGAGTCTTTAATGCTTCAGTTCCCATATTCCACCAGTTTACTTTCCCATTTTACCATGGGTATTGTGCCCTTTCATATTCACATATACAAACCGCACTCCATGGATCAACAGTGTTTATTATTGATGTGTGTGTGTGTGTGTGTGTGTGTGTGTAGGGGGGTTGCTTAGTCAATAGAATGTTGTTTTATGTGTTTATTGCCAAGAATAAACATCAAAACCTTCTTTCCAGTAAAAGGCTCTTACTGGTATGTCATATACTGCAAAAGAAGAATTTAATATATAAAAATAATAGACAAATATATAATATTTAACAATAATTTGTAATATGTATATACTCACACACACTGACTACATAACCGTTCAAAAGGTTTGGGTCGGTAATGGTTTTTAAAAATGTATTTAAAAAAAAAAGTCTCATGCTTCCCAGGGTTGCATTTTTTTTATGATAAAAAAAAAAGTTAAAACAGTAATATTCTGAAATATTATTATTATTATTATTATTACAATTTAAAATAGCTGTTTTCTTTTTTTATATATTTTGAAATGTAAATTATTCTTGTAATGGCAAAGCAAAATATAAATTTTTTCAGTATTTTTCAGTCACATGATCCTTCAGAAATCATTCTAATATACTGAAAAATGTCTTATTAATAGCAATTTTGAAAACACTTGAGCTTCTTAATATATTATGGAAACTGTGATGGATTTTTTTTTTTCAGTACTCTTTAAATAAAAAGTACAAATGAACAGCATTTATTTAAAATGAATTTTTTAAGATTATAAATCTTTTAAGTCTTTACTGTCACTTTTGATAAACTTAATGCGTCTTTACTGAATAAATAATTCTTAATATCTTTAATACCCCTTTATCTCGTTTTACGGAGATTTGGAATACTGAAAAAAAAGAAGACCGAAAGTTTAGTGCATAATGATACATTGCTAGCCGTCGGCTGTTACATGCTCAGTCGTGTCCTCACAGGTCAGCAGGGACTGTGAATGTATGTGACTGTGTGTATGCTTACTGTTATTACATTCTCACACACACACCCACCTGTGAAAACATAGTCTTGGAACCATGCAGTAGCTTCATGAAGTCTTGCACACACACAAGTGATAAATGAGATCTTAAATGCAGCATGTTGACTGAGAGTTTCAGTGTCTGGGAGCCATAAGCCCCAGAGATGGAGCAGCTAATCGAGGCAGGAAACATGGAGCTTGATGATGGTACATATAATGTTTTTTCATTGGCATCATTGGTTCCATAAAGGACCTTTACCATCCATGGAACCTTTACATTGCAAAAAAGGTTCTTTACACTTTTAAAATAAAGAATCCATTAGGTGGTTCTAGCAGAGATGCCACAGAAGAACCATTTTTGGTTTCCAAAATAATCTCTCGGTGAACAGTTCATAAAAGAAACCATCTTTTTGTAGTATAAAGAACATTCTACAAATCTAAAGAACCATTTTGCACTATAAAGAACCTTTTGTGCAATGGATATGGTTCTTCATGGAACCGCAGATGCTAATAAAAAACCTTTGTTTTTAAGTAAATGTAAGGTCGGTTTTTGGTTCATGGACCTCTGCGTTACTACGCTGTCAGATGTATTGTTGTGAGAGAGACTGAGATTGCATTTTGAAGAAGGAATTGGTGTTAATTGGATCTTACATGACACTTACCTGTTTTTTTCACAGACAGTGCAGGTGCTGATACCAGAGCCAATGCCCAATCCGACCCATTCTGTGAATTTCCACAGAAGAAAATGCGTTTTTTAGTCTAGTCTTGACCCAGAAACTAGCATCTTTTTTTTTTTTTTTTTTTTTTTTTTTTTTATGTAGTTTTCAAAACAATTACTCAATACAAAACCAAACTACATTATTATTTTATTTTAATCAAGTGGTAATAGAATAGCTCAGTTAAATTTGAATTTAAATGAAAGCCATCTCATAATACAAAATGAAATAATTTTGGGTGTTAAAAAAAACAAACATGGAAATGTGGTAACGGTATACTCTGAAAGGTCAGAGTTCACTCAGTAGAGGTCAAAGTCCTGTTCGGAAGAATCTCTGGAATGCCCAGAATGTGAGGGTCTGATGTAATTTTGGCTCTGGCAGTATTGTGGTAATCGTTTTGGTGTCAGTTGTAACATTACCTTCTGCTGTTCTGTCCGTTTTGTCCTCACTCACACCCACCTCTCTGTCAAAGCATTCAGATCACAGATGGTGGTGTCTCCATCCCTGCTGTCAGAGTGAACCTAAGCTGTGTTGTGTGTTTTTATGCATATGTGTGTTTATAAAGAGCATTTGGTGGGCTACAATTGTTTGCAGTCCAAGTCTCTGTGTGTTCTTGATCATAAAGGTCAGTTTATGGTTCGGTGGTTGCTTCCAGACAGCGTTTGAGTGCGTGTGAGTGTGTGTGTGTGTGTGTGTGTGTGTGTATGGGTTCTTCATTACTTCCAGCCGTAAACTT
Organism: Rhinogobio ventralis; assembly: GCA_039654625.1. Taxonomy (NCBI): domain Eukaryota; kingdom Metazoa; phylum Chordata; class Actinopteri; order Cypriniformes; family Gobionidae; genus Rhinogobio; species Rhinogobio ventralis. Next base: position 12,646,223 of record CM077207.1, on the reverse strand, counting down.
TCCCAGCCGAGTCTCCTAGCCCTGAAGATCTTTCCCAACATCACATCATACTCGCCCTCATTCAGCACAATTCACCCGCCTCCCCTCTCTGGTTCTGGATGGATGGATGCCTGGATGGGGGAATGCCAGCAAAGGATCTGCATTTTTAACTTCCGACCCTGACGTTTCTTTCATCTGTCTATCAGCGCTGTGCGGTTGCGGTGTGTGTGTTTAATGAGTGGTAACTGCCGTTTTTGAAGATTTTGCCAGTTTTTTTTGGTGGGTTTTTCACTGTGTTGGAACAGCCGTGTGTGCCAGAAGCGGACCAACTCTAGCTGCAGGACAGATTACTGAAACAGACCTCCGCTTCCTGCTGGAAAATATTTTTAGGAACATTTGGGTTCTGGCACGTCACACCTCCCAAGTTTTGAACAAAATTCAGAATGTTTTGGACAACTTGCACCTCAAAGCTCTGATTACGGACAGCCTTTGTTCTTCACAGAGGCTTTTTTTCTGGCTCGCTTGCTCCTAAATACCTCAACACTGAGTTTATGGAAAACCCCATTTGCACTTTGTGCAGTTTGTTTATAAAGGCATGAGATTTTGTGTGTATTTTGTCTGCATGCATGGATCAGATCATGCAGATTGACTGGAGAATAAAAGAATGACTTGCCTTTTGGCCATGAACCTGTAAGTGCATGTACTCTATGCGGCTGTGATTGAGAAGGAAAACGACCGAAAGAGATCAGAATTCAGAAACACGACTACACACATCTGCTTCTCATTGGTGAGTCTACAAAAGAGCCAAAAATTATGGTGACTGGCAACATACACTCACTAAAATAATGAGAACATACATTGGGAGGGCAGTGAAATGGATCATGAAGTTTTAAACCCACCTCTCCACCCACACCCAAATCCTTTTCACCCTTGACACGAGCCCCCGAAATCATCCAACAGCCCAGGCAACCTCTCCATATGTGAAAGACATCAGAATGAATGGATACAAGCACATTTCAATGGGATGATGTTGGAAGACACAGATTATATTCAGATAGCATACTAATATGTAAATTATCTGTATACTACATACTTACTATGTACTTATTAAATACTCAGATGAGGAGTAATTTTTTTTTCTTTCCAAGATGATAATATGGTAGCTGGATGGCACTCACAAGCAACACGGTGTGGTCACATGACAATATTGTAGCATAGATATTATGTTTAGAATAATAATGTCTACTGTTTCAGGAATATTAGTCAACATACAGTGTATATTGCACAGTATTCAGTACGCTAGTATTTTATTCACTGTCACAGATTTAGAGGAGTTGCCGTATGTGAGCTCATCTTATTAACACAACGATCGCTCCTGAGAGAAGAGAGACAGGTGTGTGAGTCCACAGATACGGATAAATGCTCTTCCACTGATGCATGGAGAGAGTGAGCGTGAGTGTGTAAGTGTGTTTAAGGCACTTCAGGGACTCTTCATCTGTGACGTTAGCACTAATGAAACATGCCTGTCCGTTTACCCTCATTATGTTGTTCATCTGTAAACCACCGTCTCTCTAGGTTAAGCCAGGCCATTCTGCTCTTGCTGGAGATTACTGTAATTTTCATAACAGCTGCACACCAATATTTTCCTCACAAATGGCTTGACCACAAAGAGTCTGGTAGCAAATTGAGTCAGATATTTTTTTCTTTTAGTATCTACTTGGTTCCATTGCTTTTGACATCCCTAATTCTTTCTACCTCATATCAGTTACTCTGTAAGCTTTATTAGGCTCACTTTGGGGGTAGCCTTGATCTAGCCCGTGTCTGAAGACTTCTCTGTTTTTCTTTGCTGTTTACAACACCCACTGTTAGAAAAAAGTAGGCCATGTCCAATCAAAGTTCCTTGTGCATGTGATTCAGCCCATATAGTATACACAAATTTACACTCATAGATTTCGAAAGTAAAACAGATAAGCCGTCATCATTCCTTCAGTATTGCTCACTCGTTGAAAACACACCCAACACTGACTGTTCGGTTTATTGTCAATATTCAGCAGTTTAAAGCAATAACACACAGTAAGTTGTGGTCCAAATTATGCTTTTTTTTTATTTCTCTCATAAGCTTCATTGCAATTTTTTGCAGAATGGGCTAAGCCGAGGCATAATTGACTTTAGCCTCATCTGAATTGGGAATGTGCTCATTGGTGTTTTTTTGTGTGCGCTTCTCTATCCATTTCATTGTAATAATGCCCTTTGTTCTTTCTTTCTTTCTATCCCTCTTCTTTCTTGTAGTGTGTCTGCAGCAGCACTCGAGGGGATCAGAGAAAACAAAAGAGGAGGAGGAGGGCAGACAGAGGAGGAAAGTCAAAAGTAAGTGGCGAATAAGGAGATATGTGTTTGGCAGTGACTGGTAGGGATGGTATAGATTACCTAAATTTTGTGCCTTAAAAGGGATAAATACCAAGATATAACTTTTCAGAAAGATTTTTGACATGCTGATACCGTGCTGTGCTTTTTTTTTTTAAATACTTTATTTTAAGGATTTTTCAAGTTAAAACACAGAACAAACAACGACCCCACTTTATATTAGGTGGCCTTAACTACTATGTACTTGCATCAAAAAATAAGTACAATGTACTTATTGTGTTCATATTGTATTGTAAAACACTTTTGCTGATATTGAGGTGGGATACGGGTCAAGTTAGGGACGGGTGTGGTTGTATGGGTAAGTTTAAGGGTAGGGTTGGGTGCAAGGGAAGTGTCAACAGTGTAATTATAAATGACAGATGTAATTACATGCAACTGATTTAAAAAATGTAAGTACAATGTAAAAACATATAATAGTACACAATAAGTGCATTGTATCAAATAATTAATTAAAGTGTTAGTATGTAGTAGTTAAGGCCACCTAATATAAAGTGGGTCCAAAACAACATTGGCTCAGACTAAACACTCACAGACACAAAACAAAAATAATAAAAAATACTTGGTCCGTTATACAGAAGTGCAACAGTCAAGGTGCCCAGATGGGATGCGCAGCTTAAGCCTCAGAGAATTCACTGGGGGCTGGCTGAACAGCCAACTTGTCCAAATGTCCAAGAAATGAACCCCAAACAGCGGAACATTTTTCAGTAGAATCAGTCCTCAAAAGTCGGAGTCTTTCCATGTATAACAGAGATCATGTCTGTAATCCACATCTGGAAGGAAGGGGGTGAGGGTGATTTCCAGTTCTTAAGCACAAGTCTCTTAGTTACAATCATACCCAGCATTAGAGACTGTTCTAATGCTCCTGAAAGGCAAGAGGTGCACCGTGAGTGGCCAAAAATGGCAAGTACAGCATCCAGTGGAAGAGGCTTATTGTAAGCCTTGGAGAACCAGTCAAAAATGCTTGACCAAAAACCAGACAGTAAAGGGCAAAACCAAAAAGCGTGAGAAGCTGTATCCTCCACCACCTTACACCTGTCGCACATTGGTGAAACAGCAGAGAATGTTTAGATGCAATTTGGCTTTAGTGTAATGTAGGCAGTGAACAACTTTGAACTGGATCAGTTGGTGTCTGCTTTTGACTGAACAGGCCTGTATCGTAGCCAAGCACTTGTCCCACGTAACCTCGGAGCGCTCAACTCCCAGGTCTTCCACCCAGGCCTCTTTGAATCTTACAGTGGGGAGCTTCAAAATAAACAAGCAAATTTAGTAATAAGATGCCTAGAATCAGGAGGATAAAAAAAAAAAAAACATAAAACAAGACATGCTTCTCCGGGAGGAGTTCAAAATTACCCATTTTGGACTTCACATAATGTCTAATTTATAAATAGCGAAGAAAAATGTGCATGGGGCATATCAAATTTCTCTCTTAACTGACTAAAGGATGCAAACCATCCATCAACATAAAGATCCTTAATGGAAGATGGAAGAACCCTTCTCGGAAGAACCCTTCTCCCTCCAAACACGGTAAGTTCTATCGGACCATGGGGGTAAAAAGGAGTGATTGTAACAAATTGCCATGTGTAAAGAGGTCTCTGGCTGGGACACAACTTCTTTCCCGATTTAAAATGTTAACAGAATTTTTTAACACAAAGCTTAGTTTATTCAACATTTTAGACTTATCCATCTTGGAGAACAGTGCCGTTAAGGAGGTGCCAACAGCCAAGTTAGTCTTAATTTGTACCCACAAGGGGGCCTCGGGGGTCAGATTACCTGGTTCCTCCTTCAGCCAGAACATTAAAGCCCTAATATTGGCAGCCCAGTAGTAGTGTTTAAATACTGGCATACCTAGACCACCTACAGACTTGGGTTTTTGTAGATGAATTTTGGATATCCAGTGGGTCTTATAGTTCCAAACATAAAACAGAATTATAGAATCTAATTCCTTAAAGAAAGCAGAGGTAAAGAAAAACAGGTAGATTTTGACAAAGATATAGAAATCTAGGAAGAGAGACCATTTTAATTGAATTTATATGCCCAATCATAGACAAAGGTAAAATTTTCCATTTCTCAATATTACTTTTGAGTTTCGAAAGAAACTCCACAAAATTCAACTTAAATATTAATTTTGGATCTTTGGGGATTTTCAATCCGTGATACGTAAAATTATCCCTAACTATCTTGAACGGAATATTCTCCAAAAAACCAGGCCTATAAGTATCAGAAAGAGGCATAAAGTTACTCTTTGACAAATTAATTGTATACCCAGATAGTCTCCCAAAAGAAGTAATTAAATCTAAGAGAATGGGAACTGATCTCTCAGAGTTCCGCAAATACAGATTGTCAGCATACAAACTAATAAGAGCTTCCCTACCCCCCACTTCAAGACCCTCGATACCAGTATGACGCCTTATATTTAGGGCGAGAGGCTCTATCACAACCCTGTTGCACTGAGCGGTGCAAGGAAAACTTGGGTGACCTGTCTGTGTTAGTTAGAACTGAACACACTGGCCCAGCGTATATTAATCTGACCCACGATATAAATGCCTCGCCAAACCCAAACCTTTGTAGTGACGCGGGCATATAAGGCCATTCGACCTGATCAAAAGCTTTCTGTGCATCCAAGGAAAGGATTGCTGCCCCATTAGCTTTCTTATGATTGTCGTATATTGTGTTGAGGAGGTGACGTACATTAGAGAAAGAAAATCTACCAGGGATAAATCCAGTCTGGTCGGGGTGAATAATAGAGGGTAAATGCTTGTTAAGCCGAATAACTATTACTCAAAATTCTGAAGCGCAATTGGCCTGTAACTGGCTGGGTCAGTTTCATCTTTATTTTTCTTTAAAATAAAAGAGATATTGGCTTCATATAGTGTACTAGGCAAAACTTTTTTAGAATTGATTATCATTCTGAGGAGGAGTGGGGCAAGAATATCACATAATCTCTTAAATTCAGAACTGGATCCGTCTGGCCCCGCTGCCTTTCCAGTTGGAAATGACTTAACAGCGGTGACTATCACCTCTGCTGATAATGATTTAAGGTGTCTAAATGCTTTCTCTTTTCAAACCCCTTAACATTCCAAGTGTCGCATTCCTTGCCTCAATCAATGCCTTACCAGAAGACCTCTGCATACACAAAGAAAAAAAGAGATTCCTAAAATGGGCATACACATTAGGTAACATAAAATGATTAGCAGCATCAGATGAATACATTGAAATAGACCAAGCACTAAAGTAAAAACACAAACGAATAAACAGACCGCAAATAAAAAAGCAACAGACAAGTCAGAGCCAAAAAGAACAACAACCCACAACTTACCCCACCCCTCCATCATGTCTACCCAAACTAGACACAAAATTCCCATTTCCATCCAAAAAGGAGTTGCCGGGCAGTTAACAAAAACCAACATCTCAGGGGGAAAAAAGAAAAACCCTCCCCAAGGCCTCAAATATGGGATCACAGACAATATAATAAATAAAAGAATATAAAAAAATAATAAAAATAAATAAATAAATAAATAAATATAATCAGCTGAAAAATAAAGGATATAGTAAATTAAAAAAAAATAATATTATAATAAAAAAAGGGAAGGGAGAGAGTGGGAGAGAGAGAGGGAGAGAGAAATAATTAAATGAAATTGCACATTGCCCAACAACTAAAATTGGGCATTCATAATGCCAATACAAAATCAAACCATAACCTAAAACAGATTAGGCACATAAACATTTTAATTAATCATACTGGAGTCTACTCTCCTGAGTTCTCCTGACTTCTCCTGAGCATGCGTTGCCTCCGTCATATCATCAAAGACTGTAGCCGCCATGCTGATGAATTTGCAGCCTAGCCGGCTACCGCAATGTAAACTTAATTCCTTTTTTGCGCAGGGCTTGCATTATGTCCCGTAAGGCATTCCATTGAGACATCACCTCGGTGGTATAATAGGGAAAGATCAGGACCCTTTTGCCCTTGTATTCCAGCCATTGCATTCTCCCACAGCGCAGAATCATCTCCTTCTCTTGGAAATGGTGGATGCACGCCAAGATAGTTCGTGGCTTCTCACCGACGGCCGGTTTAGGCTTGAGAGAATGATGCGCTCGAACCACTTTGACTGGGTGAGGGAAATGCTCTTCCCCGAGCAATTGAGGAATCAGCCCAGAGACAAATTCAGTGGGTTTACCTTCCTCCTCGCCCTCTTGTATCCCCACGGTCTTAATATTGTGCCTCTGAGACCGAGCCTCTAGATCCAAAACTTTAGTGCGGAGCTGACTGTTTTGTTTAGACAGTTCTGAGTACTTGATTTCCAGCTCTGCTATCCGCACCTCAAAGCCACTAGCAGCCAACTCCTGATTAGCCTGTAGCTCAGCCTGCGTCATTACAAGCTTCTGGAAATTGAGCGCGAAAGCATCAAAACGGTCGCTCACTCCCCGCAAAATTGACTCGGACATCTCTTTGTATATCTCTTTACACATAGCGTAAGCAGTGTCCGGTAGTTTCTCAGATGTGTTGGGCGAGTTACTAGCTTTAGCCCCGGTGACTTGGTCATCTGCATACTTAACTTTATTAGAGGTACTCTGCTTTGGCATTATGGAGTCGCAACCATTGTTTACTTTTGAATGAAATAAGTGTAAACACTTTAATGGCCCACAACTAAATAAAACACTGTAAAATAATAACTTTATTGAGGCCTCAGAGAGGAGCCCTGAACAAACGTGTCTATATATCAGACATGCGCACTAGCACTAGTAATATTTCACAATATTACTATTTTTACTGTATTTTTAATCAAATAAATGAAGACTTGATTCATAATAATAATAATAATAAAAATAAAAGAAATCTAACAGACCCCAAACTTTTGAACGGTAACATAGCTGGACAAAATAGTATAGAATTTTCAGCCATTTATTAATGTTGATAATTAATGATCTCGTCATGAACGAAATGCATCTTATACGAACACCCAAAATGAATCGCTTCCTTAATGGAAACCCACCAAAAATGTAGATTTACACATTCCTCTCAAGGGGTGGTGTAAATAAGGAAGTAATTTAATAGGATAAATAGTTTTCAGGTTGTAAGGGAGAGAAAGGAAAAGTAGAGAAGGTGCCTGAGAGTAAATTACTCAAGGGATCGCCTCGAATGTTCTCTGGCCACTCCCTGATCTCCTGCTGTTGACTCGCGTCTGCTATCGGCAGCCTCGACCTCTGTTGTTCTTCAGTAAAGGATTGGGTCCATGCTTTTTATACAAAGAAGGTCAATGAAACATGAAACCAGATCCTCCGACCAGAAAAAAAAAATGCAGGCACTTTCAATACTCTAAACACACTCTGTCTTTCCACCCTTACCTTATTGCATTTATATTGGAGCCTGAGGCAGTCTGCTCTTTTTCATGAGACGCTGAGGAAATTCTGATTGCGAGGCAGATTACTAGCTGCTCTTGATTTTGCTATGAGATCCTGACACCTACTTTTTCTTTTTGCCGGTTATTAAGCAGCAACGGTGGACACTGAGCTTCTATTACAGAAAGAAATATTAGTTTCACATACATAAAGAGAGAGCGAGACCTTGGTACATGTTCTGCTATCGCAAACCATTTTTCATAAACCCTCAATGCAGATTTGGCCTCAGTCGCTGGCAATGATTAATAGCTTCTGTCAGTCACAATAAGTGTTATGCGTATTTGTTTCTCACTAGGTGATTACACTCTGAAAGTGTCCGATATTGTGTATAAATGCTGTATTTTGCGCCATTGGATAGTTAAAGTAATTCATGTTCACCAGCTAAACTTTCATCTTTGCAGACAAACTCATCGGCCATTTCCTGAGGCATAACATTTTTAATGTGGTATTGATGTGACTGGAAATGAATCAAAAGTATCTGAATCTGAAGTGTGTTATGGTTAGAAAGGTTGGGGTTGGTAAGATTTTTAAAATGTTTTTGAAAGAAGTCTTTTATGCATCAAGGCTGCATTTATTTGACCTAACATACAGTAAAAACAGTACAATTGTAAAATATTATTACAATTTAAAATAGCTGTTATCTATTTTAAAATGTAATCTATTTCTGTTATGGCAAAGGTGAATTTTCAGCAGCCGTTACTCCAGTCTTCTGGGTCACATGATCTGTCAAAAATCCATCTGATTTGGTGCTCAAGAAACAGCTTTTATTTGAAATATAACTTTTTGTAACATTATAAATATCTTTACTTTTATTTTAATGCATCCTTTCTGAATAAAAGTAATCATTTAATTCAGAAACAAAAATCTTACCGACTCCAAACTTTTAAAGGGATGTGTCCATTTTTCTTGATCGCTCAAGTTTGAATGCCCTACAAGATGTATTCTAGATGTATAGCATCTCAATCTGAGATCCATAAAAGCTGACTTAAGCAACTGGTTGTTCAGTATTGGTGTGTGTTTGGGGCGGGATCTGATTTTTTGACCAGGGGAAGACAGGGGGAGTGCTCTGGAACCCTTAGCAGAATGTTTCTGTAAAAAACTATTATAGTCCAATTCTGCCTTTTAATATAGACACACAAACACAAATATCAATTGGCCTTGAGCAATTTTATGTTTTTTGAGAAATTTGTTCTGCTTTTGTTTTATGAATCAGGCTCAGTGTTTATAAATCTAATTGTAAATGTAGTAGTTATAGACTAGTCGATTAGCATATAATTATTCAGACTCAGACACACACACACACACACACACACACACACACACACACACACACACACAAACATTTATTTGTTTGTGAGCCAGATCACATGACCCATTTAGCCCAAACTACCATACTGCAGGCTAAGGAGCTACAATCTGCCCCTTCTTGATAAATGTTTAACAGCAGTGTGTTTTAAATATCAATACATGCTGATATATGAGAGAGAACAAGTGATTATTTCAAACATGTCTCCATTTGCCTCTCGATTTGGACGAGGTCTATTTGTGAAGTGCCCCTGGAGTCTCAAAGGTTTGTGTGGATTTTAGTGTGCACTTATGTTTGTGTACGTGTGTAAGTATACTGAGAAAATTTGAGTCTTCTCGTGATTACTTCTTGTCAGCCACCGGGCCTCACAATTTTACGTAGATGTCAAACCACCGCCACCTCTTGTCGAATATGCTTATTTGCTGTAGGTCTTGTCTTTATTAGTTTTAATGGTTTATTCAAACAGCTGTGTTAAACAAAAGGTCTTTAGGGTCCCTTTTAGGAGTTTAAATGTCAAGGAACCCTATTTGAGCAGAAGTCTGGTTTTTGGAGAGATGTTGGAGTCCAGAGGGCAAGTAATAACAAATTTACATGAAGTTAACTTGAGTGCTTGCGAGACTACCACTCATTCATACCCCAGAGTCATGCAAACACACACACAATGTGATGGAGAGACAGTGACTGGTGTGTTGTGTTTGGAACACATCAACTTTGAGGACAAAATGTTCACTTTGTTTAATTTAATTATTTACATATTTATTTACTTTATATTTATTTAACTATTTATTCACGTTATGCTTATTCATTCATATAGTTAAGTGTTTTTATTTACTTTATATAATTATTTATATTTAAATATGTAAAGATTTGGCCTCAGTCACTGACAATGATTAATAGCTTCTGTCAGTCACAATAAGTGTTTATGCGTATTTGTTTCTCACTAGGTGATTACACCCTGAAAGTGTCCGATATTGTGTGTAAATGCTGTCTGTTGAGACAAACAGTAATAGTACTGTTTATAATAATTCATATAGATTATAGTAATTCATGTTCACCAGCTAAACTTTCATCTTTGCGGACAAACTCATTGCTTTAGGCTCTTTCCTGAGGCATAAAATTGTTAATGCCTGTGGTATTGATGTGACTGGAAATGAATCAAAAGTATCTGAATCTGAAGTGCGTTATCGTTAGAAAGGTTGGGGTCGGTAAGATTTTTTTCATGTTTTTGAAAGAAGTCTTTTATACATTTATTTGACCCAAAATACAGTAAAAACAGTACAATTGTGAAATATTTTTAAAATAGCTGTTTTCTATTTTAAAATATTCTAAAATGTAATCTATTTTTGTTATGGCAAAGGTGAATTTTGAGCAGCCGTTACTCCAGTCTTCTGGGTCACATAATCCGTCAGAAATCCATCTGATTCGATGCTCAAGAAACAGCTTTTATTTGAAATAGAACTTTATATATATATAATAAAGACCCTCTGCCGTGGAACACCGGTCTCACCTGTCCTCCCCACTAGTTCATAATCTATATGAGAGGGAACCCAGAGCGGAGAGGACGGAGAGAAAACAAGCAGTTTTCAGGAAATGGACCCAAAGCCTGGTCATAGATCCAAAGAAAGATAGTATCAGGAAAGACACATGTTCCTCTCTTTTCAGAGGCTCTTTTCCAAAACATAGTCAGCAGACTTATTACCTTCCAAGACGGCACCCTAACTCAAATTGATCCTTATATGTGACTAATTTGTAACACTTGACATAGGCAGCAACTCGTGCACCTCATCATGAAGGACTTGCAGTCAAGTTTGTTGTTGGCATGTTGCTAAGCTAACAACATGATAGTGAAGGATAAAAACACATAGTGCACAGATATTAGTACAATATAACATTTTTAATTATTCTATTAACTTTTGTCAGTGTTAATGAAATACTATTCATATTATTCTATTTCGTTGTATATTTATAATCAATATTTCACTTGCCTTGTCCACTCGTCTTGCATTTGTTTTCACTGATATTTTTGCAGTGAATTTTGGCATTGCCTTTTCTGCAAAGGATGCATATGATGCTACCTTGGAACAAGGTATCTTAGGAGGCATCTTCATGAACATATCTTTTGGAACAACCTTCAAGTCTTACAATAGTGCCTTAGCTCTTAGTTTTGCAACGTAGTGTGACTCTCTTGGTTTGATGGATATATTTGCTCTCTCAGCATCGTTGTGATCTATCCCAGAAGTTTGCACTGCTGTAATCTATTCCATGATCCATGATCTAGCCGAGAGGCCATGACATGGCATGCCAGCGGACGAGATGAAGTGCTGGATGGTGTGTGAGGGGGAGGGGAACTTGTTTTCCTTGAGATCCTGACAGACAGTAATACTCCTTAGTTTTTGATCTTAGTTTGGCCTCCATGAATTTTCTCAGGCTTGTATTTGGCTCTCGAGTTGATCCTGCATCATAGTTCGATTTAAAGCTTTCAGGGCACCAAACGGAGGGAGAGAATCAAAATCTCGTCATGCCTGGCAGGGGTAATTTGACCCAGAGGAGCTGACAGAAAGATTGGAAAGGAGAGCAAGCGAGAGTGAGGTGAATATGTGAAGGGGGATGAACGGGTAAATGAATTAGAGCTGGTTTCTGTCTGAGCATTTGCTGTAAAACATATTCACCATGGCAAATCAAAGACAGACCATCTGTCTCAGTCATTTTTGATCCTTGTAAATTTACCAACACAGATATACCACTGTTTTTATCTTCTTATTTAAAATTTGACTATCATTTTTACACAGGCTTGTATTTAGCAATTGTCACCATTTTTATTGTTCCAATTTAGGCTTTTGGTTTTCAACCAAAACCTTTAGTATTAAACATTGTCTGTCAATGGAGATTATCATATACTGACCCGAGAATCCTTTTCCCTGATCAGTGTTTTCAATCAGCTGTTTAGTATCAGAACAAATTGTGAGAATAGGGAAGTACACACCACAACCACAACAATAATGACAGAAGAAATTTTTCCAGCTGGTGAATGATTAATAACATTGACATTCCTTAGGACATTCCTTATGACATAACATTCGATTTTAAAGAGCTCATGCATTTAAAGTGGCAGATGACATAACTTCTAATAAACGGAACTTTACTGTGTGTTAGTATTGATGCTAATATATAGGTATCGTTATATTTATCATTCTTTGTGTGAACAAAGTGTGAGCCTTTAGGCTGAGGAGAACCACCCAGAACGTCCTAGCAAAAGTGACAGTGAGCTTCGCACCAGCGAGCACCATGTATTTTCCTGCAAATAAATGTCTTATTTTACTGTTTTAGCTAATGTATGATGTCCTGACAGGTCATATCCCTTCTCTAAGTAAACAGCTTCATGTCTACAACTGGGTCAATAAATGAGAGCACTGAGGTCAGAGGTCGTGAGAGCGAGCTTCTAATAGGAAATCGCCAGGCTTCTGTTGGCTGTCTTGAAACAGACTTTGGCCTCCAAATGAGGTTTTAATTGACTTGTAAAATTCTTCTTAGTTTGTTGAGGTTTTTTTTTTTTTTTTGAGGTCACATCAGGCCTTGGCGTTATGACAAGTGCTTGCTTTTTCACATCTCTTCCTTTTTTTCTCTCTTTGGCAAACACAGACAGGTATGACATGAAATGATTCTGTTGACCTTTCACTGTGTCACTTGGTATTTTGATGATAATACGGTTGTGTTCCCTCACTGTGACAATGTCTTTCTGGAAGCTCCTGAGAAACAATTAGCTGTCAGATGCGGTGAGACTGGCCGTGTCCCAAGTCGCCCGCTGAGGAGCTTCAGCTCTGACAGAGTATCGATTCTCCTTCCTCTCCCATCCTCTTCCTCCTGCTATCTCAGACGTGCATCTTCCCTCTTCCCTTCTTTCCACTGGATGCAAAGTTAAAACTGCAGAAGGGAGGACAAATCTCTCCGGTACACTCTCTTATTCTGTCTCACTTTCTCTGAAATGATATATTGTTTCTTTAGAAATGATTTTCTTAACCTGGGAAAGAGAGTGCGTTTCGGGCACTTTGTCAGATATATTAAAAGAAAAAGTTATGAGAGCTGAACCAGAGGAAGACAGATCCTTTCGCTTACTCGACAGAAGTACAGTTATTCCGCTAGTCATCATTTCCGGGGCTTTGACAGATGTCTGAGTGCTCAAAAGGGGAAACTGCAAATACTGTACAAAGAGTTATAGGACTGTTCAGTTCAACTTTTCACTTATAGGTTATAGGTTGTTATATACACTATGATATGATATAAATGTTTTGTTTTGACTCTGTATCTGCTAATAGCACAGAAATATTGAGTACCAGTGCAGTAAAATGGTCATATCCTTTTTGTGTGATGCGTTACTCAATCTTTCCTCTCTTTTTTTGCCCTTATCAGACTTTCAAATCCCCATTAACACTGGCACAGGAGTTTTTATCTTTCTCAGAAATAGCAGTAGGAAGAGAAAGAGCAAGCCAATATAACCTCTCTCACTTTTTCTGACTGCCTATTAAAAAATGATGCTGCTGTCTGAGTGCTGCAGCCTGCATGTGTTAAACAGTCTACCTGCTTCCTGAGGTTCACTTAAAATGTCTAGTGTCTAGTGTGTGCATGTTATGCTTTTTATTAAATTGAATTCATACTCTGTTTTCATTTCTATAATGCTCAATAAACGAAGCCTGGATCATAACGTAAGCCCAGAGGTCAAAGCCAGATGGAGAGTCACTGCATGCATATATATTCTCATTGCTGATGAGATCACAGCCCAGATGTCTCCGCAATCGAAACCTGTGGACTTAGGCTGTGTGTGTGTGTGCGAGTGTGTGTTTGGAGGCGGACCAATCTGCACACATACTGATTATAGTATTTGTGCACTAATGGATATCGCTGCCACCACCAGTCTGAACTTGACTGCAGACATCACCCTTTAATCTGGTGCAGTGAGTCTCTGTTACCTGTCTTTGAAATGTTTCTCTCCGTTTTCACTCTATTTCTTTTAAGTTGTTTCTGCATTATTCCCCTATAAGCTGAATTGGTTTCTCAACAGCCTATTAAGAAATTATCAGAGCATTGCAGCCAGAACAGAATCACATGCAGCCGGTACAGAGCTCCAGGCAGCTTGAAAATGCCCTGCTTTCTTACTGTTTATCTGCTGTATGGATCAGCAGCAGGGTGTTTGGACCGCATCAGATGTGAAGTAGGCACTTGTGACTCTCAAACTAGTTCTTTTTCATTATATCTAGCTTATCTGGGTCAAAATTACTCATATTTGAAATTTGAACCTTCAGTTTGACTTTTTTACATCGTTCTATTCATATCAGAAAGTCACAATTTCCAGCGTCCTATTTGACAATCTGCAATAGAATGAAATTAAGTAGAATTTCATCATGAAAACGGTTGGAATATTTAAACTTGATTTAGTTGTGGATACTTGCCGTTGGGCAAATATAGCACCACTCAGGGAGGTACTTTTAAGCAAAGAAAAACAAAAAATGAAAAGTTAATACATTCACTATATATTCTATTTAGCAAACGTTTTCAAGACAGTTGTGTAAAAACACATTTACATGAAACTTCCCTTTTTCATAATTGTACACCTGCAGAGCATATGCTAGCATTGCCATTTTGTTTCTTTACACATGTCATGCGTTGTACAAAAGAATGCTATAGGAAGCCAGGGATATCAAATAGAAATAGGCCTATTGCATGTCCGACTTTGAATGGAACACAGCATTATTCCTCCCATTCATTTGGGGAATATGAATAGAATGCGTATTGTAATACAGATTAGAGATTTTCCACTTGCCTCATCACATGAGCTAGCATTAGCGATTAGCCTACTCACACCAGCTTAAGCAGCACAATGGCAAACTAAAATAACCACTTGCCTCTTCTATTTACAGCAGTTATTATTCCTGATTTAATATGGTGTGTGGTTTCTGGCCAGTTCTTTGGAGATGTACAGTATGTGGTTATGCTATTGAAGTGAGAGGGTGGCATGGGGAATTTTACTTGGTTTTGCTGTCTAAATCACGTTGACTCAAGCGCAGAGGAAGCCAAAGCTGATTTTCCTCCTTTCTGCATAGAGAAGTGTGTGAAAGGGAATTGCTGGAAAAACCAGGTCATACCAGCCTAAGGTGGTCAAGCTAGTCAAACAGTGAAAGCTGTGTTTTGGAATATGGTTAGATTTGTGTTGCATTTCATAAACCCTTTGTACTACAGGCATATCCCTGGTTTCTTTTTAGAGTAGCTATTTACATGTGGTTCAATTTAGTCATATATTAGAATCATAATTAAAGCCTGGTACATAAAAAACTAGTTTTTGTGCAGATATGAGCTATTTTGAGATGAGAGATTTTGATCACGCAAAATGTAGGAGCTGTGAAGTTTAAATAATTTTGCATCAAAAATGCACAATAAATCTAGAGGTCGACCGATAGCTGATTGGTGGAACAATCGGTTATCAGTAAAAATCAATACAGATAGTTTTTCCGGGTTGCGTCCATTGCTGAAGCGGCTGAGAAGGGTGCGCTGACATTACACCGTACGAGAGCGCTGAGAAGGGTCTGCTGGCATTATATAGCACGAGAGCGACCTCTAGAGGTGAAATAACTCACTGACGTTGTTTATATTGACACGTGAAGCTGCGCACTGCGCGGAGAGTGCAGACATTAGATGAGCATTTAAAACACCGACAGCGAAACGGTATGCATACAGAACTGTAATTTAATTAGTTTGGATTTATATGAAATGGTAACACTTTACAATAAGATTCCATTTGTAACATTAACTAAGGTTATTAAATGCTGTAGAAGTATTGTTCGTTGTTAGTTTTATCTGTTAACTTATCTGTTAATGCACTATGAACTAACATGAATGATCAAGGTACAACTGTATTGATCAAATATTAATACATGCTGTAAAATGTATATTGCATAATGCATATAATTCATGTAAGCCAGCTAAATAAGCTAATACATCCTTGTTAACAAATGGGACTTGCAGTCTGTTACCTATAACATTTACATACATGTTTCTAGGTTATAGCTAAAGAAACATTTATTTATAATATTTTAATGTTTAAATTATTTTATGTAGAATTTGTTCTGTTAGAACTTCTCATATTAATTTATTCATATTTAAATATATATAATTTAGCCATTTTTTATTTATTTCTTGTAATAAAGTTCAGCACTGTTTTACTTAGAATGTTATGTTGTATCCATTTTAAAAACTATCGGTCGATTTAATCGGTTATCGGCAAGTGTGGTCCAACCTAGTTATCGGTATCTGTAAAATCCACTATTGGACCTCTAAATAAATGTAAACAAACACATAAATAGCTCAGTATTTAACACACTATCACTGTTAACCATCTTAACCAGGACAAATATTGCCCATAAGCTGCTAGTCCAGCTAATCAATCACCTGAACCAGCTTGTACCAGCTCATGACCATACATGATCATCTTAAACCAGTGAAAAGCCAGCATGTAAAATCAGCTCTCATCAAATGCTGGTTTTAGTGCTGGAGAAGAGAAATTTGATGTACGTGTATGTTTTTATTTAGTAACAAGAAGCAAACTTTATATGAAGAATGCATATTTATGTCTTAAATCATTAAAGTATTTTATTGTTTGTGTTTAATTATGTTGATGTGTTTTCAGTGTTGGGCAAGTTACTCTAAAAAAGTAATGAATTACTAGCTACATCTTCAACAGTGTAATTAGATTACTGTACTAATTACTCTCTCTAAAATGTATTGGATTACTTATTACTAATTACTTTCTAAATTCCATATCAACCTCGACCAGTTGAACAATACAAGGATAGACATGGAACTGCACTCTTAATTCTTTTAAATAAACAATATCATAAATTATATCAAAATATCAAAAAGCCTTTAGCCTCTTTGTTAGAGCGTCTGACTCTCATGCCAGCGGACCCGGGTTCGAGTCCCGCTTGGAGCAGGCGGTTCGAACAGGAGGGGTTACATATAGTCTAAACAGTATTTTAATGCAATTATATCAGAAGAAACTAATTAAATTATAGAAAAATTAGGAGTAATCCCTTACTTTACTTTTTGCAAGAGAAAAAATTATTAAATTAAAGTAACTGGATTACTTGGTAATTAATTACACCCAACACAGTTCCTTATGAACTAAGCAATACCACACAACTCTCTGCACGCACACATAGTGTACATATACAAATACATACAAAACAAAATAACTCTACATTCCTGTTCCAGACATGTCAGTTTCTCTGCTTGTGCAATCCACAAAAAGCTGGGTGTACCGGTTCTTCACCAAACTATTCATTTTCGTGCATCATAAATTAAGAAATTGCATTTCATAGAACCACTTGCTTATCTTGCTCGAGTATAAAATGAAAGTGCATTAAGAGCGTATAGTTTAATTCCTAAACTCCCACCATGGCCACTCAACCCCACAACGTTATTAAAGAAAAAAAGTTCTGCCACTTCTAAGCAACAATCAATAATAATTTTTTTCCAGCTGATAACTCTCCATCTAAATCAGCCATGCTATTCCAAACATTCACAAAAAAACAGCTTTAGAACGTTTATTTTCTAGAAATCACTATAATCATAAAAAAAAACTCTTAAAAGCCACATGCATCAACCCTGCTTCTACCACAAAAACAATTTCCTGCTAGTGATGATATGAGTATGATTGAATGAAATGCCCTTTAATACAGTAGTTGTAATTTCAGTTTTCGTTGTTCCTCTTGCAGTCCAGAGGCACATTGGATTAGAGGGCATAAAACTGAGACACACACATCAGATACTGGCACATAGTCTGGAAAAGTTAATGCAAAAACAAGGACACATTTTGCAATTGAAAAAAGCAATGTGCTCACTGGATGATGAAACGTGTGTCATTCTAAAACACTGTGTGTATGAGTCTTGTAACAGTGACGCGTCTTTAAGAGTCAGGAGAATGAATCCTGTGTGTTTGTGTGTCTTGTTTTGTGTCCTCCAAATGTCCCCACCTGGACCTGAATACATAACATAATATTTGTGTTAAAATTAATAGTAGGATGTTTTCACACCTGGCTCGTTTGGAGTGTTTGTTTTGGAACTTTGTTTGGAGCGTTTTCTCCCTTAGTTTAGGTCGTTTAGGCACCCAAAAATCCCAAGATCGCCTGAACGAAGAGGTCTCGGCCCACAGCTACCTCTGGAGTGGTTCGCTTGTGGTGAGAAAGCAATATCCAAACCAATGAACCAGTCTGTATCGCAATGTATGATGGGTAATTACATACATTGCATGAAAAACTGCAGTGCAATGTTCGCTAATGCCTCAGAATGAATCGTGGAGTAACCTGCAGCAAAGACGAAGTGAAATGTCTAATTGAAATTCAGTCAAGCTAACACTTTTTAGAACAACAAAACATAAAAATACAGATGAATCATTGATTCTTTCTCAGAATGAAATATAACGACAGCTACAAAGAAAGCCACAATAAGCCTGCAGAGCTGTTGTCTATCCATCCTGACGGATGGCTACTATGAGTGAAATTCTTGAACATAAACAGGTGCAGGACAGTTTACTTGACTAATATTTTGGTCCATTTAGAAATGTTGCTTTGAACCGAACCAAAAAGAAATTGCAACATTGTATCCTTTCTAATCCCTTTTTTCGGAACAAAGCAAATGATCTACAGGTGTGAAAACATCTTTAATGTCTTAAAGAAAATGTAAAAACTCAGAACTGAAAGATGCTTGAAGTTTAGGTTTAGGGTATAGAAAATAGCTCAGTATAAAAGCAATAGATAAGTTTCCCAATGGAAAAACAGGCGTTTCTGCAGTAAATGTGGGAATTGCATAAACACAGTGTTAACAGAAAAGTTCTGGTCTGTCTACTGTCTACTAGATAAAATATTGCCTTCATTGCAGCACACACACAAATTCTATCTTAAAACACAGATGCTGGCTTGTAAATACTGTAATTGGTATTGCATTCATAATGTAGCACGTTCACCTTTCAGAGGACCATAAATCAGCAAACATCTTCCTAATACAGTTCTACATCAATCATCCACTGTTTGCTTTATACTTGGGCAAACACACTCTTAGTGAATGCTCGTTGCTTATTTTTAAAGGGCTTTGGAAAGGCTCTTCCATAATGCCTTGGTGGATGTGCTCGTGGGTGGTTTTTGCTGGTCTAATTATGAGCCACTTCAAAATCAGAATCAGCGCTCTGAGTATGTAGAGCTCACTGATTAAGGTGTTTGAGGGTCAGCTTTTGCCTTCATTTAGGGGAACAAATGTCCCCACAAAGAGATAAAATCACCTGAAATCACCTACATTGTGTGATTCCTGTGAGGAAAACGGCACACACACAAGTATTTTTTAAATTAATTAATTAATTAATTAATTATTATTATTATTATTTTTTTTTTTATTTTTTTTTTGTTTGTCCAGTGTTGTACCCTGCCAACATTTTTCATTGAGCCTGTAAGAAATTTAAATAGCTGTTTTGTTTTAACAGCCTATTTTGTTTTATGGGACAGAAAAGTCATATAATAAATGTGTCTATAAAATAGTATAAACTTTTTTTTTTTTTTTTAATTATTACAATTTTAAAAATGTAACCCTTTATATTAAGTGTCCTGCACCCACTAGATATGCTGTGTGTGTGTGTATATATAAATATATAAAATAAATAAATAAATCTCATTATATAATACATTATACAGTCAAGCCAAAAATTATCAAAACACCAGATATAATTTTTTACTTGTGGGTGCAGGACTCTACACTATATTTATGTAAGTGAGGATATCAAAATAAAGTAAACTGTGACAGACACTTTGACCTGACCATGTTTTGCTTGTTTTTTTCTTCAATTGCTCATGTGACCTTTTACACCACAGACTGAACAAAATGAAGCATTGCTTAGTAATTGGTTGAC
The DNA here is from genome assembly GCA_039654625.1 of Rhinogobio ventralis. Lineage (NCBI taxonomy): Eukaryota > Metazoa > Chordata > Actinopteri > Cypriniformes > Gobionidae > Rhinogobio > Rhinogobio ventralis. Next base: position 12,626,175 of record CM077207.1, on the reverse strand, counting down.
CTAAATTGGTATTATCTAATTGTGTACTTAAATGTAACAGCTGACAGCTGATTGGTTGATTGTAATCAATTACATACCTTTCTATATAAAGGTATTATATCTTTCTTACACTAAGTGATAAACATGATAGCATATGCTGCAGAACATTACTTTGTTTATAATTTTTCAACCCTTTCTAACTGATGCTCCCAAGACTATCACAAGTCATTCTTGCAATTTCAACAAATCCTCATTTATAATAGCCAGCTAGATACATTAACTTGGTGACATTTAACTCCGCATAATTCACAGCGGCACATTCAGTACATCATAGAAGTCCAGATGTTTAATCTTTTGAGTCATAAAAACACATGCATATGATCATCGTGCATAAGATGTACGGGAACTTGTCTATCAGCTGTCTCAATCAGGTCATCCTTATTATTGAGCCCTGTTGTTTAGGAAGTTTGTGTGTTAGTTTTAGCATATTTAGCATATTACACAATGGATTCTCTGTTGTTACAAGACACCATAGATTTATAAATGATCACTCATTTAATAGAAATTGCTTGTCTTGCTTATAGTATATTGCCATCAATAGAAAGTAAATGTATTTTCGTGATCTGAATATGTTCAGGGTGGGCAGGCTAAGCAGGAACAAGGTTTAGTTGGGAATGATGATGTGTGCCAGAGAGTGAGAACTGACCACAATACTTCTTATTAGTAGGATTTCCTGTATAAAGCCCCTTTGGCATTAAGTGGGTCATACAGTGAGTTGGCCATAGAGGATTAGTAGAAGTATTAATGCCTGCAGCTGTCGTTATTGGAATTTATTCATTATGTAAATTACGGAGGCTTTTTAAACCCTTTGTAATGAGTGTAGTGGCATGAGGGTTTTGACGGCATGTTCCGAGTACTACAAATATGATGGCTAAAGTCCATTCATGAGGGCTATGCCGAATAATTTGTCCCCTGAAAATGTTATCTAATCTACAGAGTCCGCCCAATCATCTGAAGAGGTGCAGTTCAGGGTAAAGTAGGCCACAATATAGTGGGGGTCAGATTTTACATTCTGGGGTCAAAATGTCCCCACAAGGATATTAACCTGAAATCACCTACATTATGAGGAGCAGCCAACGATCACCAGGAGAATAAAAAAAATTATATAAAATGTCTCAAGTAAAACACAGAAAGGTTTGCATGGTATTTTTTATTTTTAATTGTATTCATTTATTTTTAATTTTTATTAATTAGTTTCAGTATAGACATTAATACTTACATGTGCAATAAATAATCTATTATTATGTATTAATACTATGTCAAATATGTATCTTATTTTATGCAATATCATATATATATATATATATATATATATATATATATATATATATATATATATATATACTCACCTAAAGGATTATTAGGAACACCTGTTCAATTTCTCATTAATGCAATTATGTAATCAACCAATCACATGGCAGTTGCTTCAATGCATTTAGGGGTGTGGTCCTGGTCAAGACAATCTCCTGAACTCCAAACTGAATGTCAGAATGGGAAAGAAAGGTGATTTAAGCAATTTTTTGCGTGGCATGGTTGTTGGTGCCAGACGGGTATTTCACAATCTGCTCAGTTACTGGGATTTTCACGCACAACCATATCTAGAGTTTACAAAGAATGGTGTGAAAAGGGAAAAACATCCAGTATGCGGCAGTCCTGTGGGTAAAAATGCCTTGTTGATGCTAGAGGTCAGAGGAGAATGGGCTGACTGATTCAAGCTGATAGAAGAGCAACTTTGACTGAAATAACCACTCGTTACAACCGAGGTATGCAGCAAAGCATTTGTGAAGCCACAACACGCACAACCTTGAGGCGGATGGGCTACAACAGCAGAAGACCCCACCGGGTACCACTCATCTCCACTACAAATAGGAAAAAGAGGCTACAATTTGCACGAGCTCACCAAAATTGGACAGTTGAAGACTGGAAAAATGTTGCCTGGTCTGATGAGTCTCGATTTCTGTTGAGACATTCAGATGGTAGAGTCAGAATTTGGCGTAAACAGAATGAGAACATGGATCCATCATGCCTATTTACCACTGTGCAGGCTGGTGGTGGTGGTGTAATGGTGTGGGGGATGTTTTCTTGGCACCTTTACTTTAGGCCCCTTAGTGCCAATTGGGCATCGTTTAAATGCCACGGCCTACCTGAGCATTGTTTCTGACCATGTCCATCCCTTTATGACCACCATGTACCCATCCTCTGATGGCTACTTCCAGCAGGATAATGCACCATGTCACAAAGCTCGAATCATTTTAAATTGGTTTCTTGAACATGACAATGAGTTCGCTGTACTAAAATGGCCCCCACAGTCACCAGGTCTCAACCCAATAGAGCATCTTTGGGATGTGGTGGAACGGGAGCTTCGTTCCCTGGATGTGCATCCCACAAATCTCCATCAACTGCAAGATGCTATCCTATCAATATGGGCCAACATTTCTAAAGAATGCTTTCAGCACCTTGTTGAATCAATGCCACGTAGAATTAAGGCAGTTCTGAAGGCGAAAGGGGGCCAAACACAATATTAGTATGGTTTTTCTAATAATCCTTTAGGTGTGTGTGTGTGTATATATATATATATATATATATATATGCTTTACTGTTTATCGGCCATCAGTCACCCTACTCTGTTGACACTGGCCATTAAAAACCCTTATTATACTTTTTTTCTTTTTTCTTTTTTTTTAAAATTTTTTTTAAAAAATGTTTTACTTAAAAGTACCAATAAATAGTTTGAAATTTAATTTGGTATCCACTGATAAGGCAGTTTTGTGACTTGCCCGATATGTCGTCTATCACTAGTCAGCAGTTTTACAAATAAATTCAGCTCTTGGCAAATTGAATTGACCCCTATGTGGTCTTTCTGAAAGATTTCTATTGTATTTTTTGCTCCCAAAAACCCTCTTTAGCAGTAATAATCACTTTCTCTTTCTTTCCATCTCTATCCCCATCTCTCTGAAGACTGCTGAATTTGTCAGCCCTGGTAAAGTTATTGACTTTTACCCACAATCCTGTGCAATAGGGAGACTTTTCTGTTGAAAGACTCTGGGAGTCACACCTAATAAGGTGTGTGCGTGTGTTGGCCTGCGGCATTGGAGCCATGGCTAATTAAACCCAAGTGTAATTTATTAATACAATGTGTTCTGGATGGAGCTGCCAGTTGTGTGTTTAAGTGAGAGCAATTAGGAAACCTATCAAGCGGAAAAGATACGTTATCTCTGCAGTAAACTCCATAGCTGCAGGGAAAACAGGGAGAGAGAAGGATGGTGAAGGAGGGATAGATAATGCTTTAGGAAGCTTTTGCTTGCTTCATCGCCTCTGAGAAAACTTTTTGCCCCCTAAACAATTCAACAAACTATATTTTAACTTGGTAACCACATGATTACAACTGAATTCCACGTAAATTCTACATTAGGGCTGCACGATTAATCGGAATTAAACTGCACGCTATTTGGCAATGGCTGCTTTTTTTTGTGTGTAGCTTGTTAGTGAAGCACAGCTTTGTGATCAGCAGTAAATGCTGCTCCACCTGAAAGCCAGAGGGTGCTCACGCAGAAACTCCAAATATGCCCCGCGGAAATACGATTGCATATGTCATTCCAGGAAATCTCTATGGGCATTATACTATCGCTGTAGCTGAATAAACAGAAGATTGAAACGCTTTGATTTGATTTAAACATGACTAATAAACACATGGCTACGAAAATATATGGTTTATCTGAGTCCTCCTTGGGTATTTCGTGATAATAAAGTATATTTATACTTCAATGCTAATCGACATAGCCTTTATCACTGTATAAAAAATATAAAATATGTTGTGTTCCTTATTCTGTGTAAGAAGCCACATCATGTCACAGAAGGAGGCTCAACTGTCATTATGAAGTGAGTTTGGAGTACAAAACATGAAATGTTTTGAAATGTTGTCTTTTGTGACGAGGTTCATAAATGCTTCTCATATTTGGAAAGATGTTTGACGCGTGTTGCTTTTTCAAATGCACGTTATAAGCGACTCAAACCCGCATTGCTTTCAGATGGAACAGCATTTACTACTGATTACAGAGCCCCGTGCTTCACTGACAAGCTGCGCATCAAAAATAATGTTTCATAATGGCAATAAGCCAAATCAGTTTTAAGCACAGTTTCAGGTTAATTGTGATACATTGTGCAATGCTGTCTACTATTCATTTTATACTATTAAAGAAAGAAAAAAAATAGGGCCATATGTTAATATGAAGGATTTTCTGTATTGATTTTTCACAGGCGTTTTGCCAGTATTTTCAATTTTGCATTGCATTCGTTTTTTCTACAGATTTTTTTCTATATTCTTGATTTTTGTTTCATCCAGTGAAAGTCTATGGGGACCAAAACAACATTGGACCCCAATGACATTCATTGTATGGATGACAATATATATAATACGACAACTTTTTTTCTGTGTTTCGCAGTCAGTTGTACATGTTTGGAATGACATGAGGTTGAGTAAATCATTTTTGGGTGAACTATCCCTTTAATTAGAAAGGGGCATCCATCCACATACTGGCCATGTAGTAATCCATTTGTTTATTCAACCATCCGATCATTCATTTTGCTTCTCTTCCTCCATTTAAATGCTTGTTTTTGCTCTTCTAGCTGGCAAGCAAATCCAAGTTTGCCGGCTGATAGTCTGGAATGTGGATCGCTGTGTTATTTTACACTCCCATCAGGGGCACGATCCCACCAGTGGACACACACAAAGGCGGCCTTGTTGCGGCAGTGCCGAGTCGTACTTGGCTTCCTCTGTCTCTAATTGTCCCCCTCTCTTCCTTTCCAGTGGTCTCTCTTTCTCCCTCAGTCTTTTGTTAACATGCTAGCACACGCGCACAATTGCTCACAGCTAGCGTTAAGTGGTTACCATCTACCCTAGCATTACTTCAAGGGCACTCTGAAGTGAACGGTTCTTTAATATTCAATTTTGTTATATTATCATGAACCTGCCAGATAAAAGTACTGTAAAAAGAATGCACACACACACATAACAGCGTACGTTGTAAAGTATTTGTATTCACGGCGAGGTTTCATATTTGTGCGAACTCGAGGCACACTGAGGTGCGAAGACAATCCCTTAACTTTGTGTGTGTGTGTGCATATTTGAGGTAATGGCTCGGGGGATCCTCTCTGTATTCTTAGCTTGTTGAAAGCACTGAAGTGGAGAGAATTATAGATTCGGCACAATGAGCAGTCAAATTTAATCAACATGCCTGCTGTTCTCCATGAGCCACTGGGAGAGATGACACAGCTCCACACCACTGCCTGCATGTGTCTGTGTGCATACGTGCATGCCATGAGTTTGTTTCTGAATAGCAGAATGCAAAGGAGCCAAACTTGTCCACATTTGTTAGTGTTTAAGGTATTAAGTGTGAATGAGGGAATGTAGATTTAGAATCATGATGAACACAATTGGAGTTATATTAATAAATATCCTGATGTTTCCACGCTTTATAATGGCAGTGAATGGGGCTTATGAGTTCAAAAAAGCTCAAGGGAAGCTCAAAAAAGTGCATCCATCCATCATAAATGTACTCTACACAGCTCCGGGGAGTTAATAAAGGCCTTCTGAAGCGAAGCAATGGGTTTTTGTAAGAAAAATATCCATATTTAAAACTTTATAATGTAAAATATCTAGCTTCTTCCAGACCACCGTCATGTGTATGTGAGGTAACACAGCGTTGTTTTATCGTATTATATACGTTTGAGTGTGTTGAAAGTTATGTTATAATGCTACTCTGTGCATTGCCTCGACAGCTATTATGAGGCACTTGTTGCACACTGCTAAGCTAGATCGATATTAGGCATGGTAAAACATGGTACTCATGGTAAATCAAGAAAATTAGATTTAAACAATAAGACTAACTGTGTTGAGCTATATAACAATGATTAGTTTTCTGTCAATGAATGTATCCAAACAGTTGCTCACCTGTCTAATAAAACACATCATATATTAAAGCGTCTTTGGTCTTTCCATGGTTTCTACAAAATAAAACCTGAAATCAAAGGTAACACGGGTATGATGTCATTGATAGGTGACGCACGGACACGTCCTGTTCAAAATTACTTATTTTTCTGGATTTAAACATTGTTGGAAACATTTGGGATATTGTCAACAAAATATATAACATTGTTCTAGTGTTTTTTTGGATATTTGAATCCAAAAATCGTACATATTGTGTCTTTAATATTAAGTTAACCCTTTGGGCCACTTCGTTTAGGGGTCACACTTGGCTTCTTCACGGTCAAAAGTGACCAAAATGTAATGTCCCCAGTCCCCCCCAGGAAACCCAATGTAATATATTTTAGTTCAATAATATATTTTTATTTATTATTTAAAATTTTGAGGGTATTTTATGATACTATGCAATATTTATTAGCTATTTTTCCCCATTGAAAATAATATATATATTTTTAATGTGTTTCAATTAAAGCAGTATTCCATGTTAAAATAGAGACAAGGCATTCAAAATCCAATTAGTGCCATCTGGTGGGAGTAAAAAAAGAAAAATGTGTGTAATGCTGGTATAACCACTAGATTCCTATATAACTCAATATAAAGTGGCTTATAAATTCTCTAGTGTTTTTAGACATAAATACTTATTTTTATTGTAAGTTGTGAATTTGGATTTATACTTAGACATTCTCAAAGACTACTTTTTGTAAAGGTTTAGATTTTTTTTTTTATGTTGATTTGAAGTGTTAGTTTTTGCAGGGGGTGGTTGTCTATTTTGCACTCTTGATATTTTAGAGTGTCACCCCTACATTGCTGTGCAATTTTTTTTCTGCATCATGGCTGATTTGTGGTTTGTATCACCAAAAGATTCCCTGAGTTTTTGTATTTTTGCTTATTTCCCATTCATTTCCTATGTCGGTCAATTTTGACCATGAAGGAGCCAAGTGTGAGCCAAGTTTTTTCCGACCCTTAACATAACCGAATCATCTCCATGATTTTTTTGTATGTTCACATAGCTAATGCGACAAAAGTCACGAAGTGTCATCCCATTCCGATGAAGCAAAAACAAAAATTATTATATACATTATTTTGGTAAAGTTTTGGTAATTTTTGACCAAACAGGCCCAGAGGGTTAAATTATTGCTTTAAATGTAGTAAATAAACAAAGTAAGCCTGTTACTTTTGACAGCCCTAAAAAAATACATCTTCTATATTCTATACGGTGCATGTACAACAGCGCACGCGCAAGAAAAAGAGAAGAGACAGATGAGTCACAACAATTGTACTGCGCATCTGCTTTCATCCGCGGTTGAGTATACTTTGAAAGCCAAGCGGATACGACTGCGTGCAAGATGCGTCCGGATGCGGAAAATGAAGTATACCCAGGCTTTTAAGTCAGCTATGTGACCTCGAACACCATTCAAGTGGTTATTTCAAGTAGTAAGAGATTTCCAAATTGTCTAGAGCGCAGCATGAATGCCTAAATATCACTCTCGTTTTTGAAGATTAATGGGGATGGGCTGATATATCAGGGCATTAATGAACTTTGTCCTTAACAAGAGTCGTTTAGATTACATTAGCATAAAAGACTCTCCATCCTCATGACTCTGTTGACTCCTACGATCTTACAGCATGCCCGTCACGCTCGCGCACATGCATGCTTCACTTTGATCCCTGCCTGTGAAACAGCAGTTGATGTGTTGCTGACAAATTGCATCAAAATTGTTTTTGAAGAGATTTATGAAACTAAACTGCATTTGGGCATTCTGCGCTCAAACCTGGCTTATGAAAGCCTGGGCTACATGTTTCACTCACTTTCATCTTTCATTCACTCTCTCTCTCTCTGCGGCTGACAGCTGTAGAATGGAGTGATTATCTGCAGCACCAGTGATTGAGTGCAAAAAAGCAGGAGAGCAAGTGGGAAAGACAGCAAGAGGCAGAGATTGTGATAGAGATGTTTCAGGAACACTAATGAGGAAGGGGGTAAATTCAGCAGCTTCATGAAGGCACACACACACACACACACTGCCTGTCTATATTCTATTTTCAGAGAGATGCTTTTTATCTGTTTGTTTGTCCCCTTCGTCCTCCTGCCGACCATCAGAGCCCAGAACTAGTTCACTTCCAGCCAGAGTAATTACCATAACCTTTGCACTCGTCTCTCACTTGATTGGGACCAGCTGGGTAGTGAACTCACTCTCCTTCACTCTCTCTTCTTCCCTCACACTTACAAACACACACACACGTTAGACAAGGGCATTCTTGCTATTAACCTCAATCTGTAAGTGCCTCACTACAGCTTTGCTCAATCGTAAACACTTTAATTGTCCGTCCTGCATGTCCCTTCATTTTACAGTCAAACACCAGAACATTGTTTAAAGGATATGAGATGCATATTTAAAATCTTATATTTATAAAGACATATATTTAAATTCTATCACTTACTCACCCTCATGTCGTTACAAATTGTATGGCTTGGCTTCTTTCATAGAGCAAAAAAGGAGAAATGTTGAGGAATGTTTTTGTCGAGTCGTTCTAAAAAATATGAAGAAAAACACATCCTTTGACTTTCCAGACACAAAATAATGAAGAAACTCTCTCTCTCTCTCTCTCTCTCTCTCTCTCTCTCTCTCTCTCTCTCTCTCTCTCTCTCTCTCTCTCTCTCTCTCTCTCTCTCTCTCGTTTATTTTCTTAATCATTGATTAAATAGCATGAAATGGCTGTGTATATTTAAATTAAATATTTTTAAAGATGTTATTATGTATTGCTTTAGTCTAATCAGTGGTGATCATATTAAAAAAATCTTAAGACTTAAGATCCTAAGACATGATATATATATACACAATTCTATAATATAAATATAATAAAATATTGAACAATAGCTACATTTTCTTTGATTATAGTGGTAATGCCAGGATTTTGATAAATACTAAAAACTACTTTTTTAGAATGATGATGTTATACAAAAAAATGGTCATCTGATATGTTTGGCTAAGATGATATGTTGGACCCTTTTGAACCTTAATTGTGACACCATTCAGTCATTTACTTACAAACACGTGGCAATGAAGGCCACGTAAGTCCACTTTGAATGTGCCATTTGGGACAGAGCCAAAGTGAGAGGCAGGTATTCCAGGAGACTGGGATAGTTTAAATCTCTTCCTTTTACATATTCAAAGAGCTCTTTCAATACTGGCCTGCTTTTACCTGAGTGTCCAGCCACTCATTTTCCCTGTGATCCCAGCCTTAATTAGTCTGCCGGTCTCACCCGTCAATCATTCCGAGGCGTCCTTGGAGACAGTCATTGAAAAGCAATGGCAGAGGCGGCCATGACAGGAGGGCAGAACCTGGCATCCTACTCTGCATTAATAAACAGTAAGATTTAAAGGTGAAGTGTGATATATATGCCACTAGCATCAGCAAACGGAATCCCTAAATTGAAACCAATCTATACGTTAGCATTTGGTAACGTGTGCCATTTTACGAGCCCTCCAAAGAAATCGGGTAAAACTTCTACTAGTAGAGTATAGTATAGGGCTGCATGATATTGGGAAAAAAATTACAGCATTATGATATGGAAAAAAGTATGGATTTTTGTTGAGGAGTATATCTGCATAAAAGAAAAATATATTTTTAAATTTAGGATTTAAAAATCCTATAAAATACTTAAGACTTTTTTTTCGAGGGTGAACCATCCCAACGATAAAAGGAATAAGAAATTGAGTGATTAGGTAAAATAAATAAATTAGTATTTCATAAAAGTAATTCAATTAATTTTATTTCGTAGCACACTGTAAAACTACAGTACTGATATTTATGTCTTAATGTCAAATGTTAAACCATCATCAAGCTTTTATTTTGGTGGTTTGCCGGCAAAAATAAATATGTGTGCTGCTGATTTTATCATTAGGTATCATGTTCATTTACATGCGTGCAGCTCATGATACAGTGTTTCAGTGTCAGTGAAACTGGCTGCGCATATATTTATTTAATGAAATCAGTCTTTGACTGTTGCATTTAAGCCATATTGCAATATCGTTTTTATATTCTAATATATCGTACAGGCCTAGTATAGTAAATGGTCATTTTATTTGCTTGCTTTTTGTTATCAGAACAGTGTAGTAAAATTGGTCTACCAGTAGGGGCTTATTAAACCATGCTTAGGTGTCCCTATTATGTGATTTTAAAGGCTCCTGATTTTATTTTGGAGGTCTCCAAAAACAGGTTTACATGCATCAAAGGTCAAAAAACGCTTTAATTTCTCATAATATACATTGTACATTACCACATTGTTCAATGATTCTCAAATGACTCTGGATGAATCGGGCTCTCTAAATCACTCCTTTCCGAGAGCCTACTCTGATCGGCCTGATGGCCCAGTCTGTTGTGATTGGTCAACTTCTTACGAGTAACGATGGCGTTGATTTTACCATATAAACCCGAATGCGAGTCCGATGATGAAACTTTGAAAGAAATAGTTATTCAACCCGAACCTCTATTGCAATGACGACTTGAGCAGGATGTTTCTCAGTGATGCGATTCTCATTTTGAGGTACATTGAGATGTTGCAGCTGTATTTCCTCACCATCAGCATTAACAGGAGTATGTACATCAACAAACCGATGTGTATATTTCTAATTTATTGTGGTGCATGTGCGGGAACTGTATTAACTGTATCAATAACAGTGCATATATTAGCCGAGCACTAACGTGAATGACTGATGTAACAGTTTTCAAAACAAATCTTGCTCCATCCAGTATCTTTACTTAAAGTAATAAGAACGACAGACAATCAGCATTAATAAAATCACAGTTTTAGGTTATAGTGGCCCACAGCTGCTTAGCAGAAGTATTTCAGTAAGACCGTAATAATGTGAGTTAGCCGGAAACTTACACAGTATAAAACACAAAACTGCATATTTTGAACCCCTGGTAGAAAATATATAGAGCAATAAATAATAATACTCACAGGTTGTGATTTATGAGCTGGTCCAAATAAACTGGGTACTGACCCATCTTTCAAGAGCAGGTGTTTTGCGAATCCTGCATTGAACTTCGAGATTTGAGAAGCAGTCTTCAGTAAAATGACGTGTTTGAGGGCGGGACAAGTTGTTCGCGGACAGACAACGTACAACATGGGCGGGCATTATGCACAAATATTTTCTAGTGACGTAGAACTGCCATACAGTAAGATTCGAACAAAAAACGACTCGTTAAGATGATTCTTTCTTTTGGGAGACAATGACTTTATTTATCATGCACTTTCTACTTTACAACTTTGCAGAACTTTTACATTGACAAACAGCTATATTACACACTGCATGAAAGAGAATATTCAAAAAACCATAATAAGTGCACTTTAACCAACCAAACATTGACCTTTTGTTTCGGAAAGGTTTCCTGAACAAATCCTGACTTGCCATTGGTTAGACGAACAGATAGCTTTTCCCCAACCTAACTCCATTGGTTGGGCTGATGTTGCTTTGTTGGATTGGCTGGAATCCTCAAAAAACAGCAATGTTTTGATAGTGCTGCAGAGCGACCGTTTACATTTTTCATGGAACATAGCCCATGAATAGTCTATTACTTATAGGTGTCTCTACATATTAAGCTTGGATAGGAAAAAAGTATTTTAACACATTACTTTTAAGACACAGTTTAATGAAAGACTATTGTAAATGATGCATCAGTTAGCTGAACTTGACTGGAGAGTCAAGAAACAAGCTGCTCTGTAGGGTAAAACAAAATTTGTATGCGAGAGGCGAAGTCTTCGAGGAACTTTGAGAGAAGATGTGGGGTTTACTATTAACTCAGCAGAGAAATTTCAGTGTACTACCCCGCGGTAAGGGTACTGCTGGTTCAGCACTTGTCTGCTTGTGGACTGAGCTACCCGTCATGTTTCTTAACGCAGAGAGAAGCAATAACATTGCTGCTGCTTATGCAAACCGCAATACACACTCCCACCCACAACATGAGCATCAGACACAGGCATCCTTTCTCCCTGTTCATATTTCCGCCAGTGTTGAACAACAGGAGAACATGTACAACAAGGTCCAATGGCATATCTGGCCAAACCTGGAGAAGTTTTGGCTAGGAATATCAGCTCTTCGAATCTGAAAGATAAGGTTCTATATGTGGTGTTTTAGTACGGATGAGGACGGTGGTCCATCAGCTTTGTGTATGTACCCACACTGCATTACAAGTTAATTTACGGTCAACTCAGGTTGAGATAGCCCTGGAGTAATTTCGAGGAAATGTGTTTGGTTTGGCTCCGGATCAGAACAGAATCAAGAAAAAAAAAAAGGAAATGCCATCTGAGGCATTGTTGTAAATCCAAGGAACACAGTGATACAGACACACACAAACACACTTCCTACTCATGTTGAGACAGAATGTTTTGAAGGGTGAGTGGTGGTCACATGACTAGGCCTCAATGGAGCAACATATAGGCAGAATGATATGGCAATATGTGCTTGTTTGTTTCCGAGAATGGATATAACTAGGTTTTCTGAAGAATTTGAGTGGTGTTTGGAGAACTTTATTTCCAAACTGGCATGACTTTCTTAACTATTAATCATAAAGGTTCCAAAAGGGGGTTTTCACAGCGATGTCAATTTCTGTGGAACTTGAGAAGATAGTTTTAAAAAATGTGTCATTCTTTTCTATTTTTTCCATACAGTGAACCATTGCATCCCATTTGACATTCAGTGTCAATTTCTGAAGAATTGCTCTTTTTTTTAAGAACATTCTAATGAACATTTTTATAATTTATCCTGAGAACTTTTTTTTTAAATTTTTGGTAAGAATAGTGGTTTTTGAACTTTAATACTTGAGCCTTAGAATGAGCTAGAAATAGGAAAGCTTGCCTTAGCAAGCTCTACTAATAATGTTTGTGTGTGTTAACATGCAAATCAAGGAGTGTCATGAGGCACACTGCATTCTTTTGTGATCACATGGCTTGCTTAGTCAGAGCCGTGTGGCACACTCAGCACAAATATCTGTACTGAGAGACTGACATTGTTTCTGTTAATAATTTGACCTTGTGTATGAGGGGAGAGGGGATCATCAGTACAGATAATTATAATGAAACTTGCCAATTTGCCAAAACTTCTCCTTCCTGTCACATTTTTCTAAAGCCGTAGAGTCCAGACAGTTTGCCCATGCGCTCTGAATCAGCAGCAAAGACCACCTCCCATTAACAGTTAACACCAGACGGTCTCACACACATGCACACAGGCACAAATTAACACACTACCGTCTAATCTCATTGCAAGCCCTGCACGCCAGAGCTCTGACAGACACTAAGTAAAAAGAAAAAGACAGTCACTGCTGCCCTGCCTTATATCGTGTCTCTGGAGCCCAGTCATTAAAGCCAATAAGACCTGTAATATCCGCTAAACTCTTAGCATGAATTCTTTATGAGCTCTGGGCATAGGATTGTGGTGTCTGAGAGACTCCTGCCATTCGATTTGCAATGAAAGTATGTGCTCTGGCAATCTAAACATCACAGTCTGCTCTGTGGAAGTTCACTCCAGAGGATTATCACCTTGTTTGGGCAAATACGATTGAGTTCCTGTGAAATTCTGGGCAGTATTAGTTATGGAATGGTCAGGAATATTGAGGGAATATTTAATTTCCCCGACTACTTTTACAACCTGAAAGCTAAAATTAGCCCAAGAATGTTCATACAAGGAACTACTGTGATTAAATCTTCCTGCCTAACACAATAACTTTGCATGCCATGCTGGTTATCATAGGGGTTGTTTACAGGAAGGAGGACAGGATTGTTTGGCCCACCTGCTGAGGGTGTACCCAAAAGTTATTGAGCCACCTTCTGTTATGCTGGAATCAGGCCGCCTTGTGTTTCCTTTTGATGAGCATTTGACTTCCGCCCCAGTGTTTTTTAGGACCTGTTGAAGTGGTAAGGGGATGGATGAAAAGGAGATCAAGGGTGGGAAGACGAGCCTTTTTAGAAATGCTTCGCTTGTATCAGCGTGTCAAATCACGCAGCCATCGGCAACCCTTCTGAGGGAAGAGATGAGAGGCAAGATCGATTTTTTTTTTTCTTCTTCTTTTAACTTTGTCTTTGTTGGTACCAGTTCTGACTAGTGCTTACTTCACTATATTATAATGATGCATACCAAAGAAATTATTTAGCTTGATGTCAGTTTTCAAGTACGTTTCTCATTAGTGTGGCCTGCTAAGGCAAGTATCTCTATGTGGTCGATGACAAATTAACAAAAGATAACAAAAAGGAAACATCTTTTGCTAATCTAGTTTAAAATTCATGTTCCAGGTTCTTAGAAATGTAATCTTTGTATTCATGTTTTTTAATGGTATAACCATCAAGTAAAATTATGAAAAATTAAAGACATATTTTCCTTTAATTCTTTCCCCACCAAACACGGAATTTTCTAGGTTTCATTTGTTATCACTGATATACGCTAGGAGGCGCTATGACACATCTTCTGAAAGAGTACTGAATCTCCTGATCAAAGCACATGCAAAGACACAGAAACAAGCGATATCATATGAAATCATGTGCATATGTAAAATAATGTGATCGCCAACATTAAACAGCATATATTAAAAACTGTTGAATGAATTCATTACTTAATTAAATGTTGACCCAGGATGAGCTACATGACTGTGCAAGCATTAGGGGTGTTGATGAACTCGATTTACTCCATCTGTGTTTTGATCATCGTTCTGAATCCGATCCAGATGCAGTATTTGGCAACGCAATTTTTTTGTTCAGCTTTTTGCTCAAAATGTTGCTCGTTTTTGAACGTATTCAAATGTTAAAAAAAGACTACATGAAGCTAGAATAAAACAGTTTTTTTTGTTTAAAAGCATAGGGTCTGATCTTTCTTTTGATATATGCATGTATAGCATGCATATTCAGATATTCATACAACAAAATATTCTGGGGACCATGACATTTTTGTGAAAACTTTTAAATATATTTTTTTAGTTACTTCCTGCCATCTTTAAACTTGACCTAACATTGCCACATCATAAAAAGGTCAAGTTATTATTTTTGACCTGAAGGTCTGTGTGGGTTCCGCTATATGATATAATTTCCTGCTTGTTGATTTTTGTTTTTTCCTTCACCTTTCTCCATGTTGCTTGCACCACATTACTTTGTTTTGGTGGACAAAAGTTTTTCATATATTAATCATATTTTTAACTAAACTGCTTTTATTCTTTTCCCTCTAAGAGTAATAAAGGATTATGCCACCTGTTATGACAGGACAGTTGTATCACCCTGACATTTTTTAATATTTATCAAAATATATCACTTCAAAATATATTTAAATAAATTTTAATTCAGAAATGAAAAACCTGCTCATCATAGGAGGTGTATTCAAGTCATTGTATGTATGAATTGCATGTATGTTTGAATGAATTGATAGATTCAGACACCCTACCGGTTTGGTGATGACTTTTGCAAAGTCCATGTAACTTTGTCGCTAACCTCTCATATGATATATATCTTGTTTTCTTTCTCTCTCTTCAAGAGATGGCGTGGAGGGCCCTGGCAGCGCTGTCCCTGCTGCTGTGTTTTGGCTCATCTTGCTGTGATGATACTCAAGACCAGTTCTTGTCTGCTACCGTCATCAACAATGTTGTTCAGGACCCCCAAACCGGGCGAATCTACCTTGGTGCCATAAATGGGATCCATCAGCTGAACCATAAACTACATCTGGAGAGCAGTGCTGTAACAGGCCCTAAGAATGACAACCCACAGTGCACTCCACCGATCACTGCACAGTGCCCTGATGCAAAGGAAATGGACAACATCAATAAACTCCTACTGGTTAACTCCGCCAATGGCACCCTAGTTGTTTGTGGAAGCCTTTTCAGGGGCATCTGCTCTTTGGTAAACCTTCACAGCGTGGACAAACCTGTGTACTACAGTGACACCAAAGGCGAGAAGACATACGTGGCCAGCACCGAGGAGTCTGTCGCAGTGGTGGGGGTCATTTCTTATTATATAGATACTAATTCCAATTCTAACCTTAGTGTATTTCTAGTGGGGAAGGGCTACGGTAGCTATGATAGCTCAAAACTCATCAGCACTCGGTTGCTTCAGGAGCATTTGGAAATGGATGTTTTCGAGAACATGGTTGAAGCTTCCACTGTGCAAGCTAGCCCATTTGTCCAGCGCTATCTCCACGACTTTCGCCATGCTTTCAAGGATAACGGCTACATCTACTTCCTTTTCTCACGCACTCCGGGCACCAGTGACAGCAGGAAGATCACGTTTGTAGCGCGCATGTGCGAGGATGAACATCATTATTATTCTTACACAGAACTTCAGCTCAACTGCACCGCCAGTGTTGAACAACAGGAGAACATGTACAACAAGGTCCAAGCGGCATATCTGGCCAAACCTGGAGAAGTTTTGGCTAGGAATATCAGCTCTTCGAATCTGAAAGATAAGGTTCTATATGTGGTGTTTAGTACGGATGAGGACGGTGGTCCATCAGCTTTGTGCATGTACCCACTCAACAGCATCAACACTAGGCTTGAGGAGGTGATTGATTCCTGCTACACTGGAGAAGTTCTGGAGGACGACAAACCAAAGACTGTTTATTCACCATACATCTCCAAGACAGAGGCCATCTGCAAGCCCAAAAGAGAAGTGAGTTGTTGTGTTTCAACTCTGCTTCAATGCTGTTTGGTTGTTTACAATCTTTTTCAATATGCTGTGTATTTTTGCCCAACAGAAGGGTATGGTGAAGAAATATAAATGTGGTGCAGAGTTCCTTCCGTCTCCACTAGCCAGTAAACCTGAGTATGCTCTGTCCGTCAAACCCATCTACACCCGAAATGACATGCTGACAGCTGTAGCTGTAGCGGTGGAGAATGAGCACACAGTGGCCTTCTTGGGAACCAGTGGAGCAGATGTCTTAAAGGTGAGTCCCATTCCAGGGTCTGGTTTCTATTTTGTTTAAATTTCAGCCCTTGAGGTTTGACTGCTGTGGTGGTCTGGCTTCGTGGTTTTAATAACATGGGCTGGTAACCAAAAGATTGTTGGTTCAAACCCAAGGATGGATGATTTATGAGCGACAACCACTTGAGCAATGCACTTGACCCTAGGACTTGCTCTAGCTGTACTACCCCTGTAATACAGTGTTTATATAAATTAACTATTCTTTTGCAGGTGCATCTTGACCCCAACCACCCTGACTTTTATCACAGGATTCAAGGCGAACGCACAGATGGTGGGGTGAACAAAAACCTCTTTTTTGATTCAACTTTGGATCACTTGTACATCACCTCTGGCAGAAAGGTTTGTTTATGACACATCCACAACACTTAGATCACTTTGAGTCAACAGAGATCATCCACTGGTTAAATTTGTTTGAATAAGGTTGCTTTGCCAGCCTTAAAGTAAGGATTTTTGAATGGAATGACACAGAAAATATTTACAAATGTAAACTGCCACAGAAATGTGACAGCTGTCTGTATTCATATTCTTTTAGCCAGAAAACTGTACAAAAACTGTACTCAAGTAAAAGTACAAGTAATTATAGACATTTTTACTTAAAGTACAAGTAAAAGCACTAAGTAAAAATGTATTCAATGAAAAAAAACTACTCAAGTATCTAGTTACTAGTTACTTCGAATCATATATAGCCTATATAACAACAATACGATAACATGTTAATATTTAGATAGATGTTGAATTTAAATGGTTATTAATATTTTTATAATTAGATATCTTTGCAACAAACACAGAAGACACGAGCATTATTTCTGGCATATGAAGCACAAAAATCATTGCATATCCTTTACTTTTTACAATAATAATGTTTTGGATTATTGGACAATGTAGAAATAAAGTGAACCTGCAGAGTTTTGCGTTCAAAGGCACGCAAAGGAAACTGTAGTGTTTTGACTTGTATGTAAACTCAGGAATAAGCACTGTTTGTCCACTCTAGAGATTAATTTTTTTTATTGACCAGTTCATTGTCTAAAACAATCAATTCAGACATTTTTGCCAACTTGTTTGATCAAGTCTTTGACCAGAATTGACTCAAAAGAGTGATTCATTTGTGAATGGGGCATCACTCGTGTCTCAGAAAAAAACAGACTTATTTCTTAACATGTATTGCATTAAACTAAAGTAACAAGAGGAACGACGCCCAGTGTAACAAAGTAAAAGTACAGTTTTTTTTTTCATTAGAAATGTACTCGAGTTAAAGTAAAAGTAACCCCATTTAAATCTACTCTTAAAAGTAAAAATTTTCTACAAAAATACTCAAGTAAATGTAGCAAAGTAAATTTACTTTGTTACTACCCACCTCTGCTTTTAGCCAATCAGACTGTTTGGTGCTCTCTTCCCATCAGTTATTTTTTTAATTAACAAGACTGCCCATATATGTGACCCTGGACAAAACCAGTCATAAGGGTACATTTTTTGAAAATTCAGATTCATACATCATCTGAAAGCTGAATAAATAATGTTTATAATTTTTGTTTGTTAGCATAGGACAGTATTTGCCTGAGATACAACTATTTGAAAATCTGGAATCTGATGGTGCAAAAAATATAAATATTGAGAAAATCGCCTTCAAAGTTGTCCAAGTGAAGTCCTTAGCAACGTATATTACTAATAATACATTTTTTATACATTTACGGTAGGAAATTTACAAAATATCTTCATGTTCTTTACTTAAAATCCTAATGATTTTTGGCATAAAAGTAAAATCGATATTTTTGACCCATGTATTGTTTGCTATTGCCACAAATATACCTGTGCGACTTATCCCAGGGTCACATATTAGTATATTTGAAGCAGGAAGCTGAAAGCGTAGTAGTTGAAGTGGATCATTCAAGTTAACGGCCATATTAGCAGGGCTGAGCCTGGTCAGTACCTGGATGGGAGACCAACTGGGAAAACTAGGTAGCTGCTGGTAGAGGTGTTAGTGAGGCCAGCAGGGGGTGCTCAACCTGTGGTCTGTGTGGGTCCAAACACCCCAGTATAGTGATGGGGACGCTGTACTGTAACAAGTACCGTCCTTCGGATGAGACATTAAACCGAGGTCCTGACTCTCTGTGGTCATTAAAAATCCCATTGCACTTCTCCTAAAGAGTAGGGGTGTAACCCCGGTGTCCTGGCCAAATTCCCTCCATTGGCCCTTACCAATCATGGCCTCCTAATAATCCCCATCCATTGAATTGGCTCTATTACCCTCTCTCCTCTCCACCTATTGCTGGTGTGTGGTGAGCGCACTGGCACCGTTGTACTGTGGCTGCCGTCGCATCATCCAAGTGGATGCTGCACACTGGTGGTGGTTGAGGAGAGACCCCTGACATGAGTGTAAAGCACTTTGGGTGTACAGTAGTACATATGAAAGCGCTATATGAATGCCTCATTCATTCATATTTTGCTCTATAAGCAGTTATTAGTTTGTTGTGCATTTTTATGCAAACTGTTTTGCTGCCAATGCTGCTTATATCTCTGAGATGACGTGCATGCCACTTTACATCTCAAATTCTTGGTTACTGACTATAACCTTTGGGTCCTAAAAGTGTGTCATATTAACCATTGCTCTGGTTTTTCTGGGCAAACACCAATAACTAAATTTGGAATCCGGCCTATCAGGAGTTCCCCATGCAGGTTTCTCTTTTGTTCAAGTTGGTCATGCAGATTTTGCCGGTTGAAAAATAGAAAGCTGCTTGGTTTGAAAGTGACTTCTGTGTGAGCAGTGCTTCATGTGTTGCTACATTATTGACAATGGACTTTTCTCTTGCTTCTCTTTTTTTGTAGATCACCAAAGTGCCAGTGCAGGCCTGTGAGCAGAAGAATGATTGTCACTCATGTGTGTCCCAACGGGACCCATATTGTGGCTGGTGTGTGTTGGAGGGCCGGTAAGTCTGTTCATCAAAGGTTCATTTTATTACCAAAAGCACAACATCATTTGGGCGTTCATGTCCAGTAAAGGACAGGACAAGTAATAACACTGCCAGAGTTTGATATTTGTACTGTCAAATAATCTAAGACCCATTTCTCCTGTGGATCATGTGACTTCCATCTCTATTTAAAGTATTTTTTAGAGTAGGAAACTGTTTAGGGATCTCATTTAAAAAAACAAAAACCTCTAAAATCCAAGTCATGGAGTTGTCTGTTGTCTGTGCTGTTAGATACCTGTGTTTAGTCCAGTTAAAGCAAATGCAGTGCGGCTCATTACTCATGTTTGTCTGCTTTTCTCCTGCAGTTGTACAAGGAAGAAGGATTGTCACAAGGGAGAAGCAGAGAATGCCTGGTTGTGGAGTACAAAACAAACATGTGTAACCATTCAGTCCTTTAAGCCCCCCAACATCAGCTGCAAGAAAACAGATAGAAGACAGGTACTAAAGCATAACACGTACACACTGTGATACAGTCTGAAGTTATTTTAAACCCTAACCTCTTAAGGATTGACTCAGGATTGATATTTACTGGCTGTAACAGATCCAGTCTGTGATTCTAATCCTTTTTTCATGAGCTGATGTGATAAAGTTTGTAAACAAGGCACCTGAAACTATTGTATCATACCACATGAATGCACAGAGCACTCTTCATGCATTTCTAATATGTCTTAGAAGAAACTCAAGTGGTCTTGGTTGATCGAAGAAGCTTCCTGTATACCATAATGAACTCCCTGGATCAGTTGTAATGAATAATGGCAGTATACTCCTGACTTGTCTGCTGAAATCAATAGATTTTATCTTTCACATTGCATTTTGTTGGGTTCCCAGTCATGCACAACCTGGAAATGTCGGGGAATTGTAAAATAGTAATTAAAAAAAAAAAAAAAAAGTTATGTTATGGAAATCAATAAAATCATATTAAGAGATTGAAAAAAAAAAAGTTTATAATATTTATAATAATATTACTTGATTATTATTATTATTTTTATTATTATTATCTTTTAAGTATGTTATAATTATTTAGTTAAAATACTTTTTTTGCCTTAAATATTCAATATTTAAAAATTGTCATACAATAGTCAAAACAAATGCATAATTTCAATGTTCAAAATGTTTGAGAACTGATATATTTAACACTAATATATTTAATTCATATATATTTTATTTTATGTTTACTCTTAAATACATATTTTCTGGTTGAAACTTGCAGGTGGAGATTAACGTTGCCTCCCTCCCCAGTATCAACAGTCCTGACACACTTATGTGTGAGTTTGGTGACTACAGAAGTGACGCGACTATGAAAGACACACGGGTCATCTGTGCACTCCCGACTTCTAAGTACATACCGCCCACACCTGAGACACAAGGTGAGAGCATCCTGTTTGCCTTTAACTTTAACAATCACCTACTGTGACGCCATCCTTTCGCTGCCTCCTTCACTCCCTGAACAAACAGATGGTGTTTGTTGAGCAGAATGCCTAAAAATGCCGTCAGGTGTGAATACTTTTTCATTTCTTCATTTTTGTAATTTGCTAGTTTTGTGATTTTTAATTTGGAAACTGATCAGATGAAACAATTACACTGAAGCAGAATTCAGATTCTAGAGTTACAGAAGCTTTTATCAAGGCTGGCTTTTCTTGGAAATCAAACCCATGACCTTTGTGTTGCTAGCACCCATTGAGCTCTAAAAGTTCAGAATTGGTCTTATGAACTACTCCTGCCTAAAAGCCAATATGATTCCCATTTCCCATATGCATGTGTGTAGATTTTGTGGCAGTGCCAGTGAAGATCACAGTGAATGATGGCATTGAAGTGGCATCTAGTGCATTCGAGTTCTACAACTGTGCAGCCGTGGTGAAAAGATCAGAGAGTACTCCGTAAGTATCAGGCAGCTTTTTAAAAATGTGTACTCCATTCAGGATTTCTTTAGATTAGTCTCGGTCCCCCCCTTCTGATTGGTTGGTTGTGTGTTCTCCAGGTGTATCACATGTGTGATGAGTAAGTGGGGCTGCCAGTGGAACATTCAGGATCACACATGCAGTGATAGAGATGAGTCTGTCGAGGGTGATCATATCATCAAACACATGGAGGTGAGTCATGTTTGGATGATAGTTAATGAATGCATGTGTATAAATTAATATGCCTGTTTTTGCATTATTATATGGTGAGCAATCATCTTTTGGTGACAAAACATGATGAATAATAGTTTTATTTGATTTTCTTCCTGTATTTATTCTTGCAGGATGACAGGTGTCCTCGGTTTGAGATCCCTGAACCTCTGCTTATTCCTGTTGGCATCAAAACTCCCATCCAGTTTCAGGGCAAAAATCTAAATAAATATTTGGTAAAGTACATGCATTGCTACAGTAGATGTTCTTGAAGAATTTTTTTTTTTTCAAAGATATGTAAGGGATAATGTACAGTCAGTTGCGGGTAATTAGGATGGTCTTAATATGATCCAGAATGGGTTTAGTTTGCGATGATGACCTGGTGGCTGTGCATTATCCAACTTTTTAAACAGATGCTGACTAAATGCTGATATTGAGATATTGATTTATGTTTATTAATTAATTAAATTCAAATATTTTGAAATGAATTATTATATTATGTCGTCCAAATGTTTGGGGTCGATTTTTCCTGTGATAGCAAACCTGAATTATCAGCTTCATTACTCCAGTCTCCAGTGTCACTTGGTCCTTCAGAAATCATTCTAATGTGCTGATTTGGAGCTCAGGAAACATTTCTTCTTCTTATTATTATTATTAATGTTGAAAAACAGTTGTGCTACTTAATATTTTTTGGAAACCATTATACATTTTTCTCAGGATTCTTTGCAGCAAGAACAGCATTATTTGAAATAGATTTTTTGTAGCATTATACATGTCTTTACTCTCACTTTTTTAAATTCCTTGCTGAATAAAAATATTGATTTCTTTAAAAAAAATCATACTGACCAAAACTTTTAAACAGTAATGTATATACATAATATATGAAGTGATATGTAGCTATGTAGCTTTTCAGGGACTAGAGATGCGTGGAGCAGCTCTAACGTCACCCAAAACAGCTGTTAAAAATAAATCAGCCCAAGAAAAGGCTTGGGGTTTATTATATAGGCTTATATTAATTTATTGCCATATACATACAGCACTTCACAGCCGTTACATATCACATACCCAGCACTTGATCAACTACTTCAATTAAAATGCTCCCACACGGTACTTTTATTTCCTTCCTTTTATTTCCTTCCTTTTCTTTTTAAATTCTCTTTTTTGAAATTTCTCTGTTTTACATCTATTGCTGGATCCCCGCAACTGCTTAGCTTAATGAGGTCTGAAAATTAGTGCCTGAACACGTTAATATTTCCATCAGTGATTTATCTCATCCACCCGCGACCCACCCCGCAATTAATCAGAATGTTATTTTTTTATTACTTGGCCCGCCCAACCCACGATTATCCGCAGTGTTTGCGGATATAATCGCGATCTTCACATCACTACAAGGGACAAACGTCTAAAATATCATATAGACTATATTTATTTTATCACAGAACATAGCCATTAAGAATCAAGTATTTCAGAGAGCAATGTAATACAGAAATATATTTACCATTTACCAGGCCATTTGTCAGCACTGTTTTTAATAGTAAAATGCTTTCTTTTAGAGTCTTCATAAACAACATTACACTTTATCCATCTCTTTCAGGGCAAAACCTTTCAGATTGGCACTGAGCTCATGAAACAGGTGGGCGAGGTGACTGTGGAGGCTGAGGGGTCAAAATACAGATTTGAGGGATATGAGGTCAGTACGCACCACTCCTATTCCTCCTCCTAATATGTCTCCCTCACTTCCTCCCTACTCCTCTGTTCACACATTGATTTTGTTTCTGAAGTTTGAGCACCAGCCAATATAACATTCACAGCTATTGAGCTGTATGTGCGTGTAGGGCTCAGTCCTATGTGGGCGTAGCAAGCATATAGTGATCAGGTTCACAAAGACACCAGGGGAGAATTTGCTGTGCACACAGTTGTTCCTGGTACAGTAATGTGTTTGCCTTTATCTGTTTGCATGTTTAATGACACATTCTGCTGTTTTTATGCCAGTTTGCGTATGACAAAGAACCAGAGGTGAATGTGACGTTCTACATAAAGGATAAGGAGACAGAGAGGAAGATTGACAGCACCCTCAGAGGTATATTTAAATGATTTTGGTTCATAATAGAGGCAGGAAAACTCCTCTAAAACTGCATTCATCCAGCAAACATGTGGATCTTGAAGATCTGGAAAGGTTAAACATCTGATGAATGTCTTATAATAAGCAGAATAACATACGTTATCATTTACATCTTAGAAACTGATCTCATGAATCTTGTTTTTATATCCAACTAGGGATGTTTTAGACATATTTATCAGATGAGCACTTTCGAAAATGCCATCTTTCAGATAAAGAAATTTATCAAATAGGCTATTTCAAAGGTTCCTACTTGTGTTTTGGAGGTCTCCTATGATAGATTTACGTGCATCCAAGGTCAAAAAACTCTAATATACATTGAAGCATCACCTGCTTTCTCACAGTGTCTGAAATGGTTCGATAAACTTTTTGGTCTCTCTAAACCCCTCCTTTTGAGAGAGATATACTCTCCTCTGATTGGTTAAATGGCCCAGTTTGTTGCGATTTGTCTACCCACTTACAGCATGTGTTGGTAACGAAACAGCCATTACCGTATCTGAATGTCAGCTCCATAGGCTTCCAGAGACTTGTATCAACCGTAACTATAGCATCAGTTTTACCGTTTCAGTTTGATCCCGAGTCTTCATCCTTCATCCCAAGACTTCACCGAGTCTTTGGAAGTGCATGGAAAGTGGATTTGCTTTCGCAGCATATAAAACAGTGTCTTCTTGACATGTCGACAACACAAAACACACTCATCCAGGCCTCGGGTCAAAGTAGACGTTGTTCACAGGCCAACCATATGCACAGTGGGCATTTATATAGATTATACACATGAACTATCCCTTTAAGCTACGTTCAAAGTACACTTTATGAAAATGTAGTAAGCTATGCTACAACGTATCAACTAAATATAACTAACTACAGTATATTGAAGCCAGTATCTTTAAATATGTATGTCAGCCTAAATATTCTGAGCAGTGTTTTTCTGCCACAAAAACTGTGAGAATCTCAGTTGGACAGTTTGGTGACGGCATCAAACTTGAATACATATCTTTGCACTAAATGAGACTAATAAATCACCACATACAACAATAAACAGCCTCATTTGCATAACTCATAATTTCTGAAAGCATACTGATAAACAGCAGTGTTTAATGAAATGTTTATTTCTCTACAAAACAAATAGACTAAGAAATGTTTTTGAGCCTTTTGTTGAAGATGATGAATTCAGTGTCTGTGGTGTTTTGTTTCCTCTATTTTTCTATCCAGTGGTGCTGTACAACTGTTCAGTAAGACGTGAGGACTGCAGTCTGTGTAAGAACGCTGACCCGAAGTATAACTGTGTGTGGTGCGACGTCCCAAAATCCTGCATCTACAGAAGCCTGTGTAACCATGAGCTGCAGCAGTGTCCACCTCCAAAGATCACTGATGTGAGGACCATTCTTCTAGTCTTTCTATAGTCACGCGATCCTATTTTAAACTTTGCTAACACTAGGAATGCATACAATTCATAAATTTCATTGTCACACTTCAAGCTAAACTCAAAATGCATCCAAGAATATCTCATTGCTGTGACGTCAGTGATTACAAATCGCCATTCCTGGTTCAAATGCAGTTCATAAATTTCCGCTCTTCATCTTCTCTCTCATCTTCTCTAGAAAACACCATTCCGTTTCATCCTCTTCTCAATTTTTCATACCTAAATGATATATAGATGGCTGCTCTGGTATTCACAAACTCAGTCTCTCACTCTAGTGTTTTGTTGAATCCATCTGAGACTCTAATGATCGTGCCGCCTGCGCCTGATGGTGTTTTATTATTTGTCATCTGGCAAATGATTTTCTCCATAGCAGCTGTATCACTCAAGGGCTCAATGGTTATGGGTGATCTTTGTAACTCTAGTTTACGGTTTTGAGTGTTATAGGCTGCTTTTAAATTTGCTGTTCTGCTTTCATTCTAGATTGTTCCCCGGTATGGGCCGATGAAAGGACAGATCTCGGTTACAATAAAAGGCTCTAACTTGGGCATCAAGCAGGAGGACATTAAGAGAATCACTGTGGCTGGAGTGGCATGTACACATCAGCCAGAGAGATACTCAGTCTCTACCAGGTACTGCATGAACACCATATTTGATGAATATACATTGATTATATAGAGCCTATATACATCCTTGTATATGTACGTTAGAAAGAGCTAATAGTTCTGTTCTATCCTTGTGTTTCAGTGTTGTATGTGAGATCGGGCCTTTCCCCTCACCACCCCCTGTAGACCTGCCAAATGCGCCCAGCCTGGTCGGGCCAGTGGAAGTGGAAGTTGAAGGGGGGAGAGTAGGACAATCGGAGGTGTCATTCACTTACAGGGTAACTGCTTTCTCTGTTATCAGTGCTTTTTGGCAGTTTTCTCAGTCATACAAAAGAAGATTGTTTCTAGTTTCTAAGATTGTAATCTTATTTCTAAGTTATTGCATCCCTGAAATTAACAGTTTAGACTAGCAGGAATTCTCTTGCTGATCCAGTGAACCAGCATTGTCATGCTGTTAAAGGCACAATATGTAAGATTTTTGGATTAAAATATCCAAAAACCACTAGAACAGTGTTAAATATTTTGTTGACTTGTGTACTTACATTATTCCAAACGTTTCCAACAATTTTTTATTTAAATCCAGATAAATAAGCAATTTTAACCAGGACAAGGACCGTGTCTGTGTGTCGCCTATCAATGACATCATACCCGTGTTACCCTCGATTTCCAGTTTTATTTTGTAGAAACCATGGAAACACCAAAGACGCTTTAATATATGATGTGTTTTATTAGACAGGTGAGCAACTGTTTGGATACATTCATCGACAGAAAACTAATCATTGTTATATAGCTCAACACAGTTAGTCTTATTGTTTAAACCTTGTTTACTTGATTTACCATGAGTACCATGTTTTACCATGCCTAATATTGATCTAGCTTACTGCAGTGAGCAACAAGTGTCTCATAGTAGCCGCCAAGAGAATGCACAGAGTAGCATTATAACATAACTTTAAACAAATTCAAATGTATTTAATATGATAAAACAGTGTTGCGTTATCCCACATACACATGACCGGAAGAAGTGGAAGTGGTCGTCTGCGGCATAATAAAAGCTCCACTGCTCTCGAGCCATGTGTCGCGCTAGTCTCTCATTAGCAATTGCTCCAGCGGCCTTGTTCCACTCCAAAGCTTTCATTCCCACCCTGCTTCATACTACAGTAACTAACATTAATACATTAGCTCATCCATGAATATGATTTCTGCCCGAGTCCTGTCGGATTCTTTTCCACCTGCTGTCGATGTAAAGACAACAGCTCATATAATTCTGTGAAATCAAGGCGTCATCAAGCTACGTCTTTGTTTTGTATAAGTGACCTCTAGTGGCGAAATATTACATATTGTGCCTTTAACCAGCAAAATTGAGCTAGTAAAGATGGTTGACCAAGGAAATCTTGTCGTCAAAATGATTTAATTTTTAATAAATAATCCAGTTCAAGGGCAAAATAGAGCAGAATATTTAGTTTCACTCGGGAAATAAGTCACAAAGTAAAATGGGTTTTGGTAAGATTTTTTTTTTAATTTGTAAGATTTTATGTTTTTGAAAGAAGTCTGTTACAGTATGTTCATTAAAGTGTCATTTGTTTAATCAAAAATACAGTAAAAGCATAATAATGTAAAATATTATTACAATTTACAGTAACTGTTTTCAATTTTAATATTAAAATGTAATTTATTTGGCAAATGGCAAAGCTGAATTTTCAGCTTCATTCTCACATGATCCTTTAGAAATCTTTCTAATATGCTGCTTGGGTGCTCAAGATTTTTCTTTTTTATTATTATTATCCATGTTGAAAATAGTTGCGCTGCTTAATATGTTAAAATATGCAAATCATGGTAAAACAATTTTCTGGACTCTTTTGTAACTTTTTTTTTGGACTCTACTTTTGTAACTTTATAAATGTCTACTGTCACTTTTGATCATTTTAATGCATCCTTGCTGAATAAATTGTATTAATTTCTTTCAAAAAACTAAAATCTTGCTCACTCCAAAAGGTAGTGTATGTATAGGTTAATATTATATCTTTTCAGAGTTTTAATTGAAGCTGATGTTATGTTTTCTCCTGAACACTGACTGTGCAAACATAGCCTTATTAATATTTAATAAAGTGAGCAAATAAAAAATGTGAATAAGTGAGCAAATGTTAACAGAATGGGTTTTCTTCCCATCTTCAAGGATCCTGTCCCCAAGGCCGTGTCCCCCTCTAAAGGCCCAGCTGCTGGAGGAACCGTCATCACTATCACAGGACAGGACCTAGACACGGCTAGTAAAGATGACATCAGCATCACAGTGGACAGAGAGCCTTGTGAAGTGTAAGTAACAAGCAAGTAGTAGAATTCTGGGAGAAATAAAGCAAATTTGGATCTTTATCCAATGCTGATTGTGTCTCTCTGTTTTCAAACATGCAGGTTGATATTTGGCCAGGAGATCACCTGCAAGACAGGCCCATATAAAGGACAGAAGATTCCTTCAGATAAGTTGCCTGTTATTGTGAAGTACGGCAAGGACACTTCTAAAGAAGTCAGCGGATTCGAATACTCAACAAATCCCAAAGTTACAAATTACTTTCCACAGACCAGCTTTGTTTGGTAAGTCTGTCCTTAATCTTTGCTCACACATTCAGGTCGCTTTACTGTCACTCGCTATTAGGCATTTCTAACATTAAATGCCATGGCTTTGAAAATCTGATCACAAATAGGACAACATGTTTTAAAGGTCCAGGGGTGAGAATATATGGCTGTGTACAAAAGTGCTACATGTCTCTATGTTTGTTTGTGTGTTTTCAGCGGCGGCCGTAAGATCCAAGTGATAGGATCTGGATTTGATCAAGTGCAAAGAGCCACCATGCGAGTGCTGCCCTCTTCTGACGAGTTAAATCCCAACTCTAGTGACATGGAGGTGCGTCTCATGTTTGTAATGCTTTTGCTGTGGTCGAGTTAGTGGTCTCTTACATTAAGCAAGGCTGGAATTTGAAGTGAAGTGAACTCCTTAATGGAAAAGTTCACCTAAAAATTTTTAATTCAAAGTTCAGGAGTCACCATTTACTTTTATGTCTTTCCAAACCTGTTGGATGCAGTGTTGTTATAGTTTACTAAAGCTAAAATGATTAGAAATATTAGATGAAAAAAAATGTCTTTCCTTGGCAACTAACTGAAATAAAATTAGTTTAAGTACTAAAATGAATAAAATGAAAATAAATTTAAGCTAAATAGAAATATAAAAACAACTAATAAAAATTGCATGAACAATGAAAGCTGAATCTATATATATAAAGCTAAATCAAAATATTCATAAATAATATAATAGTTTATAAATAATATAAATAAACATCTTATGCTGTTATATTCAAAGACTTTTGAATCCATCCGACAACATTGCATGAGAAACAGGTCGACATTTAAGTTATTGTTTAGCATTTTTATTTTCATCTCTTTATTCTCACGATAACTGAACAAGTTTATTTTAAATCTTCTGGTTTCCTATTTTTGTCTTGTCAGATGTTATTGATTGGCTCTTAAGAAATGTCAGCATTTAATTTTTATGTAATTTCCTTTTGATCAAATGTCTGGTTGTCATAACCCATTGCTTGGTTCCAAGCTGAAGAGCTCCCTTTCCTCTCTCACTCTCCTCTGGCTGCTTCTACCTAATATTTCCTTCCCTCCGTCTTCCTGCTCTCTTAATGTTAATAAGCAACATTCATCATGCAGCTGACATCCTGCTGTCTCATTTCTTTTTTAGTGCTCAGACATTTGTGAAATATGTTTTATACAGAGATAAACTGACTTGTTTTCTTTCCTGCAGTTCGTTCAAGAAGTTAGCAGCAAGAACGAAACCGTACTGGAGTTCCTCTCTCCGGTTGTGAACAAGACATATGTGAACCTGTCTTTAAGAACCATCATCCAGCTGGACAACTTGGTGGAGAACTTAACAGATTTTGTTTACCATCCAGACCCCACGTTCGATAGTCTGTCTAAAAAAACGATCACGGAAGGCAGCATCATCAATGTTAATGCAAGTATTTTTGCGTACAGCAGATTTTAAAGTAAAGATATTTTATAAGGGAGTTTTGTTTCAGTAACTGGTGAATGTGCATTCAAAAAAGTCATTGCTTCGTTGCTTTTCTGTGTTACAGGGCCGAGGTTTTTCCAAAGCCATGACTGCCAGAGAGGCCCAGGCGTTTGTGGGCGATGAGCCGTGCTTGGTGACAATCCTAGAGGATGATAAGTTGTTCCTAGTGGCCCCCTCCAGCCCTCCTAAATCCACCTCCAGACGCCATCGCAGAGACACCAGCTCAGAGGCCATGGATCTGCTGGTTAGAGACTGTTCTCTCCTAAAGTTTTAATCACAGTTGTTCTGACCAATTTTGCCCTGTGTTCAAAGCTTCTTGTCTCTTTCAGATCAAATTCGGTAATGGCGAGTGGCAAGTCGGCTCTGTACGCTTTGAGAGGAAATACGAGGTTCCTCTTTACATCATCATTCCTGCTGTCCTCATTCCCATGGTCCTCTTCATTGCAGCATCGATCTATTGCTACAGGTAACAAACCTCAGAGTGCACCAGACTGTAATAATGTGAACTTAATAACTTTGATTTCAAAGCTGTGGTCTATTGAGTTGCGCACACGCTTAGGCTCAGACTTTTTTTCCCCCATATGTCTCATTCCCTTCATTTATCTGTACCATTTCCTGTCTTCTCTGTCTAACATAATAAATAAAATAGTCAACAAATAAAAGTTAATAAAGTTATTTTTTTAAATCAACAAATAATAAATAATGAGTAAATTAAATAGAAAATAACTTTGATTGTTAACAGCAAATAGACCTATTATTTCCTGGATTTCCTGTCCTCATGTACTAGTATCATTTAAAAATAAAAAGGTATTGTATTTAAATTGATTAATAAGTAAATTAAGATTCAATTTGAACAGCAAATAAACCTATGATCAGTATTTCCTGTCCCCTCTCTTTACTATCAGTAATGTTTGTGTTTGCACGTGTACAGGAGGAAAAGCCAGCAGGCAGAACGAGAGTATGAGAAGATCAAAAATCAACTGGCGAATTTAGAGGAGAGTGTCCGAGATCGCTGTAAAAAAGAGTTCACGGGTAAGATCTCAAGCCATTCATACTGGCAGACCTTTGCTTCCCAAATAGTTTATCATTTTATATATTAAAATTTAATGAGTCTTTTTGTCTTGGGATGAACATAAACTATTGATTACATATGGTTTTCTTCGTTTGATGCTGGTCACTTCAGCAAATATTTGGTTTTTAGTAGAACAAATAGTTTTATCACACATATCGCTTTGTTTCTCTTAGATCTTATGATAGAGATGGAGGACCACACTAGTGATCTGAGTGAAGCTCGAATCCCATTCCTGGACTACAAGAACTACACCAACCGTGTTTTCTTCCTGCCCTCCAAAGATGGAGCCAACGATGTCATGATCACTGGCAAGCTGGATATCCCAGAATCCCGCAGAGCCATTGTAGACCAGGCTCTCAACCAGTTCTCCAATCTCCTGAACAGCAAAACCTTCCTCATCAACGTGAGACCCTTAACATCATTTCCAGATCTATTCTGATGGCATTTTGAAATACATTTTCTACTCTGGATGTGATGTATTAGCTGACTTACTGTGTACCATATCTGTGTGTTGTAGTTCATTCGTACCCTGGAGGGCCGACAGGAGTTCAATGCCAGGAATAAGGTTTACTTTGCCTCCCTGTTGACGGTGGCGCTACATGGCAAGCTGGAGTACTACACGGACATCATGAGAACCCTCCTACTGGAGCTTATGGAGGAATATGTCCACAGCAAGAACCCCAAACTCATGCTCCGCAGGTCAGAACCGTCGCCAAATCAAATTTGGCTCACTGTTGTTACTCACTTAGCTATTACATTTCCAAGTGATCATACTTTTAAAAATTCTGCAATCGATTGAATGGATTAACGATGGACTTTAGACCAGTATATAAAAGACTTGGCCCTTTTAATTTGTACTACTAAACAACAACTCAGAACACCTTAGTAGTGTCTATACTAAGTCCATAATTCAATTTAATTTAAATTCACAAGGTTGTCATTCAGTTTGATTCCTGTTTTGATCCAATTAAGCATGGGTATGCACAAATTTGAGTACAAACTATTTTAAGAACATATCAAGATTCACCAAATTTTTTTGCACATGAATTAGTTGTGAGTTAGTTGGAGATTTTTCATGAGAAGTTCTCCTGTGTGTACACATACAAAATATTCCACGCAATTATTACTCACTAATGTGACCCGGTGTTTTAGACAACATGGCAACATGTCTTTTTGAACCATTCATTAAATGAAACGGGTCATTTGTTTGTGAATCGTTCTACACTAGTTGCGTTGTACTTTGTTTTTGAACCTTCAATTTTTCAACCGTCAATATCAGGATCTTTCAAATGAAGATCATAATTTATCCGAGCTCGAGCTCAGGGGTTCTATTGAACAGTTTTATTGCTGTTGTTTTACGGTTTAATGCATCCACTGAAAAGAGACACTGAGAAAATAATGTTCTTGTGATTTTTAGCTATCAATATCAGGATAGTTCAAATGAAGATCATAATTTATCCGAATGCAAGATAATGTAGCCACATTTTTAGGAATTGACTGTACTGGCATGATATCGTCTGTCTGTGTTTCCTGTTTAGATCTGAGACGGTCGTGGAGAGGATGTTGTGTAACTGGATGTCCATATGTCTCTACCAGTTCCTGAAGGTGAACAATTTTGCCATGAAAAGAATTGCAGTAAGTATTTTCTCACTATGGAGGCTGACTATGACTAATGTGTTCTTGCAGGACTCAGCTGGTGAGCCGCTCTATAAGCTCTTTAAGGCCATTAAACATCAGGTGGAAAAAGGTCCAGTTGATGCCAAGATGAAGAAAGCCAAGTACACTCTGAATGACACGGGACTTCTAGGGGATGATGTTGAGTACAGTATTTTGGTGAGTACTTGTAGTAGTTTTTTGCCAAGTATTTTCTCATTTCCAGTAGGACAGTATAATTTTTGAAAATGCAATTAATTAGAAGATATTTTAGCATCCACACTTGTTTCTGAAGTGTAGTCTCCTAATATGTCTAAGAATGTGGTTTTCTAGCAGAAATGGTCGGTAAGGGATCCATTCAACGTAGAGCTTGTTAATACAGAATGAGTCTCACTGTAAGAGAGACTCAGGAAAGCGGAGACAGTGTTAGTGTGCCCATCAATGTCCTCCTAACACCATTTCATTGGCCAGCAGTGAGTCTGTAATCTCATTCTCGACCGTAAAACTGCTCCTCAGGGACTGAACAGCCATTATCCGCTGGAGGAAACTGTTTGGCAGAGAACGATTCATGCGGTCTTGGAAAACAAACAAAAACGATACTTTTATTTTGTTAGTGGATTACAGACAAGATTTAAACCCAAGTAATTGACTAGTTATTCTTATCTGACCTTTGTACACTTGATGGTACCAGTATACTAAAGCCTATTTGAACTTTTTAGACCCTGCAGGTGTTGGTTCACGGTGAGGGTCCTGACGTGACCCCCGTCAAAGTCCTGAACTGCGACACCATTTCCCAGGTGAAGGAGAAGATCATCGAGCAGGTGTACAGGAATCTGCCCTACTCCCAGAGACCCACGGTGGACAGCGTCGCACTCGGTTAGACCTCGCCTGCTGCATACATTTGAATTTCCATACCACCCAGCACTTATGATTTAGTACAGCAGGGGAATTTCTAAAAGCCTCTAACTCAATGAAAAGTAACACACATAAATAGCTCTCTTTATTAACAACGTGATGCATTTAAAGGAATTGGAGGAAGACACGCTTTATCCTAGCTCTGGACAGATAGCGGTTTGATTAATGGTGGGATCTTGTGCATGTCGGTCTGCACTCCTGCAGTTCTTAATGAGTTGTTGTTCCAAATGTGCTGAATTGTTAAAGCCGATGTCTTGCATCATCCATCAGACAGATGAATCTGGCTAAAAAGATGAGTGTAGGGGGAAAACCAGCCAGGGATTTTCTTCTTCTCAGGTTGTCAAGTGTAATACGTGCCAAGTTTGTTGGGGATTTTTTCCTTCCTCATACCGTGTTGTAAGACATTACTTCCTCTTCTTGCCACAGAGTGGCGCCCTGGCTCTACAGGGCAGATCCTGTCTGATCTGGACTTGACGTCACAGAAAGAGGGAAGGTGGAAACGAATCAACACACTGGCTCATTACAATGTGAGTGTTTGCATAAGTGCTTCCTGTCAGAAATCAAAAAAATTATGGCTCTATTATGTTTCTCACTAATTAAAGTTGTCTTGAAGAGCACGTCACTGTGCTATAACTCTCAGTCTATTAAAATGATTTGATTTGTAGAATTATTTAGAATTATTTTTTGTAGTTGATGCATTGTTGTTTTTATTTTATTGTTTCATTTTAGTCAGTTGCAAGGCTTATTTTTTATGGTATTTTATGACAGGGCTTTTATTTCATTTTATTGTGTTTTATTTTGTATTATATATTGATATTCTGTATTATTTTATTATACAAGAAATATACAATACCATTGCATATTTACAATAAAAATGTTTATAAAATGTATGATGGTTCTATTTTGTATTGTGTGTGTGTGTGTGTATTAGGTGAGGGATTGTGCCACCCTTGTCTTGTCTAGAGTTCTGCACACCCAGCAGTCTTTCGACCAGAATCAAGACAACCACGAAGAAAGTTAGTGACATTCAAGTGTATTTAAGTCTTAAACTACTTAGCCAATTGTATTTTAATGACACCAGTGCATTGCTTCTTATTGATCCCCTTAATAGTCCAATACATATTGACAGTCCTTAATGATGGAAAAAGAATGAAAAAGAAAGAAAGAATGAAATCTGCTAGTGCACTAAATGAACAGTGAAGTAGAACTGAATCCAAGCTAATGGCTCGAATAAGCATGTTCAAAATAACTGTCTTTCCAAACAGGAAGAGTAATCAGACCTTCAAATGTGCTTGTTTTATGTTGAACAGGAAATGCTTTGCTGGAGGACGATAAAGTATTTCACCTGGTGAGACCTGCGGATGAGCTTGATGACGTGAAATCAAAGAGAGGAAGTATGAAAGACAAGGCCACGACGAAAGCCATCACAGAGATTTACCTGACCAGACTGCTCTCTATGAAGGTGGATTAGACTGAATATTTGCTTTTAGATTTAATTCACATTTAGACATGAATTTAATTGGAAACAGCTGAGGTGAATTGGAAAGTAATGTGCTATGTTTTTGTTACAGGGGACACTGCAGCAGTTTGTGGATGATTTCTTCCGCAGTGTGTTGTGTCCAGGGACTGTGGTTCCACCTGCAGTCAAGTATTTCTTTGACTTCTTGGATGAACAAGCACTAAAACATGACAATGTTGATGATGAGACCATCCACATTTGGAAGACCAACAGGTATGAAACTCTGTTAACACTGTATGACACTCAGCAGTTCTGAACGTTCTCTTAAAGGGATAGTTCACTAAAAATGAAAGGTTCTGTCATCATTTACTCACTCTCATGTCATGTCATTCCAAGCTGTATGACTTTCTTTTTTCAAGAGTTTTATTTACTTTTATTGTAAGCAATGAGACATTTTTCAAAATATAGGCCCTATGCATTTTTAAATAATTAATGGTAAATTCATCATATACAGTATATTATATTATATTATATTAATTATATAATATTATATTTGTTTTTTATATATGTATATGTTAGTGCAGATCTTAAAGTGACCGCAGCCTAATAAACCAGTTGCTGTGATGTCTGTCATTAATGTTAATCAAAGAACAAAGGTAACTGAGAAAATTGTAGCTTTAATCTGTATTTAATATATTATTTATGAAGTTTGATAACTTTATTTAAATTCTGTATATTTCCTACCTGTTAGACAGGTAGGAAGGTCACTGGTAAATATGACATTTATTATAATGGGTTTATGTAAAGATTGTTTTAAGATCACTTAAATTAAAAGTTTTTTAAAAAGTCATTTTTAAAGCCTAATAAATGTTGAAATTGATATAGCTTTCAATTATACTGTAATGTTGAATGTCTATCATTTAATGTTTGGAAAAAAAATATTTCATAGAGACATCAGTAGCCGTATTAGTGTCAGTGATACTGGCCATCATTTATAAAAAGATGCCATTACATACCATTTATTTAAAATATACTGTCTTTAAGTTGTTTCTACATTAATTTGGAGAGTAACTGAAATTATTACAATATAAAAGATTAAAAACTCTGATTTGTTTCACGATTAATTACAGAAAAAAATTTGATTTAATTATTTATTTTCAATCAATTGACAGCATTTGTGTATATATATATATATATATATGAGAAGGCCTGGTTCACAGTCTTCGCTCTAATTCATCCCAAAGGTGTCCTATGCGGTTGAGGTCAGGACTCTGTGCAGGCCATTCAAGTTCCTCCACACCAAACTCGCTCATCCATGTCTTTATGGACCTTGCTTTGTGCACTGGTGCATAGTCATGTTGGAACAGGAAGGGGCCATCCCCAAACTGTTTACACAAAGTTGGGAGCATGAAATTGTTCAAAATGTCTTGGTATGCTGAAGCATTAAGTGTTCCTTTCACTGGAACTAAGGGGCCAAGCCCAAACCCTGAAAAACAACCCATACCATAATCCCCCCTCCACCAAACTTTACACTTGGCACAATGCAGTCAGGCAAGTACCGTTCTCCTGGCAACTGCCAAACCCAGACTTGTCCATCAGATTGCCAGACAGAAAAGCGTGATTCGTCACTCCAGAGAACACGTCTCCACTGCTCTAGAGTCCAGTGGCGGCGTGCTTTACACCACTGCGTCCGACGCTTTGCATTGCACTTGGTGATGTAAGGCTTGGATGCAGCTGCTCGGCCATGGAAACCCATTCCATGAAGCTCTCTACACACTGTTCTTGAGCTAATCTGAAGGCCACATGAAGTTTGGAGGTCTGTAGCTATTGACTCTGCAGAAAGTTGGCGACTTCTGCGCACTGTGCGCCTCAGCATGCGCTGATCCCGCTCTGTGATTTTACATGGCCTACCACTTCATGGCTGACTTACTGTTGTTCCCAATTGCTTCCACTTTGTTATAATACCACAAACAGTTGACCGTACAATATTTAGTAGTAAGGACATTTCACGAATGGACTTGTTGCACAGGTGGCAACCGAACACGGTACCACGCTTGAATTCACTGAGCTCCTGAGAGCGACCCATTCTTTCACAAATGTTTGTAGAAGCAGTCTGCATGCCTAGGTGCTTGATTTTATACACCTTTGGCCATGGAAGTGATTGGAACACCTGAATTTTTAATGATTTGGAGGGGTGTCCCAATACTTTTGGCAATATAGTGCGTGTGTATATGTGTGTGTATGTATATGTGTATATATATACTAATACTGTGTTTGACCCCCTTTCGCCTTCAGAACTGCCTTAATTCTACGTGGCATTGATTCAACAAGGTGCTGAAAGCATTCTTTAGAAATGTTGGCCCATATTGATAGGATAGCATCTTGCAGTTGATGGAGATTTGTGGGATGCACATCCAGGGCACGAAGCTCCCATTCCACCACATCCCAAAGATGCTCTATTGGGTTGAGATCTGGTGACTGTGGGGGCCATTTTAGTACAGTGAACTCATTGTCATGTTCAAGAAACCAATTTGAAATGATTCGAGCTTTGTGACATGGTGCATTATCCTGCTGGAAGTAGCCATCAGAGGATGGGTACATGGTGGTCATAAAGGGATGGACATGGTCAGAAACAATGCTCAGGTAGGCCGTGGCATTTAAACGATGCCCAATTGGCACTAAGGGGCCTAAAGTGTGCCAAGAAAACATCCCCCACACCATTACACCACCACCACCAGCCTGCACAGTGGTAACAAGGCATGATGGATCCATGTTCTCATTCTGTTTACGCCAAATTCTGACTCTACCATCTGAATGTCTCAACAGAAATCGAGACTCATCAGACCAGGCAACATTTTTCCAGTCTTCAACTGTCAGATTTTGGTGAGCTCGTGCAAATTGTAGCCTCTTTTTCCTATTTGTAGTGGAGATGAGTGGTACCCGGTGGGGTCTTCTGCTGTTGTAGCCCATCCGCCTCAAGGTTGTGCGTGTTGTGGCTTCACAAATGCTTTGCTGCATACCTCGGTTGTAACGAGTGGTTATTTCAGTCAAAGTTGCTCTTCTATCAGTTTGAATCAGTCGGCCCATTCTTAACAAGGCATTTTCGCCCACAGGACTGCCGCATACTGGATGTTTTTCCCTTTTCACACCATTCTTTGTAAACTCTAGAAATGGTTGTGCGTGAAAATCCCAGTAACTGAGCAGATTGTGAAGTACTCAGACCGGCCCGTCTGGCACCAACAACCATGCCGCGCTCAAAAAAACCTTTCTTTCCCATTCTGACATTCAGTTTGGAGTTCAGGAGATTGTCTTGACCAGGACCACACCCTTAAATGCATTGAAGCAACTGCCATGTGATTGGTTGATTAGATAATTGCATTAATGAGAAATTGAACAGGTGTTCCTAATAATCCTTTAGGTGAGTGTGTGTGTGTGTATATAGACCTCTAGCATCAACAAGGCATTTTTGCCCACAGGACGAGGTGAGTGTGTATGTATATATATATATGTATATATGTATATATGTATATGTATATATGTATATGTATATGTATATATGTATATATACATACATACATACATACATGCATACATGCATACATGCATACATACATACATACATACACACACACACTCACCTCGTCCTGTGGGCAAAAATGCCTTGTTGATGCTAGAGGTCAGAGGAGAATGGGCCGACTGATTCAAGCTGATAGAAGAGCAACTTTGACTGAAATAACCACTCGTTACAACCGAGGTATGCAGCAAAGCATTTGTGAAGCCACAACACGCACAACCTTGAGGCAGATGGGCTACAACAGCAGAAGACCCCACCGGGTACCACTCATCTCCGCTACAAATAGGAAAAAGAGGCTACAATTTGCACGAGCTCACCAAAATTGGACAGTTGAAGACTGGAAAAATGTTGCCTGGTCTGATGAGTCTCGATTTCTGTTGAGACATTCAGATGGTAGAGTCAGAATTTGCGTAAACAGAATGAGAACATGGATCCATCATGCCTTGTTACCACTGTGCAGGCTGGTGGTGGTGGTGGTGTAATGGTGTGGGGGATGTTTTCTTGGCACACTTTAGGCCCCTTAGTGCCAATTGGGCATCGTTTAAATGCCACGGCCTAGCTGAGCATTGTTTCTGACCATGTCCATCCCTTTATGACCACCATGTACCCATCCTCTGATGGCTATATATATTTTATATATATATATATATATATTATATATATATTTTATATATATATATATATATATATATATATATATATATATATATATATATATATATATATATATATATATATATATATATATATATTTTAAAAGCACACTGTCTAACTTTTTGGACAAATTAGAGTACATATCCATTTATAGCTAGGCTCTTTCTCACATATAACTAACCACAAAAATCCAGTTCTCAAAATAATAAGAACAAACCATCCTATGCAGCAGAGATTTGAAAACACTGGAGGGAAATTCTCCAAACCTTTTTTTACTTAGCAGATTAAATTATGCGTGCTTTGTTGAGCCTTGATAAAATATTCACATGTGTGTCCTGTTTCGATGAGCAGAGAGATTGACAGGTGAGGTCTGCATCAGCGTGCTTAAAGTACTCTCTTCTCTGTTGCACCTTTTCTCTCATCCACTGCCATCAGCAGCCCATTAAATTACCCTTCTTGTTATTGTTTTGCAGAAGAACAGTGACTGCTGGGTAAGTCACGAACAAGGTTTTGATTTATTTTCGAGGGTTTGTTCTAAGTTAAGGCCAGCGGGACTGTGGTATTGACTCACTATGGATTGCTCCTTCTCCATAAGTGCTGCTGGGACGTTGTTGTATTAAAATCTCATTTCAAAACTCTGAGATTACTTTTTTTCTGACAAATGATGTTCTTTGTTTGAATAAAAAGGTGCTGATACAGGCATTAGATCAAGGGATCTAAAAACATCTCTGGAGGAATGAGATAAAACTTTAAACAAAAAACAATGCCTTAGTTAAAATAAAATGGCATTTCTATTCAGTAGAGGGTTTGTTGTGGTTGTCTTCATTAAGCTAAATTGATTGGTACTCTGAGCTTAATTTGACAGGTAGACTTTAGAGGAAAACAGATTTACCTTGGGTTGTCTTGTTTTTTAGTTTTACTGACAAGTCTGGGTAGTTTTTATATTAATATTTTACTTCATTTGTACCCATAGTATCGAAAACAATGCACTTTAAAAAAAATTGTGGTAGGCCCTCTTTCAAACAGTTTATTTTTATTTAAATTATATATAAATTATATATTGTATATTTGTTTTGTTTTACTGAGTTCCACCTATGAATGTTGATGATTAAAAAAAAATTGTTGTTTCCTTGCAAGTCATTTAATAAGAATTTATCTTCAAAGAAATTAATGTATATGGCTCTGTATTTCTGCAGTTTGCCTCTACGGTTCTGGGTAAACATTTTAAAAAACCCTCACTTCATTTTTGACGTTCATGTGACGGAAGTGGTGGACGCCTCTCTGTCCGTCATCGCCCAAACCTTCATGGATGCCTGCACCAAGACTGAGCACAAACTTACCCGGGTGAGCAGCAACGTTTGAAGATGTAGTTTATCAATCCTATAATTTCATCTTGGCTTTCTGTCTTATGTTCCTTCTCTTGATCTCTCGTTCACAGGAGTCCCCTAGCAACAAACTGCTTTATGCAAAGGAAATCTCCACTTACAAGAAGATGGTTGATGAGTAGGTTTCTATTCTGTTCATCAGTTTGTACATATGTAACCACAGCAAAAGTAACCATGTTCTCTTTGCTCCTCAGTTATTACAAAGGCATCCGTCAGATGGTTTCAGTCAGTGACCAAGACATGAACACACACCTTGCGGAGATTTCACGTGTACGTTTATTTTATTCTATTTTTATTTCTATTCTTTTTTTTTATATTTTGTCATTTTTGTTTTACTTAATGTAGTTTTTATTTAGTTCTATTTTAAATTTCATTTGTCATTTCTATTTAGTTTTATGTTATATTTTGTCAATTTCATATTTTCACATTTTTTGTCTATTTATTTTTAATTTTGCGATTTGTTTTATTTTTTATGTTTTATTTATATTTCGTGTAATTTTATCAAATGCATGTTTTTGTAAATAACAGATTTGACACTTTATCTTTCTCCAGTCTCACACAGATAAGTTGAATACCCAGGTTGCATTGCACCAACTTTACCAGTATGCCAGCAAGTACTACGACGGGGTAGGTGTCATTACACATCAGAGTATATGTGAGGCGATGGTCATTTCCATACCTCGCATACCCTGCTACACATATTTCTTGCTTGATATCAATGAGTAAAACAGCACAAATTTGTCTCTTTCTTGCCATTCCATCCGTAGATTATCTCGTCGCTGGAGGAAGACCCTGCCGCCCAGAGCAAACAGCTGACCCTCAGACTGCAGCAGATCGCTGCTGCATTGGAGAATAAAGTGACCGACCTTTAGTGTCGGGGAGCCCAGACTCGAGAAAGGAGACGGAAGTGCCACTAAAATCCAAGACGCAGCTCAATTTAATGGGCTCAAAAATAAGAACAGCCCTTCTGGAGGACTCTGGTTAATGGAGCTTCCGTCAAGTGAAAGATAAAGCGAGGTGGAACACAGACTAATTGCGGACCCTTCCTTTTCACATGGCTTTCAGCTTTGCTCTTGATTCAGTGGGACCAATATAAACTCCGACCTGAGGGGAACGTCACACACGTCGCTGAGATTAAAAAAAACTCACTATGGTACTTCTCAGATCAGCACCTGCACAATGAAAGCCCAGCAATTATTTTTATTTTTTTTGTTCTGCTATGCCAATAATCAGATGTTCAGTATATTCTTCCTGTGTAGATGAAATAAAATAGTATTATATGTAAATATATTTTTACACTTAAGGCTACGAGAGAGAGGCTTTAGACAAAACAAATTGATTATTGTTTCTGTGGAAGAGCACCGTTTTGTTTTCCTGTGTATTTTAAGTGCCACTTTCATTCCTGTGCAGTGATTGTCACATCCTGTGGGTTATTTGACGCCATTGGCTCACGGTTCAGTTTGTGG
This sequence comes from Rhinogobio ventralis, assembly GCA_039654625.1. Classification (NCBI taxonomy): domain Eukaryota; kingdom Metazoa; phylum Chordata; class Actinopteri; order Cypriniformes; family Gobionidae; genus Rhinogobio; species Rhinogobio ventralis. The sequence continues at coordinate 12,583,737 of CM077207.1, read as the reverse complement.
TAGCACTATCGGTTTGTATTGGTGTTCGTGATGCTGATGTCCAAGCCAGTGCTTCTTTTGTCCCTTTTAAGAATTTTTTTATGTATTTTACCGGTGATTGTGTACAATAATGTCATTGAATCAATTTCTAATTTAGCCACAGCACAAAAGAACAGAGGCCATTATTGCATAGTGAATGACATGCAGACACTCAGAACAAAGGCCAAGGAAGCTTTAATCTCCCTTTGCTTTGGTGTCTGATCCAGCAGTTGCATTTTTGTACCATCTTTGCTTTTGTATATGTGCACTTCGACACATGGCTTGCCTTATTTTATTACACAATTATTTTAAATCAACAATATAAGACCGATTCAATCAAGGAAGTTCACATTGCTGGTTGCCTTTCTTAAAAAGAAGTGTAACGCATACGTATGGTAGAGAATTTTCTTTGAATGTGATAAAATGCGAACGAACGTGACTTTCTCAGCATTTGCCTTAACAGCAATAGTTCGGACTGAGCGACTCGTATGCCATTTCAATCATGATATCATAGAATGAGTTTAATTTCGTTTATTGGTACGGTTTTATTTTGGAAAACTTTTTCTTTAAAAAAAAAAAGTTATTATATTTTTTATTTAGAGCTTACCAAAGTTTAAATAAAATGTTTTAAAGCTGTCCGCAACCATCTAATACTTATGTTGTTTTGTATGTATCAAATAATTTAGTTTAAAGTGTGTGTTTAATTGATATAAACTATATATATATAATGGTAAGGCAGCTGATGGTAAGTCTGACAGAATTTGTTTTGGTAATTTGTGATTGGTACGGTTTTCCTACCTGAATGTTCTGACTCAATTGTGCCGCACACTCTTATTGATGAAAAGAATAATGATAATATTGTTTATTCATGAACTTTACTAGTGGGAGTGCCTCATGTTGCCTTTGGTAGGCGGTGACAGTCACTCTGCAGCCAATCAGAGGCTGGCACCACCCGTTCTGAGCATGATGGACAGCAGGAAATGCCTTTGAACTGTAAATAGCCAGACTGCCAAGATTTCATATTTTCTCCTTTTTCCTGCTCCTCCTGTCAGTTCTTTTGTGTTGTCTAGCTACCCTGTCAATGGCTTATTGTAAAGCTTCTTGTTTGCCTTTCTTTACCAGGTAGTGCCTTACAAATATGAGTAATAATGATCAGTTGTGTGGTGTTTTGTGTCTGCATTAAAAATTGCAATAGGGACCTTAGTTATGTTTCTCTGTTTTTGTACAATAACTGCTTGCTACTACTTTTAAATATGTTGGCCTGTTAAATGATGTTACACACTAATATTTTCCAATATAGCCCTGGTTTGAAATATGAAATGTTCCCTAGAACCAAACTGAAAGATACTTGCAAGCATCCCGATGAGGATCCTGCTATTCTAGATACATCTTTATAGATGACGTCAGATGAGGTAAGGATCAGGTATGTTGTTTTCTTAATTTTTAATGATCAAAAATGTTGTTTTGTTATATGGTTGGTAAAAACCCATTAATACTAGCTAGTAATGAATAATTCTTATTAAATCAGCAGTCAGAGTTTGTTTAGTGGTCCACACACTAATAAATGCTTGTTTTCAAGCAGCTGATGGGACATTTCAGACAGATTTAGAACAATCAAAACCAAATTTAGAGGCAGTAAGATCAATGAGTCAAGTCCAAAAGACAAAGTGCATTTTAAACCATCTTCTGTCTAGAGACCAATACTGAAGGAAAAAGATTGTACAGGTTAGCTCTGATGTATGTAGATTAGAAAGCCATCACATTAAACTTTCTGCAAATGGGAGTGACTATAAATGTTTTGTACTGTATAATGTCAAGCCATTACTGTCAATGTTAATGTGTTGGATGTGCTTTCCAGGAAATGAATGCACCCCAGTCTGAAATAAATTACAGCATGAATATTTATTTAATTTCACACCGGTGTTGTTATTGTGGACTAAAACGTATTAAAATGTTTTTAATTTAAATTAAATAAAATGAAAAACTAATAAAATGATGTCTTGGCAGTTAGGCCTATAAGTACTAAAATTACTGAAATAAAGCTAATTATAAACTATTTAGAAATTAGATTATATATGTGCATATAGGCCTAATATTAGGCCTAAATACACTATATTGCCAAAAGTATTGGGACACCCCTCCAAATAATTGAATTCAGGTGTTCCAACCACTTCCATAACCAAAGGTGTATAAAATCAAGGCCACACAAAATCACAGAGCGGGATCAGCGCATGCTGAGGCGCACAGTTCGCAGAAGTCGCCAACTTTCTGCAGAGTCAATAGCTACAGACCTCCAAAATTTGTGTGGCCTTCAGATTAGCTTCGAGAACAGTGTGTAGAGAGCTTCATGGAATGGGTTTCCATGGCCGAGCAGCTGCATCCAAGCCTTACATCACCAAGAGCAATGCAAAGCGTTGGATGCAGTGGTGTAAAGCACGCCGCCACTGGACTCTAGAGCAGTGGAGACGTGTTCTCTGGAGTGACGAATCACGCTTCTCTGTCTGGCAATCTGATGGACAAGTTTGGGTTTGGTGGTTGCCAGGAGAACGGTACTTGCCTGACTGCATTGTGCCAAGTGTAAAGTTTGGGGGAGAGGGGATTATGGTATGGGTTGTTTTTCAGGGGTTGGGCTTGGCCCCTTAGTTCCAGTGAAAGGAACTCTTAATGCTTCAGCATACCAAGACATTTTGAACAATTTCATGCTCCCAGCTTTGTGAGAACAGTTTGGGGATGGCCCCTTCCTGTTCCAATATGATTGCGCACCAGTGCACAATGCAAGGTCCATAAAGACATGGATGAACGAATTTGGTTTGGAGGAACTTGAATGGCCTGCACAGAGTCCTGACCTCAACCCGATAGGACACCTTTGGGATGAATTGAAGTGGAGACTGCGAGCAAGGCCTTCTCGTCCAACATCAGTTCCTGACCTCATAAATGCGAAGAATAGTCAAAATTTCACATAAACACACTCCTAAACCTTGTGGAAAGCCTTCCCAGAAGAGTTGAAGCTGTTATAGCTGCAACGGATAGGCCAACTCCATATAAAATCCTACAGATTAAGAATGGGATGTCATTCAAGTTTATGTGCATGTAAAGGCAGACTTCCCAAAACTTTTGTCAATATAGTGTGTGTTCTGACAGGTGAAGTGAATAACACTGATTATCTCTTCATCACCGCACCTGTTAGTGGGTGGGATAAATTAGGCACCAATTGAACATTTTGTCCTCAACGTTGATGTGTTAGAAGCAGGAAAAATAGGCAAGCATAAGGATTTCAGCGAGTTTGACACGGGCCAAAATGTGATTTGCTAGACGACTGGGTCAGAGCATCTCCAAAACTGCAGCTCTTGTGGGGTGTTCCCGGTCTGCAGTGGTCAGTATCTATCAAAAGTGGTCCAAGGAAGGAACAGTGGTGAACTGGCGACAGGGTCATTGATGCACGTGGGGAGTGAAGGCTAGCCCATGTGGTCCGATCCAACAGAGGAGCTACTGTAGCTCAAATTGTTTAAGAAGTTAATGCTGGTTCTGATACAAAGGTGTCAGAATACACTGTGCATCGCAGTTTGTTACGTATGGGGCTGCATAGCTGCAGAACAATCAGGGTGCCCATACTGACCCCTGTCCACCGCCGAAAGCGCCAACAGTGGGCACGTGAGCATCAGAACTGGACCACAGAGCAATGGAAGAAGTTGGCCTGGTCTGATGAATCACGTTTTCTTTTACATCACAAGGATGGCCGGGTGCATGTGCATCTCTTACCTGGGGAACACATTGCACCAGGATGCACTATGGGAAGAAGGCAAGCCGGCAGAGGCAGTGTGATGCTTTGGGCAATGTTCTGCTGGGAAACCTTGGGTGCTGCCATCCATGTGGATGTTACTTTGACACGTGCCACCTACCTAAGCATTGTTACAGACCATGTACACCCTTTCATGGAAACAGTATACCCTGGTGGCTGTGGCCTCTTTCAGCAGGATAATGCACCTTGCCACAAAGCAAAAATGGTTCAGGAATGGTTTGAGTAGCCCAACAACGAGTTTGAGGTGTTGACTTGGCCTCCAAATTCCCCAGATCTCAGTCCAATTGAGCATCTGTGGGATGTTCTGAACAAACGAGTCCGATCCATGGAGGCCCCACCTTGTAACTTATAGGACTTTAAGAATCTGCTGCTAACATCTTGGTGCCAGATTCCACAGCACACCTTCAGGGGTATAGTGGAGTCCATGCCTCGACGGGTCGGGGCTGTTTTGGCAGCAAAAGGGGGATCATTTTTCCTCCTCCTAACACATCAACTTTGAGGACAAAATGTTCACTAACAGGTGTCATGATGAAGAGATGATCAGTGTTATTTACTTCACCTGTCAGTGGTCATAATGTTATGCTTGATTGGTGTGTGTGTGTTGCCATGTGTTCCTATATATATTTATATATATACGAACACATGGCAACACACTGCACTGCTGTTATTCAGTACATCAATCTTGCTATTTTTGTGTATTTACTGTGTTTACATGTCTAAATGCGGACGGAAGTGAGTGAGTGGAGCGGAAAACAGTCGTTTTTAAGTGTTTGTTTTGTGCACTGGATCAACATGGGAAGACCGCAATTATAGTAAAATATAGAGGTAAATATAGGATTGCCCCCCCCCCCCTCCCCCATCTCTCTCTCTCTCTCTCTCTCTCTCTCTCTCTGTCCTGTTCCTTCTAGGCTAGCCTGCAGTAGCCCCCTCCTCGACCTTTAACAACTTAGGTTTATTTTTAAGTGGACATTAATTGTTTTCTCTGAATGGTCCTGCCTGAAGGCCAGGGCGCTTTCAGATAAACTAGGACACGGATCACTTCTAGTCCCAGGCGTGAGTGAAACATGGACATATGTCAGTTAACTCCAACATAAAGACGAGGCTCTGACGCCATTTACGGAACGACAACAAGCTAAAGGACATTGAATTAGATGTGTGCTGAAGTTGTTCATTCGGCTATTTTCTGACTCTTTCCTCCTCAGGTTCTGACACTTGAACCTTTTCTTCATTTTGTTGAATTTATTTTGAATTTTGCTGTTCTGTTACAGAAATAGAGAGCCAATGCCACTTTTGTTTACTTAAATTAATTACCTAGAAACACTTACACATGTTAATATACTGCCCCCTGCTGCCTAAATGATTCACTACATCCATTATAACTTGGAATGAAGAGGAGATAAAAATCTTAATTATGTTCCTGTGATGTCATTAACTACTCCTGAGAAAGGGCAAAAACAATGCCTTTCTTTCTGTGACTAAGAATAACGCTGACTAGTCTAAGGTCTAATGGAGTTGTAAACTGGCCTGATGACTCTAAACCATTAAGCATTCTCAGGAAGTTTTAACCTACATGTAAGTGGAGGCACATGTTGAAGGGAAGTAGCAGTTATGAAAAGGCCAAGTGTGTGACTCATTACCAGTGGAATACACAGAGAGAAAATAACTAGTTATAAGCTATAATTTATCAGGATGAAGACAACTTTACAGATCTAATGTTTTGCATATTTAATGAATAATTCATGTGCTTCCCAAGTTTAAAAGCTTCCCATTTTTGCTTTTAAACCCCCCAGTGCATTCGCCACATTGATTATACAGTAAGTGCATACTGTATGTGTTTTTTCTTTAATTCTCAGGGTGGATTTAAGCAGTAGTGTCTGTCCACACATCTCTTCCCAAGTTAGAAAACAGATAATGTGTATTGTGATGTAGTCTTTAATCTTTTCTGATGATCTAGGTCTAGGTTGTATCACTGGTCAGAACGTTTTATCACCTGTGTGTCATGTTTCTTCTCTTTGTTCTGTGTTGTACATGGCTCAAATACCCATTTCAACCCAGAGCAGCATATATAATTAGTCTATGTCCTCACCTGCCTGCTAAAATGACTGGGAACATGGATACAGAGACATTTACGGTGTGTGGTGTGGTGGCATAAGCTGCTCTTAATAAGATACAATCCATATATATATCTGTCATTCTGCCATTTTCTCAGGCAAGGTACTTCTGTCTAGTTACGTCACCTTTAATTGCTTTTATTGTGTTTGTGTGTATGTACACTCACCTAAAGGATTATTAGGAACACCATACTAATACTGTGTTTGACCCCCTTTCGCCTTCAGAACTGCCTTAATTGTACGTGGCATTGATTCAGCAAGGTGCTGAAAGCATTCTTAGAAATGTTGGCCCATATTGATAGGATAGCATTTTGCAGTTGATGGAGATTTGTGGGATGCACATCCAGGGCATGAACCTCCCGTTCCACCACATCCCAAAGATGCTCTATTGGGTTGAGATCTGGTGACTGTGGTTTTTAGTACAGTGAACTCATTGTCATGTTCAAGAAACCAATTTGAAATGATTCGAGCTTTGTGACATGGTGCATTATCCTGCTGGAAGTAGCCATCAGAGGATGGGTACATGGTGGTCATAAAGGGATGGACATGGTCAGAAACAATGCTCAGGTAGGCCGTGGCATTTAAACGATGCCCAATTGGCACTAAGGGGCCTAAAGTGTGCCAAGAAAACATCCCCCACACCATTACACCACCACCACCAGCCTGCACAGTGGTAACAAGGCATGATGGATCCATGTTCTCATTCTGTTTACGCCAAATTCTGACTCTACCATCTGAATGTCTCAACAGAAATCGAGACTCATCAGACCAGGCAAAATTTTTCCAGTCTTCAACTGTCCAATTTTGGTGAGCTTGTGCAAATTGTAGCCTCTTTTTCCTATTTGTAGTGGAGATGAGTGGTACCCGGTGGGGTCTTCTGCTGTTGTAGCCCATCTGCCTCAAGGTTGTGCGTGTTGTGGCTTCACAAATGCTTTGCTGCATACCTCGGTTGTAACGAGTGGTTATTTCAGTCAAAGTTGCTCTTCTATCAGCTTGAATCAGTCGGCCCATTCTCCTCTGACCTCTAGCATCAACAAGGCATTTTCGCCCACAGGACTGCCGCATACTGGATGTTTTTCCCTTTTCACACTTTTCTTTGTAAACTCTAGAAATGGTTGTGCGTGAAAATCCCAGTAACTGAGCAGATTGTGAAATACTCAGACCGGCCCGTCTGGCACCAACAACCATGCCACGCTCAAAATTGCTTAAATCACCTTTCTTTCCCATTCTGACATTCAGTTTGGAGTTCAGGAGATTGTCTTGACCAGGACCACACCCCTAAATGCATTGAAGCAACTGCCATGTGATTGGTTGATTAGATAATTGCATTAATGAGAAATTGAACAGGTTTTCCTAATAATCCTTTAGGTGAGTGTATGTATATTCCCCAATTGCGTTCTTCATCTCTGGTCTCAAGCTTTGACAATATTTATATAAATGTCAAAGACTGAGTGAGATTTTACATCGGACCAAAAAAATATACAATATCAGTTTACATTTTGCACGGTATGTTAGTTTTAGCATTTTATTTGTTGAATTTTAAATGTTTATTATTATTATTATTATTATTATTATTATTATTATTATTATTATTATTATTAATAATAATAATAATAATAATAATAATAATAATAATATTATTACTACTACTACTACTACTACTATTATCATCACTATTATTATTATTATTATTACCACTACTATTACTACTGCTATTTTTATTACTATTATATACTATTGTATTTTATGTTAATATATTTAGTAATAATAATATAAAAAATTGAGCTAAAATGTTTAAAATTTCTGTCTTAAAATCATTTAAAATAAACAATTAAATTCTATTCTTATATGATAATAAAGTTTGCTATGGCCTCCTTGGCCCCTGGTAAGAGCCACTGTTCTTAAGAGAATGTGAATTTGCACACATTGCATCTTTATTCTTGTAATTAGCTTTGCCTTTCCAACAGTGTTATCAGCCCTCTTCTCCACACACACACACACACACATCTCTGTTACCTGGGCAACCCTGCCAGGGTGGAGGAATACCTCTCACCACCTACATTTCCCTCCTTCCCCCCCCCCCCCCCCCCCCCCGCCCCCCCGTATAAGCGTCCTGCCTCTCTCTGAGAGACTCAAGGGAAGTGCAGGAAGTATAGCAGCTCAGACGCATTCAGACTCAGTCATCAGACTGCACTTCCCTCATCCTCACTCTCTCCTCATCCCTCCATTCATCTCTCTCCTGTCTAATTCAAATAATCACTTTCTCTTTTCCCTTGTCATTCCTCTCGGCACTGTCCATCTCTTCTCTTTCCATCTCTTAGATTCACTTTGGTCAATTTTAAACCATGGGCTGTGGGAATTCCACCGCTGCCGGCACAACTGCAGGTAAGTGTGCTGCTTTTCTGCCCTATTTTCTGTGTGTGCGAGTGTTTACGAGTCTGTGTGTTTGTGTGTGTGAGCTCTGTTAACAAGCCCATATCTGCTCATGTGAGTTTAGCCATCTAGTTCTCTCTCTTTCTCTTTCTCTCGCTCACTCTCTCTGTCATTACTAACCATTGGCTGCAGGCCAGGCACACTGTTGTGAATGGGAGATCTGAGAGTCTGTCAGGACTGAAACATTCATCAAGAGTCACTCAACCAAGTCCTCTTTAGGTGTAAATAAATCAAATATATCTTCCAAATTGTTTAATGATTAGAAGTAAAGCTTTTCTTGATTGTGGTCGAGTCTTTGTGCCTATAGGTCCATTGAGACAGATAAAATTCATGAATGGTGTTTGTTTACTCCAGAAAGGGATGTGAACCTCTTAGAGGATTTTGTGAGACTCTCGTATCTCTCTCAGCTGTGTGTGTGTGTGTGTGTGTGTGTGTGAACGTTCTGTCCTCAGTCATTTTTCAAAAATCAAGAGAGTTAGTTCAATCTGAACATGCTTCAATGTGAGTCATCTCAAATGAGCATGCACACACACACACACGCACACAAACACACACACACACACACACACACATACGTACACAAATAAAGAGGCGCCTTGGCAGGAATGGGCATGACTCAATATGAATTGCTCTGTGAGGGTCGTAGTGGAGTCAACAAATTTTTTTAATAATTTTAAGCATTACAAAGGGATGAAAAGATGTAATTCGCATTGAAAATGCATTGCATTGTTAAATCAGGTTTGTATCTGCAGGAGGATACAGGTAATCTTAACAGAGTGTAATTATTAAGACTATGTCTATTATATCTGTGAAGATTTAGCCAATATGTATATTTTCCCCCCTGCCTACCATTTATATATAGATGCATAACTACATGTCAGTTAACTTTAAGAACTGTACACAAACACACACACACACACTAGTGTTAGCTTGATGACTCATGGTTTGATTGACCAGACGTTGGACAGAGCTCTCACTATACCAGCAAATGCCAAATCTGCCCAACAACACCTTCCTTATATATTTTTAACACTGTAATAACATAATAAGAATATATTAATTACTTGCTTATTTTTATTACATCAGTTTTCTTTTAAACCAGGTCTGCACAAAGTGGGAATGTGTATTTTATTGAGGTTATAAGCTGAGGAAGCAGATTCAAGAGAGCAATATGTTCCTTTAGAATGATTCAGTGTGTATATAATGATCAAAATGGACGTGGTATTATTCTGTATATTAATCTGTATGCTTGTTTATTTCCACAGGTCCATCTGAGTCAGCCAAAGATGTGTGAGTATTCCCAGTACAACGAACATTTACTTTGGCATAGTTTTTACAAAAACACCAGTTATTCACAAAAATAAAAATAAAAAATGTAAATAAGCAATAATAATAAAAAACATTATAAAAAATTATACAGATTATACAAAAACTGTATATATAATTTTTGATCGGTAAGAAGACTTTATTCTCACTACGGCTGCATTTTATTTTATTTAAAATACCAGCAACAACAAAAAAAGTAATATTGTGAAATATTATTAAAATGTAAAACAACTATTTGTTTTCTATTTGAATATGTTTTAAAATGTAATTTATTTCTGTGATGCAAAGCTGAATTTTCAGCATCACTACTCCTCAGTGTCACATGATCCTTCAGAAAGCATTCTAATATGATGATTTGCTGCTCGAGAAACATTTATGATTATTATCAATGTTGAAAACAGTTGTGTAAAACATTTTTTTTTTTTAGGTTTCTTTGATGAAAAGAAAGTTCAAAAGAACAGTATTCATCTGAAATAGAAAGCTTTTGCAACATTGTACTACCGTTCAAAAGTTTTGGGTCAGTAAGAATGTTTTTGGGGAAAGAACTTAAATAAATGAATACATTTATTCAGCAAGGATGCATTAAATTGATCCAAAGTGACAGTAAAGACATTTATAATGTTACAAAAGATTATATTTAAAACAAATGATGTTCTTAATGATGCATAACTACATGTCAGTTAACTTTAAGAACTGTACACACACACACACACACACACACACACACACACTAGTGTTAGCTTGATGACTCATGGTTTGACTGACCAGGCATTTATTCAGCAAGGATGCATTAAATTGATCCAAAGTGACAGTAAAGACATTTATAATGTTGCAAAAGATTCTATTTAAAACAAATGATGTTCTTCTTTTCATCAAAGAATCCTGAAAAAATGTGTTTCACACAACTATTTTCAACATTGATAATAATCATAAATGTTTCTTGAGCAGCAAATCAGCATATTAGAATGCTTTCTGAGATCATGTGACACTGAAGACTGGAGTAATGATGCTGAAAATTAGGCTTTGCACCACAGAAATAAATATATTCAAATAGAAAACATTTGTTTTGCGTTTTAATAATATTTCAAAATATTACATTTTTTTTGTATTTTTAATAAAATAGCCTTGCTGAGCGTAAGAGACTTCGTCTAAAAACATTAAAAATCTATACCGATCAAAAATGTTTGAACAGCTGTGTGTGTGTGTGTGTGTGTGTGTGTGTGTGTGTGTGTGTGTGTATACACACACACACACACACACACACACACACACACACACACACACACACACACACACATATATTTATGTATGTGTGTGTGTGTGTGTGTGTGTATATGTATATGTATATATATACACACACACACAATATATTTATAGACACTGAACAAAATTATAAACGCAACACTTTTGTTTTTGCCCCCATTTTTCATGAGCTGAACTCAAAGATCTAAGACTTTTTCTATGTACACAAAAAGCCTATTTCTCTCAAATATTGTTCACAAATCTGTCTAAATCTGTGTTAGTGAGCACTTCTCCTTTGCCGAGATAATCCATCCACCTCTCAGGTGTGACATATCAAGATGCTGATTAGACAGCATGATTATTGCACAGGGGGGGGGGTCCGAAAACCAGTCAGAGTCTGGTGTGACCACCATTTGCCTCATGCAGTGCAACACATCTCCTTTGCATATAGAGTGGATCAGGTTGTTGAATTTGGCCTGTGGAATGTTGGTCCACTCCTCTTCAATGGCTGTGTGAAGTTGCTGGATATTGGCAGGAACTGGAACACGCTGTCGTATACGCCGATCCAGAGCATCCCAAACATGCTCAATGGGTGGACATGTCCGGTGAGTATGCTGGCCATGCAAGAACTGGGATGTTTTCAGCTTCCAGGAATTGTGTACAGATCCTTGCAACATGGGGCCATGCATTATCTTTATTAACAAAAATTAAAAAAAATGAATACTCTTTGATTTTTCTTTTTTTCTTTTGGTTTTTCAGTTGTAACAATAACTATTAAATTTGGTATTGTGGTGAAAAACTGTGGTTACTTGGTCATTTTTTTTTACATTTTGGTGGATGTTTGAATTTTCTTCTGCAATTTGTTTCACGTCATACTTTTCAAAGGCTTTGACTTCAAAGAGAGAGAGAATAAGATAAACAGGAGGGAAGTAAGCCTTGCAGTGTCCTTTGGTGTTCTGGAACTGCTTGTCAATCAATTTCTCTTCAGAGAAAAAAACCCAGTGGGGCTTAAATACTGCTTGTCATTTTCCAAAAAGGTTTCTGGACTTATTCTCCCACATGCAAACAACAAGCACCAGCACTCAGCAGGAGAGAATCTCACGCACAGATATCAGGGCCCTGACTGCCACACACATTCACCACAATAACACACCATACCTGTAGAGATCTGATGCATCATACATATTCACAAGCCTCTTGTAAGATTTGCATTACTGTTAATACATGTTCATGGCTTCTAATCGAGGCTTTTTATCAAGGCTCAAAGTTAATCAGTCAAAAAAACTGCTGTATGTGATGCTCAACATTTGTTCAATCAAATGCAGTCTTACTAAAAGTTATAAAAATGTGCTGCTTATTCATCTTTCACAGTAATACGGATAATAAAGCATCACTTTTCTAAGTTGTGCTTTTGCCTCTTACATATGCCCATCGAATCATCTCTTAGTTCTGTTCTGGGCCCACAGGCAAGAAGATTCGTCTGTCGACGATGAGAAGCGGATGAACTATGGTGGAGTGTATGTGGGCTTACCTGCAGACCTCAGCAACGTGGCCACCGGCCAGACACCCTCCACACACAAAGGTGAGATGATGACCAGCTTTACAAGCACTTTCCATCTGTATTCTTTTATCATTTGTTGTAGTATTAGCTGCAGTAGTGCTAATAGTACACAAAATCAACAGTAGATGTAAAAAACAGTGAACAGACAATCAGAGTGTTTTCTAATGATCAATAGAATAGATGGATGCAATTAAGTATATAAATAAATGCAAGAAAATAAATCCAGTATGCACATTTTATGATGTAGTAATAAAGTAGTCATATCAATATACAGCACACATTCCGGTGTTCAAATCTGGAGACTTTTTAAATTTTTTTAATTTCAGTGTTAATTTGATTTCAGAAACTACACACTTTGTTTGTACCTTTTTTCCCCTCTTTTCTTACCTTGTTACCACTGAGGTATATACACATTTGAAAGAGAAAGAAGGTTAAAGGAAGTATAAAACAGTGGGAATGAGGTTTCATTCTTACCCTTCTCTTCCTGAAACTCATTACTTACAGAATGGACACCAATTTCCTCAATTGTCTCTGGTCTCATGATGAGAACTAACAAAGATGTGGAGAAAAAAAAAATCTTAAATGAAAGTAATGAATTATATTTCGGCTGTGGCTTGAATTAGGACGTGTGTGTGTTTTGGGAGTGTTGTTCCTGGAGGCTCTGGGATGTGTTAATTGGAGAAACATCTTTCCGCAGGGGAAGCGGAAACTGCTGAGTACCAAAGAGAGTGTTAACAATGCTAAAGTTTTGTGTGTGTGAGGGGATGCACATCAGTGCTGTTATTAACTAATACTATATAAAAAATTCGGTAATTGAAATAAAGTTTGAATGAAAGAGAATATAAATATTAGTTGAAAAACTAATATACACAGTACATAAAACTGTGTATATATGTATGTATATGTGTGTGTGTGTGTGTGTGTATATGTATATGTGTGTGTCAAAAGCACATAACAGACGTACTCATACTTAAACTAAAATTAAAAACATAACTGAAAATATAAATGCCATTTTAAAATAATATTATATAATAGTACATAAATAATACTAAAATAACACTAATACACATGCATGTGTCCAGCACAGATTGTGTTTAACTATATCAACTAACGCATATTTCCATCAACAGAATAATGATATTCAGAGCTGAACGCACAGATAAAGGTAAGCCCATCTTTGCTTTCTTATACAGACTTCAAAGTATGCCACTTCTTATATTAAACCATTATTGATCAAATAGCAAATAACAAAAATCAAAACGAGTTGCCTCACCGCCTACAGCTTTCTAAGGCAACCTTACCGTAATAAGTACCTCATTTGGAATAACACTCCTCATTCTAAACAACTCACTTTATTTCAATGGAGTTTGATGTTAGCATGTTGCTAAGCAAACAGCGCAAATTTCTTAAGCACAAATATTGAGTACTACAATAGCTCAGTTTGAATTATACTGCACTATTTTAACAGTTTTCAGTACTGAATAAAGTAGCTACTGAAGTATTTTTGTTTTCCTACTACGTCCACCATCTTGGATTTGTCACAATGCATTCTTGGTTGTCTTACTCCAAGAAGTATACATGCAATGTTGCCTGAAAATTGGGTTAAAACAAGGTACACTATATTGCCAAAAGTTTTGGGACGCCTGCCTTTACATGTACATGAAATTTAACGACATCCCATTCTTAATCCGTAGGGTTTAATATGGAATTGGCCCACCCTTTGCAGCTATAACAGCTTCAACTCTTCTGGGAAGGCTTTCCACAAGGTTTAGGAGTGTGTTTAATTGAATTTTTGACCATTCTTCTAGAAGCGCATTTGTGAGGTCAGGCACTGATGTTGGACGAGAAGGCCTGGCTCACAGTCTCTGCTCTAATTCATCCCAAAGGTGTTCTATCGGGTTGAGGTCAGGGCTCTGTGCAGGCCAGTCAATTTCCTCCACACCAAACTCGCTCATCCATGTCTTTATGGACCTTGCTTTGTCAACAGGAAGGGGCCATCCCCAAACTGTTCTCACAAAGCTGGGAGCATGAAATTGCCTAAAATGTCTTGGTATGCTGAAGCATTAAGAGTTCCTTTCACTGGAACTAAGGGGCCAAGCCGAACCCCTGAAAAACAACCCCACACCATAATCTTCCCTCCATCAAACTTTACACTTGGCACAATGCAGTCAGGCAAGTACCGTTCACTTGCTGTTTTAAGGCTTGGATGCAGCTGCTCGGCCATGGAAACCAATTCCATGAAGCTCTCTACGCACTGTTCTTGAGCTAATCTGAAGGCCACACGAAGTTTGGAGGTCTGTGGCTATTGACTCTGCAGAAAGTTGGTGACTTCTGCACACTGTGCGCCTCAGCAAGCGCTGACCCCTCTCTGGGATTTTTACGTGACCTACCACTTTGTGGCTGAGTTCCTGTTGTTCCCAATTGCTTTCACTTTGTTATAATACCACTAACAGTTGACCGTGGAATATTAAGTAGGGAGGAAATTTCAGGAATGGACTTATTGCACAGGTGGCAACCGATCATGGTACCACGCTTGAATTCACTGAGCTCCTGAGAGCTTCCCATTCTTTCACAAATGTTTGTAGAAGCAATCTGCATGCCTAGGTGCTTGCTTTTATACACTGTTGGCCATGGAAGTGTTTGGAACACCTGAATTTAATGATTTAAAGAGGTGTCCCAATTTTTTTGGCAATATATTCTATTTGACAACCTTTGGAATATCTGACTTCATGTTGGTAGTGCCCTTAAAATGCTACCTCAAAATAGGGGTTCCATTTAAGGGATAGTTTACCCAAAAAAAGTTGTTCCAACCTGTATGAGTTTCTTTCTTCTGTTGAACACAAAAGAAGATATGTCGGAAACCAAACAGTTGATGGACCCCACTGACTTCCATAGTTGTTGTTTTTTCCCCCTACTTTTTTCCCTAATGGGGTCCATCAACTGTCTGGTTACCCATAATCTTCTTTTGTGTTCAGCAGGAGAAATAAATTCATACAGGTTTGGAACAACTTGAGGGTTGAGTAAATGATGACAGAATTGTCATTTTTGGGTGAACTATTCCTATAATGAATAGTTTTACAGTGATGCCATAAAAGAACCATTAGGTTCTCCAAAGAACATTTGAGTGAATTTTTTTTTCTTATTGTGAAGAACATTTAAAAAATCTAAAGTTTTAATTTTCCTCACTTTGCACTGCAAAGGTTCCATGGACGTCAAAGGTTCTTCATGGAACCATCAATGCTAATAAAGAATCTTAATTTTTAAGAATGTTTTTTTGTAGTCCACTCACTACTGTATGTTTTAGAGCAAAGGTTTCTTAGAAACATAATATGTATTTGCACGTACAGTACATTGACTGCTCTCTAATTTAACTTGCAGGGCTGTCCGGAGGGAATCTTGGCTGAAAAGTGCTGTGTAATAATCTCAACAGGACGCAATCTTCATCATTGTTGATTGGCTCGTTGGGACACAACAGAATCCTCTGAGAGCCAATTGTCTAATTGAATGCTCTGGAAACTGAACTGGAATTAGTTCTATCAGAGGTCAGAGACAAATCTGAGTTTGTTTGCAACACTTAGCGCATTTAAGAGCAACTGCTACCAGCACCTTGTTTCTCAGGACAACGACACACAGATGTTTATGACAATCACAAAGCAATGGAGATTAAATGTGTCTCTGAGCTCAAACCTTTTCCCTCACAATGTTGCTCTGTACATGTCACGTTTATTAAGGGGGTTTTGCAAGGGTCAAGTGTTTTCCAAGGGTGAAAGGAGGCACTTTTTATGCACTCGTCCTTTTGCCCTTTCAACATGATCCACATCCTCTCAGACAATCTTCTCTAGTCATAACAGGAAATCATGTGTAAGAAAGAATTCATTTAGTGAGTGTCATGTTTGCAAGACAAGGTACATGAAGTGCCTTTAAATGAGCTTGTTTCTTTTCTTATTGCTTTTGCCCTTTACTGTCATCTGGAGGTGAAATCAAGGGTTATGTGTTTGTGATTGGTTTTAAGGTTACTCCATTTCGGTAACCCAATTAGAGTGACCCAGCGAGAGCCTTTGAAGAGCAAGTTTTAAAACGAGTGTATCTGCTAGCAGCGCCTGACCTGAGAACTCTAAGGACAGTGAAAGTAGGCCGGCGTTCGCACTTTTCAGCATCAGGTCAGCTGGAACACACACTGAGACACAGGGGAAATGAGTTGAGGAGTGAAAGACAGAGAGTGAAAGAAAGTGAGAGAGCGCGTGAGCCACACCGTCTCCCAGCGGGTGCTGAATGAACGGCTGGTTCTTGAACTCCCATGACTCCTATGAACTCTCACTTTCTCACACCTACTGGCGGGCCTCCATGCCTGCCTATTTTCACTGCACGATTTTCAAAGTCGTCAGATCGCTGTTCTTCTCACAGTACACGACTGTCTGGGGTACAATTTAGTTGCTGTTGTGTGCACATCACACAATGAATTGGCAACAGGGTGTCACACATTGCGCAACATTTCAATAGGAAGAATCCCAGACTGTTCTACAGACTACGTTTTACAACCAAACATGCAAGAATTGATACAGGAAATAATGTAAGATCACGTGTGAGTTTTCGCACGAGACTGGTTTTCCTTTTCATTTAAATGATGCACGCAAGAAGCCTGTGATTCAAGTTGTCTGTGTGCTGATTTGCAGCAAAAAAGTAGAAGAAGAATATGAAGTAGAGAATTGTTGTTTGCTGTTCTGTTGCAGGTCTATGACTCCTCCCCCTAAATTCTCCCTTTCCCTGTATCTTGAGCTCTCATTGGCTGTAGGTCATCGCTGATTTAACTAAACGTGAACAAGCACTCATTTGCCTCAGATTTCGGGCATTTGTCAGTGACTTCCACAAAACTGTCGGCGAGTGAAAATCAGGGCTAAAATTGCATTGTGTACCAGGCATTAAAGGGTAGTTCATCTGAAAAGAAAATGTTTTTGTAATTTATGAAAATTATGTTGTTCCAAACCTCTTTTTTTTTTTTACATTTTGAAGAATGTATTGGTCATTAAGATGTATTGTACAATGTACATAATTTCAAAGACCATACAATTAGCATAAAGCATCATAAAATTAAGAAAATTATGTATACAAGTTTTAAAAAGTCTCTTATGCTCACCAAGGCTGCATTTATTTGATTCAAAATATAGTAAAAACTGTATTATTGTGAAATTATTATAGTATAAAATATATTTTAAAATGTTATTTATTCCTGTGATGGCAAAGTTGATTTTTTTTCAATTTATTACTAAAGTCTTCAGTGTCACATGATCCTTCAGAAATCATTATAATATGCTGATTTGGTGGTCAAGAAACCTTTTTTTAAATTTTTTTTATTATCAATGTTGAAAACCATTATGCTGCTTAACATTTTTGTAGAAACCATGCAGGATATATTGTAAACCGTAAGAGAATATATGAACATTTGTGTCCTATTTTTAGGGCTAGACAGCATTTATTATTTTTTTAAAATCCCAAGTCCATTTGCACCCTTTCCCTCTCACACCTCTAACCGTGAAAGCTCTTTCACGCATCGTAGATGAGAGATTCTATAAATGAGTGTTTCTCAGGTGCATCTCTCATTAGCAACTTCACAAGTAAAGGAGCAGTTTCCAGAAAATCCTAGAAAATTTTACTCTGAATAATAATACTTTTCTACTTGATTGGCTACAGTGCCACCTGGAGCGATCATCCAAAGGCAAAATGTCATGTGATTGTTCCAGTGATTTTTTTTTTTTTCCATTGTTATTCAGATTTGAATAGATTTTATTGGAACAGACCGATTTCAGATACCACGTTTCCCAGAAAGCTGTAGCACATCGTAGCTCTGTTAAAGCATTGTTCTTTTTGTTTGAGCATCCTGGAGTGCTAAGAGTGTTGGGCAGGAGTGGCTGCTTGTCTGAAAACTTGCTTGGAAAACCTGTTTAAAAACTGTAAATAATTGTTTTTTTGTATAGCTGCTAGTGGCACAGATATGGCACACATTACCTTTAAATAAATAAAAAAAAAACAACAACCTTTAACTTAAGTTAACTAATTTCTTTAACCAATTTAATCAACTCATGAGGGTATACCATGATGTTTAAAACTTATTTTAAAGGTATACATTTCCTTACAAAATAATACTTTAGGAGAAAAGGTGTCAACTTCTAAGGAAGTCGTACTGGTGCAGTACGACTCTCTCACATGTACTTGTTGTTCTGTAATTATTGTAAGCTCTCATAATGGACTCATTCATTCTGCTGGAACCTAGCACAATGAGCTCTCATTCTCAAATGTGCTTTATAATCTAACATTAGGAAAGGGATTGTGAACAAGCAGCATTTCATTTCTGCTGCTAATGTTATTTTGTCCATGTTATATTAGCCCTTTTATGTTGGATTAAAGAGACATTTTCTAATAATACTGAATGTTCATATTAATCTACTGTCTGGAATGCATGATTCATTGCAGATAGATAGATGGATGGATATATGGATGGATAGATGGTATATGGATGGGTGGGTGGAGGGATGGATGGTAGATGAAGGGGGGGATGGGTGGGTGGATGGATGGATGGATGGATGGATGGATGGATGGATGATGGTAGATAGATGGATGGGGTGGATGGATGGATGGGATAGATGGAAGGTAGATGGGTGGATGGGGTGGATGGATGGATGGATGGATGGGATAGATGGATGGTATGTAGATGAATGGGTGGGTGGGTGGATGAATGGATAGTAGATAGGTGGATGGATGGATGGATGGTAGATAGATGGATGGGTGGATCGGTGGGTGGATGGATGGATGATAGATGGGTGGATGGTAGATGGGTAGATGGGTGGATGGATGGGTGGGTGGGTGGGTGATGGATGGATGGTAGCTAGATAGAAGGATGGTAGATAGAAGGATGGATGGGTGGATGGATGGTAGATGGATGGTAGATAGGAGGGAGGATGGGTGGGTGGATGGATGGTAGATGGATGGTAGATAGGAGGATGGATGGGTGGATGGATGGTAGATAGAAGGATGGGTGGGCAGGTGGATGGATGGTGGATAGATGGATAGAAGATGTATGGGGTAGATGGATGGATGGATAGATGGATAGATGGATGGATGGATGGATGGATGGATGGATGGATGGATGGTAGATATAGACGGATGGATGGGTTGGTAGGTGGATGGATGGATGATGGATGGTAGATAGAAGGATGGGTGGGTGGATGGATGGATGGGTAGGTAGGTGGATGGATGGTAGATAGATGAATCGGTGGATGGATGGATGGTAGATAGATGGATGGGGTAAATGGATGGGTGGATGGATGTTAGATGGATGGATGGATGGATGGTAGATAGAAGGATGGATTAATGGATGGTAGATATAGAAGTATGGAAGGATGGTAGATAGAAGGATGGGTGGATGGATGATGGATGGTTGGGTGGGTGGGTGGATGGATGGATGGATGGATGGATGGTAGATGGATGGATGGGTGGGTGGGTGGTGGATGGATGGTTGGTAGCTAGATAGAAGGATGGATGGGTAGGTGGATGGTAGATAGAAGGATGGATGGGTAGATGGATGGGTGGTGGGTAGCTGGATGCGTGGTAGATAGATGGATGTGTCGGTGGGTGGATGGATGGATGGATGGGTGGTGGATGGATGGATGGATGGTAGATAGAATGATGGGTGGATTGGTGGGTGGGTGGATGGATGGAGGGTAGATATGGATGGATAGATAGTAGCTATAGATGGATGGATGGATGGATGGATGGTAGATGGAAGGATGGGTGGATGGTAGATAGATGGATGGTTGGGTGGGTGGGTAGATAGACAGATGGGGTAGATGGATGGTAGATATGGATGGATGGATGGATGGTAGATAGAAGGATGGGTGGATGGTAGATAGATGGATGGCTGGGTGGATGGTAGATAGACAGATGGGGTAGATGGATGGTAGATATGGATGGATGGATGGTAGCTATAGATGGATGGATGGATGGATGGATGGTAGATAGAAGGATGGGTGGGTGGGTGGATGGATGGATGGATGGACGGTAGATAGATGGATTGATGGTTGGGTGGGTGGGTAGATGATAGATAGAAGGATGCGTGGGTGGGTGGATGGTAGATAGAAGGATGGGTGGGTGGATGGATGGATGGATGGATGGATGGTAGATAGATGGATGGATGGTTGGGTGGGTGGGTAGATGATAGATAGAAGGATGGGTGGGTGGGTGGCACACAAGAGGACAAGGTCTCTTTAAAAAGCATTGTAAATAATTAAATAAGATTTATGCATCTCCTTTGTATTCTTTTTCTGAACAATGGAATGTTTTACTGTTATAAAGTGTCATGAAAATAAGTATAAAATGTGATATTCTTTGTTTTTGAAGTGGGAGGGAGAGGACATGGAAGTATAGAGAGATAGAGAGAATTTGAACAGGGGTCCACGCAGAAGGGAATGACGCAAAAAGAGCAGCCATATACTTTAAAAAAATTGATTTTTAAAAACATGGATGATGATGATTTAACAAATTTAAATATTATTTCTTCTTTACCCAACAAATTACTTTAAAGTTTCAAAGATATTAGCTCTGTCAAAGAGTCGCCGTTCCTTTTGCTGATTTAAATTTTTTTTTTTTGATATTGTTTGTATCAAAATTAAATTCTTTCTTCTTTGACACATTCAAAGTTAAATAAAAATACATTAATGTAATACCCCTCAATCTCTTTAATGCAATCACCACCATTTATGTCCTTTGCTGTGACACGCATAAAAGAACCACAGATTTGTTTTTATCTCCAAATATCTTGAAAGAACAGTTGAGTATTCGGAGTAGGGGATATATAATCATCACTCATCTTAAAATGATGATATAATTTTCAGCAGTTTTGAAAGGATGACAGCAAATTTTGTCTTGTATTTATTGAAAATGTCCAAGTCGTGGGGAAAAAAAATATCATTCATAATTTTCAAATGACATAAATAGCACTATATGAAAATAAGTGTCTAACAATGAAGATAAATATTATTAAGAGGGTTTTTTTTTCTTAATTTTTGCTATGTCACACCATAGGACACATTTACGGTGCTAAATGCACTAGTTAGCACTAGTTTGATGTGAGTCTCACTGCTGCTTCTGATGATTCAGTGAAGCCCAGACCTCAACCAGCCAGATGGGGGAATAAACAGCAGCCACAGGAACCGTAACCTTTCCCCATGGCTGCGTTTGACACTTTAAATGCAATTTTTTATCTATGACATCTTACAAAAATTTGTCTTGCATCCCTCTAGGATTAGACAAACCCCCAACAGTGTGCCTGGCTGAAATGAAAATATCTCACACAATCTAACAAGATCAAGGAATTAACTGCATTTCAGCTATATGCTTCAGTTATTTGTTTGTATAGCTTTAATAGGTTAATCTAAAGTGATATCCGGTCCAAATACATTGGATGTAATTACACCATTCTACCATAAGGTGGTGCCATATTTCCATTTAAAAATATCTAAATTTCTCCATTGACCTTGATTAATATAATCATCAAGGGCTGCTGTGGGCATCTGTAAACCTGTCAGGAATCCTTTTTTAATGATGGACAGTTGCCTTTTCAGTGATTTAAACAGTTCCTTGGTTGATGAAGGACATTTTGTCTGCTTCAGACTCCAAGAGATTCAATTGCTTGGTGAGGAGTAGAAAACATTTGGAGTATTATGTCAGATTTGGGCACTAATGGGCCATTCTCAGTGTCCTAAGTAATCCCAGAGCAGTAATTTTTTCCCCCCTCTAACCCACATAGAAGTGCACCAGCGGCCCAAGAGACAGTGAGAGCAATGGCGGCCTCAAAATAGACACAGGGAGTTAAATTTGGTTTTCAGGTTATGTTCTCCCTGATTGAAATATGCTGCTTGCAGACATGGATGGAGATGGTGAGGTTGAGCAGGGCTGTTCTGTTTACCCAGTTAAAGTGAGACCTTGTTTTCCTCATTTAAAATGCATTCAGTAAGTCTGCATATGTATTTAAGCAATTACAAAAGCTGTTTTGCACTATTTCTCATGCCATATTGCATGTTATTATAGCATCATACCAACCGAGGCGAGAAGGCTTTGCTCGCAGTCTCCGCTCTAATTCATTCCAAAGGTGTTCTATCGGGTTGAGGTCAGGACTCTGTGCAGGCCATTCAAATTCCTCCACACCAAACTCGCTCATCCATGTCCTTATGGACCCTGCTTTGTGCACTGGTGCGCAGTCATTTTGGAACAGGAAGGTGCCATCCCCAAACTGTTCTCACAAAGAGTGTGAAATTGTCCAAAATGTCTTGGTATGCTGAACTAAGGGGAAACTAAGGGGCCAAGCCCAACCCCTGAAAAACAACCCCACACCATAATCCCCCTTCCACCAAACTTTACACTTGGCACAATACAGTCAGGCAAGTACTGTTCTCCTGGCAACCGCCAAACCCAGACTCGTCCATCGGATTGCCAGACAGAGAAGCATGATTCGTCACTCCAGAGAACACGTCTCCACGGCTCTAGAGTCCAGTGGCGGCGTGCTTTACACCACTGCATCCAACGCTTTGCATTGCACTTGGTGTTGTAAGGCTTGGATGCAGCTGCTCAGCCATGGAAACCCATTCCATGAAGCTCTCTACGCACTGTTCTTGAGCTAATCTGAAGGCCACACGAAGTTTGAAGATCCGTAGCTATTGACTCTGCAGAAAGTTGCTGACTTCTGTGCACTGTGCATTTCAGTATGCGCTGACCCCGCTCTGTGATTTTTACGTGGCCTACCACTTCATGGATGAGTTGCTGTTGTTCCCAATTGCTTCCACTTTGTTATAATACCACTAACAGTTGACCGTAATATTTAGTAGTGGGGACATTTCACGAATGGACTTATTGCGCATGTGGCAACCGATCACGGTACCATACTTGAATTCACTGAGCTCCTGAGAGCGACCCATTTTTTCAAAAATTTTTGTAGATGCAGTCAGCATGCCTAGGTGCTTGATTTTATGCTATGGAAGTGATTGGAACACCTGAATTCAATGATTTGGAGGGGTGTCCCAATACTTTTTTCAATATAGTGTATATCTGTCTGAGAATAAAAACAGCTGTCCGGCATTGTCGAAAACGTGGGTTGCCGAGTTCATTTCACATTATTGCTATTCTCAGGAAACCATTCATTATGGGCTATTAAGCTGTTCGGAGCTCACTCTCATTAAACACAAACACACACACGTCCCATCCCGTTAGCTGCCTATCTTGATTAACTAGCCTCAAACTCTCATAGTGCACATTATTTTTGGAAAGCCTTATTTTCTCCTGAGGAAGCAGAGAGTCGAGTTCAAACATGCAACTCTGCTTCTTCAAACAGAATTATTACAAATGTGATCTGTGACCTGCTTAATGAAGAGGAGAAATGGAGAGAGGAAGAAAGAGGGGATGATGAATTTCTTCCTAAATAAAGCATCTGTGTTGGATAAGCATCACTCGGTTAAATGTACAAGCGTTAATGGAGACAGAAATGTGTGTGATGGATGGTGCCAAAAGCATGATTATCATGTTAGAGCAGCACCATTCATTTGGGTCTAGGCTGGTTGGTTAGTGTTGTTTTGGTGCTGATTTTATGTTGGACCATCCATAAAACTACATTTTTTAATTAAGAAATTAAGCTGACATAAAATAGGAATTTTAGATGGAAAAATGTAAAACCAAAATGAAAATTGTTGACTTGGCAGCAAACTAAATTAAAATAAGTTTATGTAAATATTAAGTAATAAGTATTAAGAATTAAGACCAAAATAAAAATAAATTAAAGCTGAATAAATCTAATAAAAAAATAAATAAAAAACAGCTAATAAAAAGCACAGTTATTAAAACTTAAAGTTAAAATTAAACCTGAAAATATATAAAAAAAGCTATTTTAAAATATTGATAAATACTGTAATAGTACAGGGTTTGGACGATAAAACCGAAGTACCTGGTTGTAGACCACAATGATTTATTAGTATGGTGTAGGCCTCCTTTTGCGTCCAAACAGCATCAATTCATCTTGGGAATGACAGATGCAAGTCCTTCACAGTGGACAGGGGGATTTTGAGTCATTCCTCTTCCAGAACAGTGGCCAGGTCTATGTGATGCTGGTGGAGGAAAAAATTTTTATTCCCCAAACTGGCTCAAAAAGATTGAGATCTGGTGAATGTACAGGCCATGGGAGTTTCATGGTTTCATGTTCATGAAATCATTCTGTCACAAGTCTTGTTGTGCATTTGGTGCAATATCATGCTGATACACGGCCCCACCTTCAGGGTACAATGTTTGAGCCATTAGGTGCACATGGTCCTCCACAATGGTTCAGTCCTTCCTTGGCAGTGACGTGCCCATCAAGCACAGTAGGGAATGTCATGATATTGCAGCCCAAACCATCACTGATCCACCCCGTGCTTCACTCTGGCCACGCAACAGTCCGGATGTTAAGCTTCTTTGGTTCTCCATACCATAACTCACAGATGTGGAAAAGACAGTGAAGGTGGACTCATCAGAGAACAATACATATTTCACATTGTCTACAGCCCAAGATTTGCACTGTTGGCACTATTGAAATTGACATTTGGCATTGGCACGAGTGACTAACATTTGGCTATATCAGCTTGACCATATTAAACCTGTGGAGCTCCCCAAGAACAGATTTGGTGGAAACAGGAGAGTTGGGGTGTGCATTTAATTCTGCTGAGATTTGGGCAGCTGTGATTTTATGGATTCAGACAGCTTCCTCTTGCGTCAACAGTTACTCCTGTTGAATGTGGTTCTTCATACATGGTGGTGTGCCAACATTGCCTTGGATACCATAGCTCTCGATACACCACAAAGACTTGCTGCCCTGGTCACAGATGAGCCAGTGAGACGAGCACCAACAATTTGTCCACTTTTGAACTCTATGTCTCTCATTATGTTGTGTGGATTGCAATATTTTATGTATAGCTGTGCTATTGCTCTGCCAATTCAACCTTCACATTCTGCTCTTACTGATGGAATGTTAAAATCAGTGACGATTGGCCACCAGGCTGCGCATATGGGCTTGAAACCTCCAACACTATATTGGCCAGTGTTTCAGTTTCATTGTCCCGTTATATAAACTATATTAAAATAACACTGGGACCATTTTGCAGTTCACCAAAAAAAAAAAAACAAGAAAAGAATATTCTGGATTTGGTAAATGTTAAATTCATTAGATAGCACTTGTGGCATACACTCACCTAAAGGATTATTAGGAACACCTGTTCAATTTCTCATTAATGCAATTATCTAATCAATCAATCACATGGCAGTTGCTTCAATGCATTTAGGGGTGTGGTCCTGGTCAAGACAATCTCCTGAACTCCAAACTGAATGTCAGAATGGGAAAGAAAGGTGATTTAAGCAATTTTGAGCGTGGCATGGTTGTTGGTGCCAGACGGGCCGGTCTGAGTATTTCACAATCTGCTCAGTTACTGGGATTTTCACGCACAACCATTTCTAGAGTTTACAAAGAATGGTTTGAAAAGGGAAAAACATCCAGTATGCGGCAGTCCTGTGGGCGAAAAGGCCTTGTTGATGCTAGGTCAGAGGAGAATGGGCCGACTGATTCAAGCTGATAGAAGAGCAACTTTGACTGAAATAACCACTCGTTACAACCGAGGTATGCAGCAAATCATTTGTGAAGCCACAACACGTACAACCTTGAGGCGGATGGGCTACAACAGCAGAAGACCCCACCGGGTACCACTCATCTCCACTACAAATAGGAAAAAGAGGCTACAATTTGCACAAGCTCACCAAAATTGGACAGTTGAAGACTGGAAAAATGTTGCCTGGTCTGATGAGTCTCGATTTCTGTTGAGACATTCAGATGGTAGAGTCAGAATTTGGCGTAAACAGAATGAGAACATGGATCCATCATGCCTTGTTACCACTGTGCAGGCTGGTGGTGGTGGTGTAATGGTGTGGGGGATGTTTTCTTGGCACACTTTAGGCCCCTTAGTGCCAATTGGGCATCGTTTAAATGCCATGGCCTACCTGAGCATTGTTTCTGACCATGTCCATCCCTTTATGACCACCATGTACCCATCCTCTGATGACTACTTCCAGCAGGATAATGCACCATGTCACAAAGCTCGAATCATTTCAAATTGGTTTCTTGAACATGACAATGAGTTCACTGTACTAAAATGGCCCCCACAGTCACCAGATCTCAACCCAATAGAGCATCTTTGGGATGTGGTGGAACGGGAGCTTTGTGCCCTGGATGTGCATCCCACAAATCTCCATCAACTGCAAGATGCTATCCTATCAATATGGGCCAACATTTCTAAAGAACGCTTTCAGCACCTTGTTGAATCAATGCCACATAGAATTAAGGCAGTTCTGAAGGCGAAAGGGGGTCAAACACAGTATTAGTATGGTGTTCCTAATAATCCTTTAGGTGAGTGTAGTTCTGATACCCAAGTTCCAAAAAAAAAAACATTATGCCACAAATATTGTCAGTTAAGCTTAACTGGTATTGAATCCAGAATATTATTATATATTATTATTATTATTAAGGAGCACCGTGACATGTTCCTGGATCAACATATTTTGTTGATCCTGGAACAACATTCCTGTCTGAAAAATTAATCCTTACCATATCCCTATACCCAACCCATAACTTATCCCTAAAATCAGAGGTAAACGTAAGTGAAATAACTGATGTAGAAGCACCTAACCCTGGTTGTAAGCCTAAACTTGACATAGTGTAAATATCCCTGAAATCTGATTGGTTGATACCATGTTGTACATGTTGTACTTTGTGAAATCACGTTCACCGAGCCGGTCAGGGACACTAGCACGTGAATATTTGAGCATACATTGTAAAAACATAATGTAGTAGGGCCTGAATCGCTATAATTTTTTTTTT
Source organism: Rhinogobio ventralis (assembly GCA_039654625.1). NCBI lineage: Eukaryota > Metazoa > Chordata > Actinopteri > Cypriniformes > Gobionidae > Rhinogobio > Rhinogobio ventralis. The sequence continues at coordinate 12,556,312 of CM077207.1, read as the reverse complement.
TTAAAAGCATAGGCTATGCATTCATAGCTAATCATAGACAGACAAGGAGCATGCTATGGAAAATAAGAGCAGGTCAGATATATCTGATTCTGTGCTGTTGTGTTGTCTGAGTCCCCACAAACTCATAACTCTGGAATCTGGTCTGTTTCCTGTGGCTAATGAGGCCGCTGTAAATCTCCCATGGGCCTCTGTGATTGTGTACAAAATGAGGACAGGCTGAAGAGATTCAAGAGAAGCATAAACCTACAGCAACGGGCACTAATGTAGAATTACTGGGTTTAGGTGCTATAAATAGCATTAAATGCTCTGCTAATGTCCTTATTCCAAACCTGATGTTCATGGCAGTGACCATTTATTTAAAAGGTCAATGTGAAATAAAAAGAGATCGCATTGCAGGTTATTAGATAATGTTAACCAGTAGCCCAGGGCAACCTTATGGCACGCGGAGGGATAATCACATGGTTTGTTGAATCTGCATGCTCACACTTTAATAGTATCTATAGCTGTTGTGCTCACTTAATAAAACAGGCTGTGTGACTATGAGGAATGATTACTTAAAAATGTACGTCTGTATGCAAGTTTGAGGGACTTTATTTGAATAAAATGCATACACTTCTTTAGCGATTGTCATGTCAGTGATTATCCCTTTGTGTGCCGATGTTGGCACGTGTGCCATAGGTTGTCAGTCCCTGCAGTAAATAGATATTTAGGCATTATTTTAATAAAACTGCATTAAGGTCTTGCTCCACTTTTTACGATCCATTGCATTTCCTAAAATTTGTCTGTTTTAATCGGAAATGTCACACTATGAAAGTAAAATTGTTATAACGTTATAATTGTTATAAAGTGGAGAAGATGGATTTTTTTTTAGCTAAAAAAATTATTGTTTTATTGCTGATTTGAATATATGTACTCTTGAACATATTTAGATATTTCTGTCTCAGTAGATCTTCACCTACAAAATAGTAGCCTGAGGGTGCTGCCAAGATGCAGAGTGAATTGACTTGCCTTAAGGGACTCTGGTATGTGTGATAATCTGGTTTCCAGTTAAACAAATTAGGAAAAATGCAAACACTAAATGTAAGTGATGATAGAGTTTGGATTCAGACTTTGGCTGAAGGGCAAATGAGTGTGCATGGTTTCGTGCTGTGTGTGTGTGTGTGTGTGTATGTGTATGTAGCATCATGTGAAGGCAGCTTTAGTGCCTTTATAAAGTGCATTAGTGTATTTACTTGAAAAGCAAAATTATTTAAGATAAAAAAAATGCTTTAAGTTTAAGCTTAAAACAAGAACAAATATCTGCCAGAAGGGTCTGAATATTAAATGTAATTAAAATTGAACACAATATTATTATTCTCGCACCATTGGAAGATATAATTTTTCTTGTTGCAAGTATAAACTCACTTAATTTTGATAATTTTTTCAGAAAACATATTATCAAGTCATTTTGCTTCTCAATTAAATGTACCTTGATTTAATAATGTTTAGATATCTCTCCTGGAAAACAAGACTAACATAGTACTAAAATCGGTAACACTTTAGTTTAAGGTCCAATTCTCACTATTAACTAGTTGCTTATTAGCATGCATATTACTAGGATATTGGCTGTTTATTAGTAATTATAAAGCACATATTAATGCCACCTTATGCATGACAATATTCTACATCCTTAATCCTACCCAATACCTAAACTTAACAACTACCTTACTAACTATTAATAAGCAGTAATTATGAGTATTTTTGAGGCAAAAGTTTTTTTTTTTTTTTTTTTTTTTTTTTTTTTTCAGTTTGGTATGTCCTTGTTGAGATAACTAAGTAAACTTGTGTGAGAGTGTATGAAAGAGTCAGACTGTGTGTGAGCAGTTTTCAACAGCAGGTTAGTGTGAGGTGTCGAGGGCTTTCCCATACGTGTCACAGGTCAATAGAGATTACAGCAGAAGATCTGACCTCCCACATTCAGAAAAATTGAGTGTGTATGTGTGTGTACGGTTGGGTATGCAGTGATGAGTGAGTTTCCTATTAGCGATGCTTGTAAAAGTGTATGTGTGTGTGAGTATGTTGGAGGTTATGCATACACATAGGGGTCATGTCTTGTTGGAACCTGCTATAATTTTTCTCTTTCTCCTGTTTTTCTTCTTGGTCTTCTTTGCAAAAAGCAACCAAACTCAGTAATTCAATCAGACATGGTTTCACGTGCTCTTGTAAATATCAGAGCAAGGTTTGCAGGGTCACAGAGATCAGGCTCTTCTGTCATGAACTTCACAGCCTCTGTCCCAGATGAACAACTAAAATTTGGCTTCTCCATGTTTCATTTCAGGAGCCAATGGCTCCCTGCCAATTCACAGTCAATAAAGAGTCCAGAGGATTAAATCAGCTGCACAAATGAACAATTAGCCTATTAGTCTTTGATTTATTGAACCGGAAATTTTGAGGCTTTGTGTGAGATTATGGTTGTTAAAGTAACTAATTGTTTCGCCTCCTTGTAATATTGTGTAATCTATGTAAACTGTAAGCCTCTAAGGATTAGTTTAGGTGTTGTTTCTGTATCTTACGCAGGCTACCATGCTCTTACATAACAGCGTTGCATTCTGGGTTGCAGAGAAGGTGACATGAAATGAAGCTAAATTTTAATGAAAAAGTGAAAAATCAGAAAGATACTTACCATGTTACATCATTTATCTGTCTCCTCCTGGGTTAAGATATTATCATAACGCACATTCCTCCCAGATCCCAGTTAATGCAAACCAGAAACCAGGTCTGTATCTGCAGGCCACTGACTTAAGTGTTTCTCAGGCTTTTAAAGCAAATCTGAAGGCAATCTCTTATGTAACATTGTGCTCACTGATTGGCATCTCAATTAAGTCCCCCTCAATACTTCCAGAGTTTAAGACTATTTAGTAATAATTGAGTTTGACCCTTGCAGGCTCCGTTTGGCACCCAAAATCCTCGGCCCGCTGCACAACTGCATCTTTACAGAAAAAAAGCCAGAATGAGGGCACTTATGTAACCAGAGAGACTGGAACAGGGAAGCTATTAAAGATGATAACAGTTCTGATGGGCCAGGTAATAATCTCTTTGACAGTATTATTACAAGCCATCAGTTCCACCCTCAGGTATGAGAGTTAAAAAGAGAGATGCAGTCAGTAGTTATGCATGACTGACTTTTTTTTAATTATTATTATTATTTTTTTTTTACAGCCAATAGAATAGAAAATGCTATATAAAATTGTGTATTTGTTATAATTTTCCACGCTATGATACACACATCAGCACAGTTGTACTTTGGCAATATATAGTAACATTTAGTTACATCTTGTCTCAGTATTAGCCTACTAGTTGCTCTTTGTCTATTTTTATGTTGTGAATAAAGATATTTCCAAAAGAAGTCCCAGCAGAATCCTTTTCCACGTCCTTGGCAAGTGGTGCTTCATCATTCCCTGTGTCTGAATATGCCTAATTCCCTATTATATTGTTGGTGAAAAACAGTACGTGAAATCTTTCACTTGTTAGTTTCAACTATATTGAGTAATTTGTACAAATAACAATTTAGTTTTATGAACAAAAGAAATTCAACACAGGCGCCACTCTTCTGCATAAGATAACCACAAAATTCAAAAACATTTCAGAAACTCCACTAAATGTCTAATGCAACTGAACATTAAACACTAACAAACTAACAACATTTTTCCCTTTACTTAAAAACACATAAAATAACACTTTAATCCCTAAATTTACTCTCCTAATGCAGTCCCTTGCAAAGCATGCTGGGAACTTCGGATCAACTGCCCAGTTATTTATGTCAACATTAATCTGTGTGTTTCACTCAGCAATGTTAAGTTGACTGAACAAACACTTAAGTAAAGCTGACAATACTCATTTTTAGTATACTTAAGTAAAGCTGACAATACTACTTTGTAGTATACTAAAAATGAGTATTGTCAGCTTTACTTAAGTGTTTGTTCAGTCAACTTAACATTGCTGAGAGTCACTGGAATATAGCTGTCTCAAGCACAGGCGCATGGATGTTGAAAAGTCGTTAAACAAAAAGTCATCGTTTTCTTCAGTGCTTTTAAAAAGCTGCTCAGACAATCAGATTTGAGGAATGGAACTAACTGTTGTATAAATAGTTTCGTATAATTCATTAAAATTCCATTTGTATACAGTCCCAAAATGAAATCTGACCAAAAATCTGTTTGGTTATAAGGGATATCCCTAATCAGTTAAAATATTTAACTTCATTTATGAAACTTCATAAAACTTGAAAATGCCTGAAACCCTCTCTTTTCATCATCTGCTGATCCATTTAGTGTTGCTAGGAAAAACCTGAGCAGAATGTACTTTTAAAAAGGTTTTGATCTCAAAAAAGATTTATTGCCTCCTTTATTTCCTTTGGTTATGTGAGTGTCATGTTTTTACTTATTCCCTCTGTCATTACTGTTGTGACAGGGCCCTATGGCATCACACCTGGTCTATACACTGCCCACTCCCCAGTGATTGACCCACATGTGTGCAGCTGGCCTTGTAGAACACCTTGTTTCAGCAGATATTATGTAATACTCTTTGGTTTGAACATATGCACCTGTAGATATAGCTCCGTGAACATGTCTTAGCTTGCCAGCTCACTTCATACAACGTGTTTGAGTAAAATATGACATACTTACAACACAAAGCCTTTTAATGAGAGCCGATGAGGAAAGCAGTTAAGCTAATCTGTAAGAGTAATGGCGTTTGATAAAGATAAGCTTAAAATGATCCTTCATTCCATAAACAGATTATCCAAAGATCATAACCAGAGCCTCATTTGCAGTTTGACAGATTATTCAACACGATCAAAACATTTTTTTATGCTTATTGAGTTTGCGGCTATTTAGCTCATTTGCAAAACTAAAATACAAGTAGCAATTTGGTTTATTGTTAAGCTAAATGGGTAACACTTTACAATACAGGTGCACTAACAGTCATGTGCCTCAACAAGTAAAGTCATAGCATATAATGATACCTTTGCAAATCGTTTTAGTTGCTATGCAGTGATCATTAATAAATGGCTTAGTTCTTCATGAGTCATACATTAACTCATGATTATCTGTGCATTAGTTAAGCGTGAATTAATGCATATTAGTGCACCCGTATTGTAAAGTGTTCCCGCTAAAGGCCAATCAACTGCATTATTTTTGTTTATTATGTACACCAGAATGAGGGTACTTATTTTTATATAACCATCTGATAGTTTCTGTAACCATTTTATACAAATTTTAATATTACATTTTATTTTAATGTTTTTTGAGCACCAAATCTGCACATTAAAATGATTTCTGAAGGATCATGTGACACTGAAGACTGGAGTAATGATGCTCAAAATTCAGCTTTGCCATCACACATACAGTATATAATCTCGCCAGTGTTCTTTATTTATTTACTGTACGTTTAAGATCAGCCGAGGCTCCAAGAAAGAGTTGCTTCTTGCAGTGGCAGCCCTTTACCCCTGCAGTTTACCACAATTTGACCCTTAACTTGATTTTGCGTCACATGGTGATTTCGTCAGGGTGGGACACTGGCCTCTTGTTCGCTTTGCCCATTCAATTTGACCTTGGAGTGGCAGTATACACATACTTCACTCACACTGCACTGAGATGTGTGTGTGCGCAACCGCTCTGACGTAATACTGTCCATGTGCAAGCTTAGGTGTGGTTATAGCAGAGGATGAGCTGGCCAGAGATTGTCTTTGAAAGGCCAAACATCCTTCCTCCTTCCCCCTTACGACAGCACTACAGGATTTCCTTCTCACCTCTGTGGGAAATTAAAAGCGTTGGTGGCTGCCCTCTCCCATTGCTCTGACACCTGGTTTCCTGAACCTCATCTGTTAAATTAGGTGGGAACCCAGTCCTAGACCAGTGTGAAAGTACATCATCTACCTAAAGTGGTGTGGATGAACAGGATCTCCAGTTTTTTTTTCTTCCTCATCCTCTCATTTTTCAGTCAATGGCCTTATGATGGTACTTAAGTTCCACTTGTCTAACTAGTTCCATTGTGTTCTAGTATTGCACGGTAAATCTGTATTTTAACAAATATTCAATATCACTCTCAGGGCCGTACTGTCTGTTTCTTCTCATATAAATAATATAAACTTAAAATAATCTTATTATTTATTTATTTGGTAAGTAATAAGATGCATATAGAAGCCCCTTTCCTCTGCAATGTGAAACAAACAAAAATGTCTCTATATGTTACAGTGTGACTTTATTTGTTTATCATAAGTTTGATCTCATGATTATATTTCACTGTAAACCCTAACGCTCAAAATAATTAATTGGTTTGAGTAGGGTAAACTTAAATTAAACAAATTAATTCAATCAAATGAACTTTTATGAGAATTTAGAACTTTTTTTTCTTTTTTAATCTGTAAAAAAATCTGTTTAATCCTTTTCAAAAATGTTTTTTTAACATTTTAATCTGAATTGTTTCATTGTTTTGAATTTTGTGAACTTATTTATACTAACTTAAATTTAACTGAAACTGGGCTGGAAGTTTTATCTCCCTGTATGCTTTGCCATGACACTTGAAAGGGTGAGTAAATGTAAATTCTTAAACTTTGAATTTCTTAACTAATTCTAATTCTAATTTGATGTAACTAATTACCTCAAATGTTTTGAGTTTTGCCAACTTATTTGGGTTTAAAGTGTAGCAAAATAAACCCCTTCCAGGTGATGCAACATAATTCTGATTTTGCCATAATGCCTGGCTTATCCCTTACCTAATCTTTTATACGTTAATAACATATATTGTTCTCACTTTCACGCATTCTTTAACAACAAATTAGAACATAATTTATAAAAGTGCACTATTTGAATCCACAGGCGCAACATTTTCATGGGTGGGCTTTTCCCTATATACTTGGCAGTGTCAAGACATGTTTAGCAGGCCCCCTTGTTACAGGGTGTGAAATTGTGATACTTTGGCCGGTATCGTAATGTAAGATGTGATTTAAAGTATCATGACAACCCTATTGCGTACTTAAGATGAAGAAAAAAAAGCTAGTGTTTGTGGGGCTGTTTTGTGTCAGCTTTGTGTGAGTGAGCTTGTGCGTCTGTGTGTGGCCCCTGAGTTGTAAAATGTTTTGCATTCCATGGATTAAACGGATTAAACTGTGGCGTTCGTCAATGGAGACCTCCATCACACTTTCTCACCTATACTTGTAAACTCAGATCAAGCCTCATTCATAACCACTGGGCTTGTCTCCAAAAAAAGAGACACTCTGATCTAGAGAACATTTGATTGGACAAAAATCTGTGTAGTGCAGGATGAGTCTTCAAAATGTTTGCATAGAAACTACTTACCACACAAAAATCGCTTTTTAAACAAGCAGTTTTATGTTGGTCAACCTGAATCTTGAACCTGTTTGAACCTATTGCAAAAATTTCCACCCTTACATGAAATTCCTGATTGTGTGGATTCCAATTTAAATGACTGGATTTTGACCACAGAAATTCTTAGTACAACATTTAATATGACCACCACGCATTACAAGTAACTTGAGTTACGTAATCAGTTACTTTGTTCAAGTAGCTAGTAAAGTAATGCATTACTTAAATGCTGAGTTACTTTTCAAATAGTTTTTCTATTTATTGACTGACACCTTTTCCTTCCCCATGTTGAAAGAAATTGGGAGTTAGAGGCAGAAGCTTTGCGCTGTGTAAACATTATGGTTATTGTGGTTCTAGATCAAATGTGAGCATGCATTTACTTTCTCACTTGCACAAATACAGATTCAGTATTCCTCAAAATGAATAAAAACTGTGAAATGCAAACTTAGAATTACGCAAACCTATTAAATGTTAAATTACACAAATTTACTTTATGTATTTAATCTCACTTTATTAAGCACTTTCATTGCTGCTGACCTTTGATTCAATGTAACCATATAATAAGCAAAAATGAATTTAGATAAACATCATATGTGTTTAATTTTTTTGTTTTTTATTGCTGTAGAGTGTCGAACTTTCAACTTCTGTATCCTATTCTTTTGCAATCCAGATTTGTTTGAGCTGCACCTTCTACTGTACAGGTGTGCATTTGCATTTCCTCCAGCCTGAGGATTATTTATTTCACTAAATAGAACTTTTTATTTTTTTGTTATTAAAAAACAAACAAGTAAACCCAGCCATGAGAAAAAGTAAATAAGTAACACAACTAGTTACTTTTTTTAGGCAATAACACAATATTGCAATGTATTCGTTTAATAGTACCTTTTAACAACTCTGGTGATCACACCTTAACACATGGACTAAAAGTCTCAATACTTTCTTAAAGGTGTGTTAAATCTGAACAATTTTAACCTATGGTATCTTTAAAATGGTGCTTATGTTGTGTGTTGCTGAAAAAATAGCACCGTAACCGTCAAACACATTTTCCTACATAGAAAACTTTTTTTTAAAGGACAGATTGTATGAATGGCCCATAGTCTGGTTTGTTAATATTGCCAAGATTAGCTGTAATGCAGTAAAATGTCCATGAATGGAAGTTGCAACTATGTGTTTGGCTTCGTCTCCCTGCACAAATTATATTAACCAGTCACATGGGAACATTATAGCATCACTGTATTATATTCACACAAACCACTGATTACCCTCTATCAATGTCAAATACAAATGGGACAAAATAATAAGTAATGGATTGAAGTGGAAAAGCCATATTCTGGGTTTGCTCTGGTGGACAGGATTCTGAGTCCGGTATTTTTGCTTCTCTGTGGGAGTCTGTGGCCCGCAGGCTCGCTGCTGATTTGGCTTCCTGGGAGGTCCGCCTTCACTGCCTTGTGTTCTGGATGGTCACGGGTGGATGGAGGCTTTACTCACTGCAGATTGAGGTACATGAGGCTAATGTGAGATAATGGAAGGAAGCAAGAAGGAAGTTTTATTTTTAGTGTACACGTGTGTGTGATATGCAAATAGGCAGAGGCACGTTGTTAAAGTCAAAGAGGTTTATAATACCTTAAAGAAGCTATCCGTTAGAATCTCATTGGCAATTCCTATACATTTTATTACATACTTTTATTTACAATGACTGCATTAAAGGGGTCCTGAATTGAGAAATCAACTTTCCCTTGAGCTTTTGATATATAAAAGGTCATGGTAATATAAGAATATCCTGTAAGTTTCAGAGCTGAAAACTTCCTTGTTAGTCAAAGAAAAGCTTTTATTGACACCAGGCCCAGCAAACGCTTGATTTCAGAATGTGCCAGGCTGTGATGTCAGAGTGTGGTGAAACACCGCCTCATCAGAAACAAAAACAATGCCTGATTCTGTAGCCCCGCCCACCAACTCGTGCCTGACATGACATAGGCCTATATAGAGCTAAACCGGATCGAACTTCTAAGCAATAAACATACCGCATATGCTTCATTCGGATTCCAGTATTATGAATGCATGGATGAACTTTATTTTTAATGAATATCCAGCTCACGTGGGGAAGACATTTGTTCCTTTATTTCACCACGGAGACTGGATTTGCAGACAGGATGAGATTACATGAATGAATGAAGCAACACACTTATGTGAGTACATTTTTTTATGTGATTAGTATTTCATTGTTACAGATTGTTTGATATCGTTTGATTATGTGTACGTGTCTAACTGAACATAACTTAGCACACTGTCAAAGGCTGAAGAATCCTTCATTTGTGGTGTTGTTGGTTCATGTATGGGCCACAGGGTCAGGGCTCGCAAAGCCCAACGTCCCAGGGCTATGTGTTTTCCAGATGGGCTACCAAACGTAAGCCCGGCCTGCTGACGGGCTATCTTAAATAGTGAAATAACATTCCTTTCTTGATGTGCGTTGTTCACTCTTATGACTTGATATTTGAAGGAAAAATACAATCGCAGAAGTTTTGATCATGCTGTCTGCAACTTACTTGGCGTGTGTGTTAGTAATGCACGGTTCGCGCTTATATCCACCGATCGGGCGAGCCAAGTAATAAAAAAATAACATTCCAATCAATCGTGGGTTGATAAAGACGTTTTGTGAGTGATTCATTCCAGCTGCTGTTTTCCCACGCGCTTTAAAAACAATTCCCACATGTACTGACAGGGGAGCTGAAGCTCATTAAATATGCAAAGCTTATCCGATCATAACAGTGGGCGTTTACTTCCAAATGTTCGTTGCGGCACGCCCATTAAAACCGAGCGTTCCAGGAGAGAGCCTCAAAACAAGGGTAGAAAATAGCCTATTACTTACTCATTATGATTTTTTTTTATGTAAAAAACACGTGAACGTCATAAGTTGACCTCAGACAACAGTATAAATAAATTTTAAAAAGCCAGTTCATGACGCCTTTAAAGGTATCCATTAGGCGTATGTTATTAGGCTATGCTCTGCTGTTTAAAGTCTGGCATCTTTGCTCATGATATTTAGTTCTTGATGCAGTGGTTTTAGATCCAATCATCTGAGCCGTTCTCAGTGTGGTCCACCATTGAATCAAGTCCACCTAGGGCCACAAAGTGATTCCATTGGCTGAAAGAACTTTTAATGGGTACTTAGTTCAATGCCTGATTAGAATTAAGAAATTAAATAATTTTAAGATTGAAGAAAATCGTTTTATGATATTTGTATGTTTTATGTTTTTGGTTTGATCAGGCATTACAAACGGATAATAACCGGATTCTTAGATGGACTGGATTGAATTGTTTGTGATACCGTAAATGTGATTAATCACCCTGAAGCCACTGGAAAATATGCCACCAGAATCCAAAGCAGTTTACTAGCGACTCTCCTGAGCTTTAGAGCACATCCTATATTGTTTAAAGAACTTTGTAATGCTTACCTTCATATATGTGTTTATAAGACTGTCGATCATCTCAACTCACCTCCCTTCATCTATAGCACTATTTGGTTACAGATAAGTTATTAATATAAGATACCTGAGATTTCATGTACTACTTTGGATAGGATACGTGAAAAATTGAAGGTTTCCGGACACGACACAAAACCTGCTTAGCATCACTGTTAGCTTGAGTCCTTTGTCCATGTGAAAAGGCCCTAAATTTGGTTCCATGGGCCTGATCTTTCCGGCCCAAAGAAAAGCGCTAAACCCTGAACAAACAGAGGTATATCTGCGACCCTTCAGGCTAGCGGAGTTCCGTTTTCTCTGGGTGGCCATTGTCAGAGATCGGTTTACACACACACACACACACACACAGTCTCTCACGCCTGCAGGGAGGAAAATGTCATTTGCACCTCATTGTTTGTCTAAGCTTATTCAATAGTCTTCAGTGATTTTGACAAGCCATTTTTCATAAATGTTAAGAGCATTTTCTTCTCTCAGTTTCTGATTAGTTTGAGTGTAAGCTGATTAAAACCTCCCACCGTTAAACCCCGTCAGCTGAAATTGTAGTTAGACTTTCATTTGGCTTTATGGTAAATGTGAAACTCTCTCTGCCTTTCCGAATTTCTGTGAGATAAGCGAGTGTGTATGTATATATGTGTATATATATAATATATAAAACTGACTCATGGGACACATAATTTCTTTATTTAAAATCTACCTGAATGAGGCCTGAGATTCCAGAGACCTGAAATTAGATCCATGTTATGTAAAATCTAATTAGCCTCTAGCCTTTATTACTTTCGTGCTCTTCGATGTTGCCACATGTGAACAACTGTTCGCTTCTTTCAAGACTTTCCTGGCCTGACCCACTTTTACGAGAAGCCGAGCATCTCACAGCAAACTTCGCTGTCCCCACACACACTCTGGACTCAGATGTTAGTTTGACCTCAAGGATAAGCAAATTTGCTCTGATCTTCTTTGATGCACCTCTCTGTAGTGACTTCTAAACTCACACTGACATCCAAACTTCATTGTCAGAGCTTCTGCACTTTTGAACTGAATGTGCCTTGTTTAATAAGTGGGTCAGAGCTTTAAAGGTATTGTTTTAATGCTTTTGGGAGCTGACAGCTGCTGTGTCCTCTGATGCCAGAGTGTATGCGGCACAGGGATTTTGGCTTTTACAATTTTTTTTTTAATCACTTTGGAAAATGTTCTTAAAGCATGCCTAAGCTGATTCAGTTTTTTGGCAGATTTGGGGCCCATGCACATTTATTTGACCTCTCTGAGGGTTTTTTTATTTTCAAAGTTATTGATTGTTTCCTTTCCTTTGCAGCATCAGAATCTGGGCACAAAAATCTGTTCCCTGGTAAAGGGAGCATCCATCCATCCACCCATCCATCCATCCATCGCACCCACCACTCCATCCATCCGTTCGTCCGTCCATCCATCCATCCACCACTCCATCCATTCATCCATCCACCACTCCATCTGTCCGTCCACACACCCCTTTTAAAACAGCTGTTTTTTGTGATGTAAATAATGTATCAAAGATATCATGTCAGAACTTTTGCACCTGTAAAGGCACAATATGTAATTTTCACAGCTAGAGGTCGCTTTAAAACATGGGTGTAGCTTGATGATGCCTTGATTTATTTTTTTTGATTGTGGATATCTTCAGCTCTACAGCCGGTGGAAGAGAATCCTACGGAACTGGGGCAGAAATCATATTCATGGATGAGCTAATGTATTAAAGATTTTTTTAACGTTACTGTAGTATGAAGCAGGATGGGGCTGAAAGCCGTTGAAGGGGAATGAGGCCGCTGAAGCGGTCATGTGATTTTTATCATATTAGATGCATTTGAGTGTGTTGAAAGTTATGTTATAATGCTACTCTATGAGACACTTGTTGCTCACTGCAGTAAGCTAGATCGATATTAGGCATGGTAAAACATGGTACTCACTGTAAATCATGTAAACGAGGTTTAAACCATGATTAAATGGTTTGAGCCAGGGCCGGATTATCCATAGACAGGATTGGGCGACTGCCCTGGGTCACCAGCCAATACGGAGGCACCAAGTGATTAAAATAATGACTAGACCTTTAAAATATTATTCATGTTTTGTATATGTATTATTTAGCTTGTAGATACAAACTGAATAGTTAATGATAAAATATATACAGAGAGAATATAAAATATATGCAAAGAATATAAATATATAAAGAATTGCGATTGGGTCAAATGTGGTCACCCTAGGGCACTACACTGTGTTAATCCGGACCTGGTTTGAGCTACATAACGATTCGTTTTCACACAGTTGCTCATCTGTCTAATAAAACACATAATGTATTAAAGCGTCTTTGATGTTTCCATGATGTCTACAAAATCCGGAAAACCGGAAATCGAGGGTAATGCGGGTAGGATGTCATTGATAGGCGACACACGGACAAGGTCTGTGTCCTGGTTAAAATTGCTTATTTAAACATTCTTGGAAACATTTGGGATAATGCAAGTACACAAGTCAACAAAATATATAACATTGTTATAGTGGTTTTTGGATATTATTGTGCCTTTAATGCAAAAATTACAACCCATGCAATGCCACTTATAACCAAAATGACACATTTCAGAGAACTTTTTTTTTTTTTAAAGTGTCATGAACTGGCTTTTTAAAATGTTTTATACTGTTGTCTGAGGTCAACTTATGTCCACGTGGTTTTTACATTCAAAAACATCATAATGAATAAGTAATAGGCTATTTTCTACCCTGGTTTTGAGCCTTTCTCCTGGAACGCTCGGTTTTTATGGGCGTGACGCACTGAAGACTTGGAAGGAAACGCCCACTGCTATGATTGGATAACAGTTTTGCATAATAATGAGTTTCGACTCCCCCATCAGTACATGTGGGAATTGTTTTGAAAACTTCCAATGTGGAGAAACGGCAACTGGAATGATCCGCCCACAGGGCTCGCAAAATGTCTTTATCAAACAAACACAATTATTTATCTCTCATCCACCCGTAATTAATATGAATGGTATTTTTTATTACTTGGCCGCCCGATCGATGGATATATCCACGAACCGCGCATCACTAACACACACACACACACAAGCCAAGTACATGCATCAGCAAAACTTCACTTTAGACAAATCAGCATGTTCAAAACTTCCGCAACATAATCAGTAGATATCAAATGATCTGTAACAATGCAATACTATCAGATATAAAAAAAAATTAAAAAAAACGTTTTCACTCACATAAGTGTGTTGCACCATTCCTGTCGGATCCAATATAGAAGGCACAGCATTGTTTTTTAATCTCAATATGTCTGCAAATCCAGTCTCGACCTGTGTCTTGTCTACAAACGATTCCGCGGTGAAATAAAGCGAACAAACGTGCAATGTCTTACGCACGTGAGCTGGAACTTCATTAAAAATAAAGTTCAACCACACACACTAATATTAGAATCCAAAGGAAGCTTTTGCAGCGACTGTGTTCTTCCAGAACCAGGCACAGCGCAATATCTTGCTATCTTCGGCATGTTTATTGCTCGGTAGCGCGATCCGTTTAGCTCCACGAGTCGGTGGGCGGGGCTACAGAATCAGGCGTACTTATTCTTATGTTGAGGCGCCGTTTAACCACACAATGATGTCAAGGGTTGGCATATTCTGAGATCGAGTGTTTGCTGGGCCTGTTGTCAGTAATAACTTTTCTTTGACTAACAAGGAAGTTTTAATGCCGAAACGTATAGGATATTCTTATATCACGATGAACTTTTATATATATAAGGCTGAATGAAAAGTTGATTTCTCAATTCACTACCCCTAATTTGAGTATGTGGCTGTGTTCAAAATTAACTAAGCTCATGTGAAATAACTCGTATGAAGTCTCTGTCTATCTATTTTCATAAGTGGATGTGTATACATGTGTGTTATACTTGATATGACTCATTAAAAGCTTTTAGGTGTGCGTTATAGGGATTTCGCCATGGTTAAGGGTTGATGGTAGGCATAACATCTCTTTTCTTAGGCATACTAGTGCATACTGGTCATTTCCAGTTTAGCTGAATTGTGTAACTGATGACTGTTAATGCGTATGTTCCCAGAGCAGGGCTGAGTTATTGTTCTATATCTGACCTTTAGCCTGGTAACAGGCGATTTTTCACTAAGAGCAGTCTGCGATTTGAGCCACCTAAATAAACTAGAGCCATTCAATTAGTGTGTGAGTGCATGTGTGTGCATTTGTGACCATGAGATGTTTATCTTTGTATGGCTAGTGTACATGGATGTTGTATTAGTCTCTGTCTGCAAATGTTCTCAGAGTAGGATGGATTCTTACCGACAATGCTCATCATTAACTGCGCTTCTCTCTTTTCTGATTGCCACCCATAAAGGGAAATTCACCTCAGAAGGAAAAGTCTCACCGTCCTCCTCAAACAAACACACACTCACATAATCACAGAGAGTTCAGACCGTCTGGGAGTCTCTCTGACACACACATCAGTCACAGTCCTACATGCGCTTGTATGTGTCACAGTTCTCAGCTGCTGGCTTGAACTTTTTGTACATTTTTCAATCATTCATCAAAGCACAAAGAATGATTTTCTGTTTTTAAATCACAGAAATAATGGTAATGTTCTTGATTTATTGTTGTGGTAACCTTCTGTGGCTTCACTTACAATAACGATGAATGAGGAATCTTCTGGGAAGTCTTTTGTTCTCCAACCATTTAACGTTACTTCAATAGCATGTTGTTTACAAGCTATTAAATTTGGTTTTCCTTAATTACTATTACATAGTGTCTTAACCAGACAAGACGTGAGACGTGTTGTTTAACTATTCACAATGAAAGTGTAAATGGGATTCAGAATGTATTTGATGTTTGCCTGTGAAAAACTTGCATGTATGGCCTGTATTAAACATCACATTTTATTCAGAAAATGTTACAATGTATTGGTACAACATTTTTTCTTTATATCAGGTAGATGTTACCTTGGAGCAAGGGGAACACAGATGTGTTGCTTGAGAACAAAGAAAGATGATATCAGCAATGTACTAGTCGCTCATTGCTGCTCCTTAGTGACTATGGAATCAAACCATCAGCATTTTAATAAGCAGCACAGATATTTAATTGCATGGTTTCCACATCTCATCATTTTTGGGTTCATCCGATGTTTTTATTGATGCTTGGCATCTCTATTGCTTGCTTATACTTCGGGTTAGTGATATTTTTATTTTTGTTTACTCGTAACTTAATAAAATCACTGCGCTCTACCAACTTACGGTGCAAAGATCCTTAAATATTAATAATCACAAAAGAAAAAAAAAACTACACTTTTTACCATTTACCATTACCATTTACCAAGTTTAGGGTCAGTAAGTATTTTTATTCAGCAAGGATGGATTAAATTAATACATGACAGTAAAGACATTTAAGGCTGTATTCGAAGGCTAAATGTGAAACAGCAGTATGACGAAAGCTGTCCCAAAGTCTCCTCCGACTGCATCCTTATTTTTCTGGGCCACAAAGGATAGAACGAGTGGATCCTTCGCAGCTTAACATATCCCAAGATTCATTGCCTGCCGGTGACGATTAGATTTTTTTTTGAGAGAGAGAGAGAGAGGAAAATTTCACTTTTCAATGCAAAGATTGTTGAGTTTTAACTTGTGGATTATTTAACAATACACATTTTTTTTAATATATATATATATATTTTAAAACATCTTATCAATATGCGATTTTATAGATAGTTTATACTCTTTATTATGTACATAAATTGATAGGTGAACACATTTAGACAGGTTGTAAACCCATTTTTTCAGACAGTTGAATATAACTTAAAAAAAACAAAAACAAGTACAAACACAGTTTGTCAAAGTTGTTAGGCGACAAGAACAATCCTCCGTAGACTAGACCGTCATTTAACAACGCTTGGTCCGGCCTTCGAAGGATGCAGCTTCTGAAGTAGGACACAGCGAATAACATATCTCTACCAAAACACAACTGCATAGCAATGACCAGGCAACTACCTTAACCAAATATAGTTTGTGTTTCTGCTTACGTCTATAATTTCAATGTAAAGTTATTCATCATTTGGCCTTATCTTGTTCGCTGGCCTGAGACATTTGTATTGCATGGCCGATTGTGGCAGTAATGTGAGCACTTTCACACTGTATAGATGAGTGTTTGGAACCCGGGCAGCAGGTGACACTTTTCATATGGCACCAAATGCAGTTTCAGGTTTACCCGTTCAGCCCGAAGACTTCTGCTCTCTGGCTGCCTAGACAGACGCTCTCTTTCACATGGCCATTTACACGCATTATTCTCGCTGTCCGTGTCTCAGTAACATGCTCTTTCACACACACACACAGATACATGCTATTCATTTCGTTCAGCTGATACCTGAGCAGTTGCGACCTCCAACAGTCACTGAGACCTGCAGTTTGGCTGTCCTGAAATCAACCTCCTACTTCCTCCGTCCTCAGTGTACTCATGGGAATTTTCCCAGTCCGACTCCAGCCAGAGAGAGCGGCCTGGCAGATGTAAGATGGGGGTGGGGGTGAAAGCGAGAAACAGACACCACTGCCTCTCACGCACTGGAGATAAAGCTTCACCTGCTTGCCCTGGCTTGTGCCTTTCTCTGGTCTCTGGGCGTGGTGGGTGTGCCACAGAGAGACATACCTGACATTCCAATGGGCCTGTAAAAAAAACAATTGAGGCAAAGATGAGATGGGGGTGTTTGGGCTCAGAGCTGTTTCCCAGATGGTTTACTCACTGGGTGTGAAGAGCTGAGGACTCTTAATGGCTTTTAGCACTAAGCTTAACCCTGGGTATATGGGTAAAACCCCTGGGTTAAGTAATGTCTCACACTCCAGAGCAGGGTTAGGCAAATTTTTTGTCGCACTAAACCCTGAATCGCAAAGGTTTACAATATGAAACAATGCAATGCTAAAATGTTATAGCAAAATGTTTCATAGTAGACAACCAATCATTAGCCAACTCAGTGTTTACCTTATTCAGTATTCATGCACTTGTACTGGAATATACACTCACCTAAAGGATTATTAGGAACACCTGTTAAATTTTTTCATTAATGCAATTATCTAATCAACCAATCACATGGCAGTTGCTTCAATGCATTTAGGGGTGTGGTCCTGGTCAAGACAATCTCCTGAACTCCAAACTGAATGTCAGAATGGGAAAGAAAGGTGATTTAAGCAATTTTGAGCGTGGCATGGTTGTTGGTGCCAGACGGGCCGGTCTGAGTATTTCACAATCTGCTCAGTTACTGGGATTTTCACGCACAACCATTTCTAGAGTTTACAAAGAATGGTGTGAAAAGGGAAAAACATCCAGTATGTGGCAGTCCTGTGGGCGAAAATGCCTTGTTGATGCTAGGTCAGAGGAGAATGGGCCGACTGATTCAAGCTGATAGAAGCGCAACTTTGACTGAAATAACCACTCGTTACAACCGAGGTATGCAGCAAAGCATTTGTGAAGCCACAACACGCACAACCTTGAGGCGGATGGGCTACAACAGCAGAAGACCCCACCGGGTACCACTCATCTCCACTACAAATAGGAAAAAGAGGCTACAATTTGCACGAGCTCACCAAAATTGGACAGTTGAAGACTGGAAAAATGTTGCCTGGTCTGATGAGTCTCGATTTCAGATGGTAGAGTCAGAATTTGGCGTAAACAGAATGAGAACATGGATCCATCATGCTCTGATGGCTACTTCCAGCAGGATAATGCACCATGTCACAAAGCTCGAATCATTTCAAATTGGTTTCTTGAACATGACAATGAGTTCACTGTACTAAAATGGCCCCCACAGTCACCAGATCTCAACCCAGTAGAGCATCTTTGGGATGTGGTGGAACGGGAGCTTCGTGCCCTGGATGTGCATCCCACAAATCTCCATCAAATGCAAGATGCTATCCTATCAATATGGGCCAACATTTCTAAAGAATGCTTTCAGCACCTTGTTGAATCAATGCCACGTAGAATTAAGGCAGTTCTGAAGGCGAAAGGGGGTCAAACACAGTATTAGTATGGTGTTCCTAATAATCCTTTAGGTGAGTGTATATATAATGTGTATACACGCTCACGCACACACACACACACACACACACACACACACACACACACACACACACACACACACACACACACACACACACACACACACATACACATACATACACGTATATGTGTAATGTGTATATATACACATGTATATGTACAGTATATGTATGTGTGTGTGTGTAATGGTAGCATTCCAAAGTTTGGGGTTGGTATGATTTTTTAAAATGTTTTTTAAATAAGTCTCTTATGCTCACCAAGGCTGCATTTATTTGATAAAAAAATACAGTAAAGAGTAATACTGTAAAATATTATTACACTTTGAAATAACTGTTTTCAATTCTTTTAAAAGTAATTTATTGTGATGTTGAAAATTTTCAGCAGCCATTAAATAACAGCAAAATAAACAGCATCTATATAATAATAATAATTTATGTATTAGTTTTTAAATGAATATTTAGCAGACACTTTTATCCAAAGCAAAATTAGGAATACAACAAGCAATTCATCTTAAAGGAATAGTTTACTCAAAAATGAATATTCTGTCATCGTTTACTCACCCTCAAGTTGTTCCAAACCTATATGACTTTCTTTCTTCTGCTGAACACAAAAGAAGATATTTTGAGGAATGTCAGTAACCAAACAATTGATTGGCCCCGTTGAATTCCATAGTATTTTTTTTTTTTTCAATATAGAAGTCAATTGGGGCCAACAACTGTTTGGTTACTGACATTCCCTTTAAATGATACGGTGTGGATCCCTTCATCAATGTAAACTTTATAAAGCATTTTCTTCTGTTGTTTTATTGTTTGCCAGATGAAAATTGCATTTTTGATCGCTTAGAGAAGGTGCATACTGTATATATCAGCTATTTTCAAACAACAATATGACTCTTTCACAAATGCACACACATGCACTCACACACTAATTGAATGACTCCAGTTTGTTCAGGTGGCTTAAATCTCAGACTGCTTTTAGTGAAAAATGGCCTGTTACCAGGCTAAAACGTTAAAATGCACGGGAGGTCAGATTTTACGGTCTAAACTATTCATCTCATATTTTGCAATTGCTTCAGCTAAGACGATATATTTCCCCAGCACGTGCATTCTGATCTCAGGGCACAAACAAGCCCCATCACGACTGAAGCTGGCTGGCCTTTGACGCAAGTCTGACCATGAATTGTGTGTGTGTGTGTGGGAGGGCAAGAAGCTCATAGTTCATTAAACCCAAACACAGACCCAATTAAAGTCCAGCCGGGCTCAGTCTCAGCAGGACATGGATGCTTTGAATGAAGCCCTTCACTGGCTCTAATGAGGGGAAAACCCTGAATGTGACCTTGAGTTCTGCTCTCAGACACGAGATAGAGATCGCATCTGTCCCTCACGTGAGGCTTTGGGACAATGTTGCTGTAGTGCACTTGAAAATGAAAAAGGAAGAGCTGTTTGTACAATCCTAGTTGTTTTGGAAGCCTGTTGGAGTTCAAGTGTGTAGCTTTGGCAAAGCTTTTCATGATTGCAATTATGCATGCACGTGTTTGCATACCTGGAAGTGATTACAGCTATTTAAAATACCGTGTGGTATTAGTTGCATCTGTTTTGAGTGTGATGCAATGTTACTGAGGATGGAAAGGGAAGACAGGCCAAATATTTCTCACACACATCTACTGAATACACGGTTGATACTAAAATAGAGCAAGTCTAGCAGTTACTTACATACTGTGCGAATGGCCTGCACTTCATGCCAACTATTAAAGGGATAGTTAACCTTAAAAAAGGGGGAGTAAATTATGATTTTAGGTGAAATATCCCTTTAAACATACCAACAAACAGCCAAAGTCCAAATTCACTTTTCTCAGAAACTGGCCAAAATGTCTCCAACAACCACAAGAGATTTGTATGTATTAACATGAAGGAAATGCATGTGGAACAGGAATTTTTCTTGGCTGTTTGCATGCAAATGCTCATATTCAGGCATGCTGTACACATACATACTCGTCCCTTTTACCTTCTCCCTCTCTTTCTCCTCCACACACAATCATTCTTTATTACTCAAGACCAGGTGGCAAACTGCTCAAGGTCCAAAAACATTTCAGCTCATTACTAACAAAAACAAACACTCCCCTCACTGCACCCTTCTTTTAAAACTTCTGTTTTCATAATCATTTATTTAGTTAGAAACGGGACCTCGTTGGTTCTGCGTTTCATCAAATGTCCCTTGACTATCCTGCATAAACATCAAGCTGCCAATAGAGGGCACCTGTGTATATTTGATGACCTAATTGTGCAAACAATTAAAAAAAAATCTGATATGCCTCTAAGCAAGACTCCTGTGTTTTACTATAATGTTGAATCCAGTTTGATTATGTTTGTGCACTAATACTTCCTCTGTACTTTTCTTGTTTGCTGTGAGGTAATGTAATTTTTAGACCTCTCTCAACGTTGAGGGCATTTCTTTTCAGAGAAAACAGTTTAGATTTGCTGGTTTCCTTTCCTCCCCTTCAATTAAATGTTATTTCATAAACCTCTCAGCATGACCCAACTATGTCTGTCATCACATGACAAATCACATGACATCATTGGGTAAACTGCTTGCTGTCTTGAATGGCATGTGTTGCCTTACAGAGCAATAACCCCATATCAGCTGTGAAACAATGTAAATGGACTCTTAACATGTGAACATACAGCATGATGCTTGTCCAAATGTTAACCCAGATGGATGCACATAACTCTAATCTCAGATCTGACTGAAACTTTCAACAGTTTGTCACTGACGGTAGACTTTCCATGCCCCATTAGCCATATGGAGACACTAACTCAACTAATACAGTCTTCCTTAAAGGGACAGTACATCACCATTTACTCACCCTCATGTCCTTCCAAACCTGTTTGCATCTTTTTCATTATAATGTGGAACACATGCTATTCTAAAAATAGACCTTTTTTGAAACAAGTGTTATTTTGGACCCCATTTACTTTCATTGTATGGAGTTAAAACAGCTTAAAATATCATCTTTTGTGTTCATGCAGGTTTGAATTGGCATTTTTGGCTGAAATATAGACTTAAATTCAACATTTACTAATATATTATTAAAATCAGTTGTAGCTATCTAATATTATTTAATGGTCCTGAGCTAACAATAATGAAGAATGAACCAACATTAACAAAAGATAATAATACTGCAGGAAATGTATTGCTTATTGTTAGTTAAAGGGTTAGTTCACCCAAAAATGAAAATTACCCCATGATTTACTCACCCTCAAGCCATCCTAGGTGTATATGACTTTCTTCTTCAGACAAATAAAATCGGAGATATATTAAATAATGTCCTGGCTCTTCCAAGCTTTAAAATAGCAGTGAATAGAGGAGATTTGATTTTGAAGCCCAAAAAATTGCATCCATCCTATTTCCATACGGCTCCAGGGGGTTAATAAAGGTCTTCTGAAGCAAAGCGATGAGTTTGTGTAAGAAAAATATCCATATTTAAAACGTTTAAATACATATTTAAACTAAAATAACTAGCTTCCAGCAGACGGCCATAAGCATCGATTTACGGCGAAAGAGTAACCCCTGACCTGATGCATGACGTATTAATGAACGCGGAAGCACAGAGGATAGAGCAAAACAAAACACCGGTCATGAATTAGAAGTCTAAAACAAGAATTTTAGAAAGCCCAGCCCTATTTGTTTGCAAGAGGCTTCAAAGCTTTTGCCGTAAATCGACTTGCGTAGGCCGTCTGCCGAAAAACTAGTTATTTTAGTTTTTAAAGTGTGGATATTTTTCGTATACAAATGCATCACTTCGCTTTAGAAGACCTTTATTAACCCCCCGGAGCATTGCGGATATCTTTTATGATGGATGGATGCAGTTTTTTGGGCTTCAAAATCAAATCCTCTATTCACTGCCATTTATAAAGCTTGGAAGAGCCAGGATATTATTTAAAGTATCTCCGATTGCATTCGTCTGAAAGAAGAAAGTCATATACACCTAGGATGGCTTGAGGGTGAGTAAATCATGGGGTTATTTTAATTTTTTGGGTGAAGTATCCCTTTAATGTTAATTAATGCATTCAATTGTTAACTTAAGGGACCTTATTATAAAGTGTTATTGGAAAAGTAACAAGCCACACAATTTGAGATATCAGTTTAACAAAGCTTTAGAAATGGGATTGGTTTTTTTATTTTCAAATCCATAACTATAAATTTTATTATTAAGAATAATGATTTTAGACATCACCATTAGCAATAAATGTAAAAAAAATAAAATAAAAAAAATTCAACTGGAATTCAAAATGAGTAAATAAATAGATTTGTCTTGTTTTAAGGCTCATTGTGTTTCAGCATACATTCTTTGCTGTTCCTTACAAAAAAAATATTTAATATAAATATAAATACGTTTGTTGTAGCCCTGAAACCTCATTCATGCTGTGCAATAACAAATTATGCAAGTGTTTATACGGTTTCCAATATTCTGCCACTTATCAACACAGTGCTCCATATGTTATATAATTACCCAATATGCCAAATAAAAAGAGTGCTTTGGTAGTGAAAATACGCATGATTTCCCTTCAAACTCTTTCAGTATTTATGCTAAAGTAAAATGTTATGCACCCATTCGGCCAAATTCTGTGTGATGTTTGGGCAGAGTTGGCAGACATTGATGGACTTTGTCCTGCCTGTGAGTTTGTGTGCAAAACAGCTATTTGGCTTTTCCTTTAATGGCCAAGTCAGTGGGCACAGACTGTGGAAGTGTTAGCATAACAGCCGAATAAAAATAGCACATAGAACAGCCACATTCCAATGTTTTGACTTTCGCCCTGTTAGTGGAATTGCGGTTATGCAGGCATGATGGTCAGGAGATAAAGTGATAATGAAATACCGATAAAGAAACCGGAGATGAATGTGCAGACATGAAAACATCAGGGATTATTTGTTTTCCATTTTATGCCAGCATAACATAATCAGTCAGGTTCTCATAGTTGCACTCATATCCTTCCTGATTGGTGGAAAGCAGAGAAGTTGGATTCTGATTGATGATTTTTGAACCAGTAATCAGTTGCTTAATTCAGATCAGCTGATAACCCTTTGATTTACATTGTGTTCATAGTTGTACTTTGTTGATAACGTTTGCATACTTTCTAGTTTCATGTTAAAGGAGAACTGCGCAGGTGACACCTGACCTTCATGTACTGCAGTAAGTGCTTCTGACTAATGCCAAATGTAACATTTTTACACAAATTGAATCAAAGATATAAACTGGAAACATAGCCAAATTGCTAAACATAATGAGATCATGCCAACAATGTAGCATACTGCTGTTTAAGTTAGTTATAATGTTAGCATAATGTGTATAAAATTACATAAAGAGGTTAATTCCTAGAAGTACTGTGCCAAAACCTGGAAATATCAGATTAAATCTGCATTGAAGGCCAGAAAGCAAACATATAATTTCTATATGTACTGTATACTGTATAACATTACAAACAGAAAATCTGGGGATCAGATCTCTTTTCCTTTAGCTTTGGATGCCCTGAAAAAAAAATCTTACTAATGTCTCCTTTGATGTGAATTTTCTAATTTATTTAGTTTTTTATTCTAGTAACAAAGTAAATGTCAAAGTTGTTTTTAACACTGTTTACATTACATAATCTGCCAGTGCAAAGTACAGAGATAAATTTAAAGATAAAATATCTTATAAGTATTCTTAATATTTTAACTGGAAAATTTGACAAAAATAGTTTTTATATACGATTCCAAAGTTTGAGGTCAGTAAGATTTAAAAAAAAAAAAAGTTTTTTACACTTTACAATAAGGTTTCTTTTGTTAACATAGTTAATTATTAGTTAAAATGAACTAACAATGCACAATACTTTTATTAATCTTAGTTAATCTCAACATTTACTAATAAATGTTTAAGATCAAAAGTTGTATCTGTTAACATTGGTTAATGCACTGTAAACTAACATGAACATTTTTTATTAACTGACATCAGTCTAAAAAATGTATGGGCTCAACAACAACAACAAAAAAACAGTTTGCATCACTTTTTTTTAAAGTTATGACAACTTTGAGTTCATTTACATTCAACCAACAAGCTACTTGAGTTAGAGGAACTTAATAATTTGTAGCATAAACACAAAGTTTTAAGTTGATTACCAATTTCAGTTCAAATCAACAGCTGTCATATAGCACGTTAACATAACTTATTTAACATTTAATGAACAAGATAGATATTACTTGTCACTGCGAGTCTATGTATTGTTTACCTTCATGTATCTACTCTTCAGCACAATAGTAACCACAAAAACTTCAACATTACAGAAACTCTTTTAAATGTCAAATATAACAGCATTAAACACTAACAGGCATTCCCTTCACTAAAAACAAACTTAATTTCAACATTTATTCTCCTTATCCAGTCCTATGCAAAGCATGCTGGGAACTAGAAATCCACTGCATAATTTCCGAAGTTAAAAGGTTAGTTCACCCAAAAATGAAAATTAGCCCATGATTTACTTACCCTTAAGTCATCCTAGGTGTATATGACATTCTTCTTTCAGACGAATAAAATCGGAGTTATATTAAAAAAGTCCTGGCTAATCCAAGCATTATAATGGCAGTGAATTGATGCCTTGTTTATGAAGTCCATAAAAGTGCATCTGTCCGGTTAATAAAGGCCTTCTGAAGCGAAGCGATGCGTTTGTGTAAGTAAAATATCCATATTTTAAATATCCAAACTTTATAAAGTAAATTATCTAGCTTCCGACCGTTCGCCTTCCGTATTCAACTTACGGAAAAAGTGTAGTGCCTTTCGCAGTTCAAAATGCTTACGCTATTTCGAACTGCGAGAGGCACACACTTCCATGTGGAGCAGTAAAATGACGGACAGATGCACTTTTATGGACTTCAAAAACGATGCAACAATTCACTGTCATTATAATGCTTGGATTAGCCAGGACTTTTTTTATATAATTTTATTCATCTGAAAGAAGAATGTCATATACACCTAGGATGACTTGAGGGAGAGTAAATCATGGGATAATTTTCATTTTTTGGTGAACTAACCCTTTAAAGGAACACGCCGACTTTTTGGGACTTTAGCTTATTCACCGAACTTTGCTGCCGTACCATTTGTGCAGCGGCGCAATGATATTACTCTTAACTTTGGTTCGGGCTTTATTAAGCTTAAATGCGGAGGACGAAATCCAGCGGGAACTGGAAAGTCACGTGCAGTACTACATCACTGGACTAATCTTCACGGTACTTTAGACTGCGATGGAAACTCAGGCAGCAACATGTCTGAGGGAAAGAAATGTCCTGGGACAAATTGTTCAGGGTAATTTCGGTGGAAACAGGGCTTAAGTTACTACAACCTAAAAAAAAGCCAATTACCGCAGAAATTTGAGTTTAAATTACAGATGATATTTAGTTTTATGTAATGATCAACATTATTATGTTAACAGAACAATGTTTGCAACTTAAAAGGTATAATTAAAACAATAAATTATAATTTTTTACTTGCAACCATGCTTTTAAGTTGTGGTAACATCCCCTTTACAAAAGTTAATAAATGCTGTAAGAATGTATTGCTCATTGTTAGTTCATATTAGTTAATGCATTTTAATGCTTGTAAAGTCTCTTATGCTACACTAAAAGTCTAATATTGTGAAGTAGCATTACAAGTATTTCTTTTGTAACAATATAAATGTCTTTACTGTCACTTTTGATCAATTTAATGCATCTTTTCACAGTAAAAGAATACATTTCTCTTTAAAAACCACACCTCAACAGCAATTTTTGGTGGCTAACATGGCCTGTGTCCTGACGTTGCCAGTCATGCAGAAGCAAAGTGTCTTTGATTAGAATCTGTAGAGGCAATTAAGAAGTGAAGAGGCTGTACAGACAAGCGCAGATTCTTTAAGAGTCATGCTCTTCATCCCCCGATGCATCTCGCTGAGCTCAGGCTCTAGACTGACCTACTGATTGGTCACAGAGGAATGTCTGGAATGCGTGTTCTCTCTGATCGCCGCAGGGCAATATATTGGCTTGGGAATCTTAAATCAACTCCCATACATCCTGAACTATCTTTAAACGTCTTGGAATTTCACCCCCTCTATGTGTCCTCGGACCTGTTTGGAATTCTGAGGCTTTTGCTCCTGGTAGGGTTTAGTATTCATATGTGGACTCTGTGCACTATATGATTGTTTGCATCTTTGATGTCAAGCACCAAGAATGTCGGCCTGCTGTTGTCTTTGGCCAATACAGAGCTGAAATATCCATTAGGCATGGCATAGATCGGAACACACCAATGAAATGTTTGCGAATCCAAGACCGCTGAAGAAAACAAAAAAGGGAAAAGACGGGTGTAGCATGAAAGAGTTTGGGCAGGGACACTGAGCGAGTTTTTCCTTTCATGGTTGCTTGTTTTGGCAGTGTTAGTCTTGTTCTGGTGACCAGGAGCAAACTATTTTACTTCTATTACATTCTTCCTTACATCGCTCAGAGTTGGTATGCACCTTCATTAGAAGTGTGGACATGAATGAATGTCTACTGTTCTATTATATTTGGAATCTATTGTTAAACAGGAGGAGATTGTTATCATCTAATGCCGTTGAGTGAAAACAATCAGTCTCAAATTCAATCCAAATTCCTCATGCAGATGTTAGGGTAAAAAGAGGTCTAGTTCAATGAGTATGACATGAGTACAGTTACAAATTCTAATCAAAGATTTGATTAGATGGGTGTTATCCAAAATCACTTTTTAATGTGTTTTTGTTCAAAATCTAGATGAACTACTAACCCCTTAGGCTACAGAGATTTGGATTACTGTAGATTTAGCCTAGTAAAGTTGCGAAATGCATGTGCTCAAGATTGCGGCTGGGTCGGCAATCTAAAATTTCAGGTGGTTCTAATTTGACGCTCAGTATATTCCTCACAGCTCAGAGATCAATTAGACTTATTGCATGCAATTATTGTAGCCGATTATCATTCCCACACACAGCTCATTTCACTCCAGGCTGTACACTCACCTAAAGGATTATTAGGAACACCTGTTCAATTTCTCATTAATGCAATTATCTAATCAACCAATCACATGGCAGTTGCTTCAATGCATTTAGGGGTGTGGTCCTGGTCAAGACAATCTCCTGAACTCCAAACTGAATGTCAGAATGGGAAAGAAAGGTGATTTAAGCAATTTTGAGTGTGGCATGGTTGTTGGTGCCAGACGGGCCGGTCTGAGTATTTCACAATCTGCTCAGTTACTGGGATTTTCACGCACAACCATTTCTAGAGTTTAAAAAAGAATGGTGTGAAAAGGGAAAAACATCCAGTATGCAGCAGTCCTGTGGGCGAAAATGCCTTGTTGATGCTAGAGGTCAGAGGAGAATGGGCCGACTGATTCAAGCTGATAGAAGAGCAACTTTGACTGAAATAACCACTCGTTACAACCGAGGTATGCAGCAAAGCATTTGTGAAGCCACAACACGCACAACCTTGAGGCGGATGGGCTACAACAGCAGAAGACCCCACTGGGTACCACTCATCTCCACTACAAATAGGAAAAAGAGGCTACAATTTGCACGAGCTCACCAAAATTGGACAGTTGAAGACTGGAAAAATGTTGCCTGGTCTGATGAGTCTCGATTTCTGTTGAGACATTCAGATGGTAGAGTCAGAATTTGCGTAAAAAGAATGAGAACATGGATCCATCATGCCTTGTTACCACTGTGCAGGCTGGTGGTGGTGGTGGTGTAATGGTGTGGGGGATGTTTTCTTGGCACACTTTAGGCCCCTTAGTGCCAATTGGGCATCGTTTAAATGCCACGGCCTACTTGAGCATTGTTTCTGACCATGTCCATCCCTTTATGACCACCATGTGCCCATCCTCTGATGGCTACTTCCAGCAGGATAATGCACCATGTCACAAAGCTCGAATCATTTCAAATTGGTTTCTTGAACATGACAATGAGTTCACTGTAATAAAATGGCCCCCACAGTCACCAGATCTCAACCCAATAGAGCATCTTTGGGATGTGGTGGAACAGGAGCTTCGTGCCCTGGATGTGCATCCCACAAATCTCCATCAACTGCAAGATGCTATCCTATCAATATGGGCCAACATTTCTAAAGAATGCTTTCAGCACCTTGTTGAATCAATGCCATGTAGAATTAAGGCAGTTCTGAAGGCGAAAGGGGGTCAAACACAGTATTAGTATGGTGTTCCTAATAATCCTTTAGGTGAGTGTAAATGTCTGTGTAGATTTGGCTGGCTTACTTCAGGTCTACTAGGTCTTCTTCAGCCAGTGGGATGTATTACTCACCAAGCTGTCATCTATTTAATATGAGATGTCTTCATCAAATGGAATGTACTGTATGTGGAGTATTTCACCAATTAGATCCAAAACAAAGGATTTGATTCAGTCTTGAGCAATTTCTAAAAGAACACAGTTGCTTAAATACTAATCCCACCCCACACTCAAACTTTTATCTAAATTAAAACTCTCAAGAAATTGATGGGGGTAAAACATTTCCTGTTATAATTTCTTTCTTTCTTTCTTTCTTTCTTTCTTTCTTTCTTTCTTTCTTTCTTTCTTTCTTTCTTTCTTTCTTTCTTTCTTTCTTTCTTTCTTTTTTTCTTTCTTTCTTTCTTTCAAAATAGGCTCTTTATTATTATTAGGTATGAATATTATCACAAACACTAAGAGATTTAATTATTTTTAAATTATAAGCAAATTAAAAATAAAACGCTATATATATATGTCGAGTCCAAACCCAGACTCGTCCATCGGATTGCCAGACGTGATTCGTCACTCCAGAGAACACGTCTCCACTGCTCTAGAGTCCAGTGGCGGAGTGCTTTACACCACTGCATCCGACGCTTTGCATTGCTCTTGGTGATGTAAGGCTTGGATGCAGCTGCTCGGCCATGGAAACCCATTCCATGAAGCTCTCTACACACTGTTCATGAGCTAATCTGAAGGCCACACGAAGTTTAGAGGTCTGTAGCTATTGACTCTGCGAAAAGGTGGTGACTTCTGTGCACTGTGCGCCTCAGCATGCGCTGACCCCGCTCTGTGATTTTACGTGGCCTACCACATCGTGGCTCAGTTGTTGTTGTTCCCAATTGCTTCCACTTTGTTATAATACCACAAACAGTTGACTGTAGAATATTTAGTAGTAAGGACATTTCACGAATGGACTTATTGCACAGGTGTCAACCGATCACGGTACCACGCTTGAATTCACTGAGCTCCTGAGAGCGACCCATTCTTTCACAAATGTTTGTAGAAGCAGTCTGCATGCCTAGGTGCTTGATTTTATACACCTGTGGCCTTGGAAATGATTGGAACACCTCCCAATACTTTTGGCAATATAGTGTATATTATATGTTTGTATGCATGTATGTATTGGATATTTAATTGTGCATGCTCATTTCCTTTTATATTTTAAGAAAAAACCTGTATGAGCAGCTTTTAAGGATATTTTCCCAATATATTGTGCATCGCTTCAATTCCAATTAAATATGGAATGAATGAATTTATTTGACGAAGGATGAAACATACAGACAATACTTACTCAACTCTCAGACCGATGGATGATGGCAACATTCAATTTTACATATTTAAGATCAGGTGAACTTTCATGAGCTTTTCTTTCCTGTCACCAGTGAAAACATCTACAGAATGCTAACGGTCTTCCAGGAGGAGTAAAGAATGAGTGGAACTTGAGGAAAAATATTTGGAGGGCTTTGATACTGGTGTGAAAGTGTACAGAGGGAAGAGGGGATTATGGGATAGGAGAGAGGATGGAAGTCTCGTCTCACCTAAGAGGACGCGGCTCATGAAGTTTCAGATAAACGGCTGGGTGTTGGTAAATGTCAGACGTCTGGGCTGATCTGAGAACAGTTTCACCACTTTTTTTTTTTTTCAATGGTTCAGGTTTGTGTTAGAATAGTAAGCTGATCCTAATTCAGCTATAATGGACATCTATCTTTGATCTTGTTGCAGTGATTCAAGGCAGTTCCTTGAGAACAAAAGGGGGTTGTTTTCAATCAAGACCAGATGGGTTGAGCACTCTCTGGAATGAGAGAAAAAGTTTTTTTCCTTCAGGAAAGAGAAAGCTATCCTGTTACGTCCTATTTGGATTCATACGTTCTGTTTGGTTGGACCACACACAAACCTAAACATCAACAGTTTCACAAAAAGGCAAGAAAGAGAAAAGTGAAGAAGTGAATCTCTGCTGTTCTTGGCCTTTGTTTTGTATAATTCTGTGCTGTCAGTAGCCGTGGTTTCCATGCAGTCACGATTTAAAATGAGGCCTTGACATCAGCTGTCCGACTGGAAGTGCTCTCAACTTTTTTGTCTGTTCATCCTCCTTCCCCCCCACCATCCCTTTCCTCTTTTTCTCTCTGTGTCTTTGTAGTGGTTTCTGCGCAAAGGCCAGACATTCCTAAGAGACAAGTAGCCTAGACTTCCAGAGCAGCTCATGCATTGATGCAAACTGTGGGCAGACGCTGAGCTAAAATTAGTTGAGATTTATGGGATGTGTGTTTGTATGTAGAGGAGGTGCCGACACAGAAGATTTTTCACAGATTTTTGCACAAACCCGCAAACATAAACACACACACCTACTTAGTCACAGACGGGAGGCATTAGGACGTGAATGATGAGTTTCACACCATGCGTCAGGGCGAGTGTCCACTAAAACAATCACACACACGCACACATACACACCAACTGTTCTCTGACTGTTGTTGATTATTTTTCCTGCCATACGAAGAGACAGGTTTTTTTTTTTTTTTCCTACAAAGCCTGGCACATGCAAACACAATCTTGTGCTTGCTTTTTCCACACTAAATCCAGCTAAACCTTTTTGGGTATTTAGGAAGTGAGTGACTTTTCCAGCTTAATCTTTTACAGCAGTTCCATCAAACAATGCATATATTCTTATATCTTATATATAATAGTATATCTTACTATATAATAGTATTCAGTGTTTTCCATGTTCATGACTGTTTTGGTGTACTCTTTCTGTTCTCTGATCTTCATGTTGGATTTATTGGTATGTTTATTCTGTTAATAAAACTCACTGCATATGGATCCAGCTCTCTCTCGTTTTTGAGTTCACCCAGCATTACAGATCAAAAATGACAAGAAATACTTTTATATTGTTACAGATATCTCAGTTCTTTGGAACTTTCAGTTAATCAAAGATTCATGAAAAAAAATCAAGGTTTTCTTAAAATATTAAGCAGCCCAACAGTTTTCAACATTGCTTATGTAAATCAGCATATTAGAATGAATTAAATTTCTGAAGGATCATGTGACGCAAGAGTAATGATGCCGAAAATTCAGCTTTGCCATCACTGGAAATGGAATCATTTAAATTTTAAAATATATTCAAATAGAAAACTTTAAATTGTAATATTATTTCACAATATTGTTGTTTTTACTGCATTTTCTGTTCAAAAATGCATTCTTGGCGAGCATAATAGACTTATTTAAAAAACATCTTACCCCCAACATTTTGAGCTGTAATGTATATATTTATATAAAATGTTTGTGTGACTGATTTTATTTAGAATAATGTCTTTTGTAATGCATAGTAAAAGTTGGCTTTAGATATTCATGCAAAAATATTTTTTAAATGCATATATATATGTGAGAGTTTTAGCTGTTTTGGAAAAAGTCACATGAGAAGTAAATGCACTACTTTGAGAAATGTGTGCTTGTGTTGCACTGTGATCATGCGGGCTCAGAAACAAACAACAAGAATCGTATGTGGCCTGACACAACAAGGTCAGCACGCCAGTCTCAACAATGAGTACAAGTTACAACACACAACTGTTAAGACCAGCAAATATAAATTAATTAATTATATAAATAAATAAATGTATATATACACACACACACACTTTATTTAACACTGATCCTGGAACAGCTGGTTAGTTGGTTGGGTGGGAGGCTCTAAACTTTTATGAGTACTTTGTGTTCAACATTTAATGAAGTGAGTGGAGATGTACACATACACACAAATGGTATTTAGATCGAGACATTTATTAGAAGAAGTGACTGTTTTGCACTGAGCACAAACAGAACAGTACGGCTTAATATACCACCTAACAATGCTGCAAATTATTTAAAATGAGAATAACATTATCAGGACAATCTTATGTCAATGAAGGCACAAATCAAGACAAGTCAAAGTTGAAAAAAAGTACAGAATAACAAATAGCCATGGCAATGTACAGTATATAATACAAGACAAATTAAATAACACCGTTTAAATATGTAGTATATCCAGTCAAGTTTTCTCAATGGCCTATAACAGATAGTCTATAGGATAAAATAATTTTTCCAGTTAATTTCATATATACATGTATATATTTAAATGGTTACACTGTACTTCATATAAAACTGCCACATTGATGCTTAGGTTGACAGAAATGCTTTGTGTATCCTAACGCAGATTTTAATATTAAGCAAGTTTAAAGCTGTTGTTCACACTTAACCTACTGTAAAAATGCCTCATGCAACCAATATTTTGATATTAAGCCTGTGTGAGCAATTGTAGAAATGTAACTACCAAAAACAAACAGAAAATACTGGGAAAAAATGGCATAGTATCTTCAGTTTATATTGGCATGCCATTGTATGTTGAACAAAAAAACAAAACAAAACATACACAATGTATACTACTTCCTGAAGATTTTACAGTTCGAAATGTGACCTTTTGATTCCCATTTTTTAAAAGAAACGTTTTCATTCTTAATCTTTGTTTTCACAATCTACTGCCTTCATAATATGTGTCTTTCAACACTCCACCTCATGAAAAGAATAGTTTGACATCTCTTTTCCTGTCTTAAATGGCATGTGCTGCTGAAATGCAGGACATTTCTGGACCAGAATCACACCATAGGTCAAAACTTGTCCTTCCACACTTTCATGCTTCAGGGAGCGCATATAATTGCCCGTGTGCACTAACATTGTGTCTAGTGTCAAGTATGTGTGTGTGTGTGTGCTTGTGAAAGAGAATAAGAATGTATGGTATCATAACACTGATATAACCTTTGCCCTTTGGCCTTTCGTGTGATTTGTGTTCCACTAGTTGCTCTCTAACTGATCTCAGAGATATGTCAACGTTTGCATGGCTCTGTCTCTGTCACAATAAATTAAAAATGAGCTCTGGGATCAAATGAGCTCTCAGTGTTTTTTTGTTACCCTCTATAACATCATCTAACTTCTCTTACAAAAAAGTAAGTACCATGGTACAGTGATGGCATCAAATGATAATATCATGGTACTTTGACATGGCATATCAATGAAATTAACATTATAGTTTTTTTTTTTTTTTAATGTTTATATTAACCATGGTAGTTCTATGGTCAATGTTCAAAAAACCATAGTTTCAGGCGTAGTACCTTTTGGTACTTTTTGTGAGTGTTGTCAAAACAGTTTAGAAAAGAGATTAATAAAGAGAAAATGTTCTTAATTCTGTTGCACTTCATTTTACAGTATGCGCTTAGTGTACTAAAAAAGTCCTAATATAAGGTAACTACATGGGTTGAGGTCAGATTTAAGGGTAGGTTCAGGGTTAGTACCTAGTTATTACCCAGTTATTATAGTAACTATAATAAGTACATAGTATGTACATGGGGAACAGGACTGTAAAATAAAGTGCTACCATTATTTCTGTATATTAAACTTAAATCCTTCCAACTTCTTGAAAACATTCCTTTTCTTTAAGTCTTAGCATTACTGATGGACTGTTGTGCATGTACTTCACTGAAATTGCTGGTATTATACAATGATAATTTATTATACAGATATTCAAATGGCCTTTATCTAACACTTTTCATAATTCACAACCTGTATCGATGAAAACACTCTTCCAAGGACTATGAAATGGCCTTGGTATTTTCAAATGACCAAAACATGAATGACAGATAAATAACTTAAATAACACGGTCCCAGCTCTCATGCACATTACACGCTGCATCTCGGAGAACAGCCGCTTTAAAGTGCTTCCGTTGTTCCCCCTCAACTGTCGATTTTAAAACGAGAATCATGAGAAATGCTCATCAACACGAGTTGGTGAATGGAGATTTGAAATGTCCCGCTTCTCGACCTGTAAACGTTTACCTAGCAGCAGTGTGACGAGAAGGACAAGCTGGGAATCATTCACTCTTCCAGTCTCTCCGCATATTCAGCCTTTTTGTCCAAGTCTAGCTCAGCTGGCTGCTAATGTCCAGGGCTTTCTGGTACACCTGGGTAACATCATCCAGATCGGCCAGCAAGGAGAAGCTGCCGTTGTCTCCAGGGGAGCCGGGAGGGCTGCGGGCACCCTTTCCGCTGGGAAGAGGCGCAACGGTTTGAAGGCCCCTGAACCCAGCCATCTGCAGCAAGTCTTCGGCGGACTGTGAGCCCCGGATGTTGGGTTTCGGAGAGGCGGGCGGCCAGTCCAAGCCCATGCTCGAGAGACCCGTCTCCTCGTACACGATACTAGAGGGTCTGCTTTGGCTCCGTGAGAGGGTTGAGTCTGCCGGGACCTCCCCATGGACTCCCACAGCACTGTGTGTGGAATATTTACCATTACGCTTCAGTATTCCTTTCCTCCCGACAGACCGTTTGGACGGTGAGCTGTTAGGAGGCTGCACAGTAGCGCCTCCTAACAGTTCGGAGGACTCACTACGCTCTGGTGAGGAGTAATACCCGGACTCACGCTGCTGATTGTTTTTCAGAATGCCTTTCTTAGGTAACATGGACACCATTTTGGCTGGTGAGCCACCCAGGGTGTCCTCTCGCTCCGGACTGGAGCCGGACTCATCGTCTTGGTAGCAAATGGACCGCCTGAGCTCTAATTCACACAGACTCTGAGATCGTTGGTCTCCACTGCTCGCCCGAGTCTTCAGAATGCTCTTTGGTCTCTTGAGGCCCGGCTTCTCCTCCACAACACCCCATATTCCAGCATCGTTCTCCTTCATGGACTTTCTTAAACGCCGGGCTGGAGTCAAGGCTGTATTAGTGACATTATTGTTACCAGACTCTGGACGTTGGGCTTTGCCAGGACGGACCTCGGTGCGGTTCTGCCAGTCAATGAAGCGGGCAAGCATGGGGGAGCTGTTTTCCCTTTGTGTTTGGCAGTCACACACACTGGTCTTCCAGCCCCAGTTCACCCACCAGTGATTTGCAATGTCCTCAACTGTAGCCCTGCGCTCTGGATTAACCATCAACATCCAGCGGATCAAACCACGAGCATCTGAACGAGATGGAGAAATTTTAACTCGGTCAGGAAACTTTGGGTTCAGTTGGGGCTGGGAGATTTGGGATCAGACAACTTTGAAATGTCTGTAGAGAAGACACATACCTGATGACTGTGGCGGTTCCCTGTACTCTCCATTGCTGATCTGGCGAATGAGTCTTTGGTGGTCTCCTCCATCGAAGGGCATTGTTCCGTACACAAGAGTGTAGAGTAATACGCCCAGTGCCCAACTGTCAACCTGTCAAAACAACACCACACTAGTAAATAGGTCCACTGGGAGATACAGTTTTGGAAAATGGTTTATGGAACATTTTCAATTAAATTTGCATGTACATAAAGCAATTCCAGTGTTAATTAAGGCTTTTTGTTTGTTGAAGTTTATTTAGTTTTTGTCTATGGACTAAATATATATTTCATGATGTCATATTGGTTTAATTTTACTATGAATATAAAAATTATATTTTAATTTACTGTATGTGTTGTGCAAAATGACACAAAACTATTATTTAATAATAATGTAACTTGTCTTTCTAGTCTTGTCAAAACTGTCAAATTGTTAAATGATCATCATGACGCAGTTTTTTTTTTGTAACAATTTTTTATATATTTAATGGCTTCACAGACTGGTTGACCTTTTGTACTAGTTGAACACATGCCAGTGAAGACTCGCCATCAGCAATAGATTAAAAGGTTCTGTGATTTTATTTTCCTGTCTGGGCCATAAAGTTAACTGAACATTTAATCAAGCTGTCATTGTGCACCTAAAATGTATGAAAACAATAGGTATTCTCACATATATCTGCACAGCAACTGCCATCATAATTCCTGCTCGTTATTTAATCATTTCTCGTGCCTGACCTCGCCTGATCCCTTCTGCACCTCTGCTGATTAGCCAGGGGCGCAGGCCAAGAATGAGGAGGTATCGAGGGAAACAATGACTAATTACAGCACAGGAAGTGTCCACTCCCCTAACTCCAGACCTATCTGACCCTGAGTAGATGTGAGGAGCTCTGTGGTTGTTGGCCCTAATCCACTGATCTCTGGCCAGTGAGAAGAATGCTGCCTTTCCCATGGTCTGCAGTTATGTAAGGATGATTGAGGGACCAGAGGGATCACTGTATGATTGAATGTCCAGAGGCTTTTAGAGTTGTGCATGTGTCATCATACAATAAAACCGGAAAAAGTATGGGAATTTTGATATATTCCTGTGCTCCATACAGGCTTAGTGTTTGGCTATTAAATATTAGGAATCGTAAAAGGGGTGTAAGAATGCTTGATATCCAGAAAATAGCTTTGAGATTAGTTCTCATTCTTTTTGTCAGTCTTTATTTGTCATTGGACTATAGAGGATGCTGACTGACTTGGCCTGTGGAATGATTCCTGTTAGGAGTGACTAAGTTTGGAGTGTGTTGGGATTTGGAATGAGGGGTGGGGGTGGTTTCACCTCCCTCAGACATGAGTGAAAACACTTTCTCTTTCTCTTTGTTATCTGTGTTTTGTTCTTATCTTTTCAGACAGGAAGTATGTGATTGTGTTTCCTAGCCCACATTTTTTAAAGGTGAAAAATGAAGACCTCTTAAATGGCAATATAGGGTTGCATAACTGGAGAATATTAGTTCATAGTGTACCTCTGGACCTTTATATGGTCGTCCGTTCACAATCTCAGGGGAGGCATAGAGCGGGCTGCCGCAGAACGTTTGAAGAAGCTTGTCCTTGTGGTAGAGGTTGGACAAACCAAAATCTGCAATCTAGAAGACAAGACAGAGTCAGAACAGGCCAATACTGTGAGTAATAAATCAATGGAGGAAAGTTATAATGTACCTTAATGTTACCGTTGTCGTCCAGGAGAATGTTTTCCAGCTTGAGATCTCGGTGTACTACTCCGTTCTGTAAGACATCATCAAAATAACTGATTTTCGATTAACTTCACTCTGTCAGGCATTACAAAAACATAAATGTTTTGTGCTCTAATGAAATAATGGTGAACTGCGCTATTATGACCATTGCCCCATAGTTGTGTTATACTTGATGACCTACAACAGGTTAATAGACCTAATTTAAAAAAAACAACAAAAAGAAACAGTGATTTTAGAGAAGGAAATAGTGACATTTCCCTTCATTTAGCATCATAACCCGAATGTCAAATGGCCTGATCTGTCTATCTCCTCCCCTGTTTTCATGACGACCTCCTGGCTCTCCCCGATCAGAAGGGCTGAGCTGGAATCCCCCAGCTGAGTTAATGACATCATCAGCCCAGCTGTAAAGGAACAAAGGCCAAGCCCACACTGAATTCCCCCAGGACGTTTCGCTTTCCAGCTGACACGGCCCAGGGTACCAGCTGACCCTTTGTACTGATCTAGAAACAGTATCTTCTGCTTTAATCCTACCTTTAATCTCTGTAAAACTTGAAAAATATGCACTATAATGTGAAATAAAAGAGAAAACAATGAAGAAATATGGGCTGGATCAGTGTGAAAGGTCAATTTGAATTATCAAGCTAGGAAAGTGGGAAAATATGAGATGAGGATGGGTTTGGCACCACGACAGAAGAACACAGCTGCTCTCTGGCTCCACAACCTTTCGTATCGAGACATTCTTGGAAGTTGAGTTTATCCCTCTCATATCATGTCAAGTCCTCCTTCATAGAGTAAATCATTTTACTGACATTTGCGCAATGTTCACAAGCGATCAACATGATTCACACATGAGCTCTCTATGTGCGAACCATGTCAGTTGTCAGATGTCAGTTGTTTAGTTTGAGAAGCTTCATTTAAGGTATGAGACGGTGGGCTAAAAGAAGTGTAGTTGCGGCACTGCATATTGTACTTAGTGGTTAACGGCATGACATGAAGTAGAGCCTATATTTACAATATTCTTGCTGAAAAAACCCCCACTTAAAACCAGCTTAAGCTAGTTTGCTGGTCTTAGCTAGTTAAATCTGGCCTCCCAGCCTGCCCAAATTGGTCTTCAGCTGGTCTAGCAAGGGTGGCCAAGCTGAAGTTTAGCTGGGCGACCAGGCTGACTAGCTGAATAGTACAAAAATCCAGCCAAAAGACTAGCTTGAACAGGCTGGGAGACCAACTAGCTTAGGCTGTTTTGTTTTTTGTTTGTTCCTGTCTTTTTTTTTTTGTAAGTTAATTAAATTCAATTAAAGTATTTAAAGTATTAATTAAAAGTATTATGGACACATTTTTGTTCATTTCATTTTGTGATCAAATTCATTCAATGTAATCCTACAGCTAGAATTTAGCAACTAATTAGCACCCAGGGCCCAAACTAGCTGTTCAGACATAATACAGAAACCCTTTATTGAAAAATCAAATATGCACTTTAGTTTGATCTAGTTTTAGTTTGATTGCTAACATACAGTATCTTGCACTAATATTATTAGAAAGGGTGAAAAAAAATCTAAATGTATCTAAACATTCAAAGAGATAGTTCACCCAAACATGAAATCTTAATTTACTCATCCTCATGTCATTCCAAACCTCTATGACAATTTTTTTTCTTTTATGTAAGAAAGAACGTCATACAGGTTTGAAACACAAGGGTCAGTAAATGTATTGTATTATTTTTTTTCACCACACGGATATGATGTTTGTGGGCTCCGTCCTCACCTTGTGGCAGTAATGGACAGCAGAGACGATCTGTCTGAAGAAATGTCTCGTCTCCCTTTCACTGAGCTTTCGGCGCTCACTGATGTAATCGTACAGCTCGCCCTTACTGGCATATTCCATCACAATCACAATCTTATCCTTATTCTCGAAAACTGTAAATAGACATAGAAGCAAATACGACGTCAGTTTATTAGTTTACACAACATCATTACATTATGCGTGTTAAAGGGATGGCACACAGAAAAGAAAATAGTATATTTCCATTAAGTCAGACTCACTAACTAAAGCTCTCTGTCATTGACATTAACTGTTTGGCTCGAGCTTTCGTTGGGCCGTTGCCAGCACTGTATGTAGGAGTCAAAATCACCAGCGAGTCTGGCTTCAGTCAGGGTCATGGCGATTAGGAGCTGTCTTTGCAAGCGAGACCACAACTGTTAACAGGTGTTAAGTGCAGACAGGAAGTGAGATTTGGTGTACGTGAGCTGGGATGGTGGCGTAAACATTCCCGTTCTATGAAAAGATATGTGTTTTCCACAACACAGTATTCTTAGAAGCAACTCTTAGATTATTAGCTATCATTTAAGCCCATCAGAGAAGTGTTTATCTTGAGCTCAGCAAATCTTTGTTTTTATTTTGCAGGGGAGTGAAGCTGTTGCTCCATTTAGATCATCTTCCACCTTCTGCTGATACAGCAAGAGAATCTCCATAGTGACCCTTCATTGTTTAGTGCCCAGAGGCTGGTCGTCACAGTGATGGTCAGTGGACCGAATAGACAATGAGGAATCCTGCTGATCAGGTGGGTTTCCTTCAGCTCTCTTGGTGCCACTTTCAACAACAACATGTGTATTTGGATACTTTTGACTGTCTAGTTCAGGACTAACCAAGGTTGTTAGAATAGCCTCTATGAAAACAAGTTAAGTTCACTTTCAAGACACTGAACTTGATCTCAGGCCAGCGCTGAGTAATTACCTCTCTCGGCTAATCCGTATTAGACACAGGAGACTGAGCGTGCTCCGTTTTGGCACCGGCTCTCAGACCGATCCAGGGTCAGTAATAATGACCCCTGGCTGAGAGCGTTGCATGAGTCCACAGCCATGGCGTCTCCCTCTGTCAGTGTAGAGATAAAGCAGCTTTGTCAAGTCTTTGTTTTGAGTATCCCGCTCAAGGCGTGCTGCGCTTGAGGCCTGATTTGATGGGTTTTTGATTTATGTTCTGAGAGGCACAGCTACATGCGTGGGACATTTTAAACATGCTGATTGCTGCAGGACTGTAATGGCCTCAATGCATCTGCTTCATCTCTATTAGACAGTTTACACCCCCAACAACGTTGTTGCCTGATCAACACCCTTGGGCTAGCAGGGTGCGGTCAGATCGCATAAATAAAACATGAGGGTAACTGATCTAGAAATGATTGACAGTTGAGAAAAAACACACATTTTGCAGCAAAGGGTGTGAAGTTTACACCCATTGAGATTTTAAGACTTTAAACTGTGCTCTGTTTTCTTAATACATAAGGTGGAGGTTTGAAAGACTAGGCCTACCTTCATATATAGAGATGATGTGTGGATGGCGGAGAGAAGACATGATTTCGATCTCTCTGCGGATGTGCACCATGTCTTGTTCATCTTTAATCTTCTCCTTGCGGATGGATTTAATGGCCACCTGAGAACCAACACACATTATTAAAGTCAACTATATGAATCCTATTTGTAGCACGCTTAAGTGCAAAGTAGTATTAATGACTCTTTTGATTGGAGTAACCAGAAAATATTGATAGATTCCTGGTTTAGTAGCTCAGTTTCTTAGTTTGATTGAGCGGTATTGATGATTACATGGGTCAATGATATTTGTGTTGCAGTGGAATCCTGCCTCGGGGGTCATAGATCATAGAAACAAAAGGGCCTACTCCCTTTTATGGTTCACAGGAAAAGTATTCCCTGTCTTAGTCAGTCAGTTGACCCACATATTAACTGAACAAACCAGTCTAGTTGTAGTAGTAGTCTTTTTATTTACCCTGCCGAGCAATTGTTTATAGTGGGTTTCAACATGGACATTTTTCACAATGAAAATATCTTTAAAATAATATGATTACATACTAATGGTAAAATTGTTGGGGTTGGTTAGTTTTTGAAAGTCTCTAATGCCCATTTATTTGGTCGAAAATACAGTGAAAAAGTTTTTTTTTACTATTTTCTAAAATGTAAATTATTCATCGGATGGCAAAGCTGAATGTCTTCAGTGTTCCTTCAGAAATCATTCTAATATGCTAATTAATAGCTTAAAAAACATTTATTATTTATTATCAAAAGGGTTGTGCTGCTTAATATATTTGTGGACAATATGATACATTTCTTTCAGAATTCTTTGAATACTTTCAAAAGATCTACAGTCGCTTGTGTCTTCTTAATGAATTTATTCTGCAACAAAGCACATATAGATCAATCAAATGTTTTGGCAATCAGCCTTCTTCAGTGAGTCATACAATATTACTTTCCCCAGGAATTTAATATTTTTTAAAAATTCATTAAGAATACACAAGTGAGTGTGGATCTTTTGGTTTTCATTTGAAAGTATTGCCATTTCCACTGATTTACACACCCCAAAAAAAAGGGTTGAGTGCAGTGACTAACCTTTTTGAAAATTCTTTGATTAGAAAAGTAAAAAACAAAAATAAATGTCTTTACTGTCACTTTTGATCAATTTAACTCATCTTTGCTAAAAAAAGTATTAAAAAAATGAACTTTTGAACAGTAGTTCAAGAAAAAATACATAATGTAAATCATATAAATTATTTGTAATTCCTTGGCATTGGCATACTCCTATTTCAGTACTATTTTCTTTGTAAGTTCTAAAGAGAGATGTTTCTTGGTAAGCTTGGATTACAGTCTAGATCTGCCGTTAGAAGCCTTAACCTTGAGCAAAAATGGGTTTCTGTGAAGGAGAATGGCTTTTTCAGGAGAAGGCGCACCACAGGAGTTATTTTTAAATGTCCCATTTAGAAGCTCCCAAACAGGCTCTATCACAGAGATGTGTCAGCGCTCAAAAACCTGCTTTCAAAGAACCTATTTTTTTAATCTAAAAAATTAATTCTATTAGCTGGTAAAGTAATTGTATTTACTCACTATTTAAAGTCTTATCCTGTATATATATAGTGTATACATATATATACACTCACCTAAAGGATTATTAGGAACACCATACTAATACTGTGTTTGACCCCCTTTCGCCTTCAGAACTGCCTTAATTCTACGTGACATTGATTCAACAAGGTGCTGAAAGCATTCTTTAGAAATGTTGGCCCATATTGATAGGATAGCATCTTGCAGTTGATGGAGATTTTTGGGATGCACATCCAGGGCACGAAGCTCCCGTTCCACCACATCCCAAAGATGCTCTATTGGGTTGAGATCTGGTGACTGTGGGGGCCATTTTAGTACAGTAAACTCATTGTCATGTTCAAGAAACCAATTTGAAATGATTTGAGCTTTGTGACATGGTGCATTATCCTGCTGGAAGTAGCCATCAGAGGATGGGTACATGGTGGTCATAAAGGGATGGACATGGTCAGAAACAATGCTCAGGTAGGCCGTGGCATTTAAACGATGCCCAATTGGCACTAAGGGGCCTAAAGTGTGCCAAGAAAACATCCCCCACACCATTACACCACCACCACCAGCCTGCACAGTGGTAACAAGGCATGATGGATCCATGTTCTCATTCTGTTTACGCCAAATTCTGACTCTACCATCTGAATGTCTCAACAGAAATCGAGACTCATCAGACCAGGCAACATTTTTCCAGTCTTCAACTGTCCAATTTTGGTGAGCTCGTGCAAATTGTAGCCTCTTTTTCCTATTTGTAGTGGAGATGAGTGGTACCCGGTGGGGTCTTCTGCTGTTGTAGCCCATCCGCCTCAAGGTTGTGCGTGTTGTGGCTTCACAAATGCTTTGCTGCATACCTCGGTTGTAACGAGTGGTTATTTCAGTCAAAGTTGCTCTTCTATCAGCTTGAATCAGTCGGCCCATTCTCCTCTGACCTCTAGCATCAACAAGGCACTTTCACCCACAGGACTGCCGCATACTGGATGTTTTTCCCTTTTCACACCATTCTTTGTAAACTCTAGAAATGGTTGTGCGTGAAAATCCCAGTAACTGAGCAGATTGTGAAATACTCAGACCGGCCCGTCTGGCACCAACA
This sequence comes from Rhinogobio ventralis, assembly GCA_039654625.1. Taxonomy (NCBI): domain Eukaryota; kingdom Metazoa; phylum Chordata; class Actinopteri; order Cypriniformes; family Gobionidae; genus Rhinogobio; species Rhinogobio ventralis. The sequence continues at coordinate 12,512,338 of CM077207.1, read as the reverse complement.
ACAATGCCACGCTCAAAATTGCTTAAATCACCTTTCTTTCCCATTCTGACATTCAGTTTGGAGTTCAGGAGATTGTCTTGACCAGGACCACACCCCTAAATGCATTGAAGCAACTGCCATGTGATTGGTTGATTAGATAATTGCATTAATGAGAAATTGAACAGGTGTTCCTAATAATCCTTTAGGTGAGTGTATATATATATATATTACTTGTGTGTGTAATAATATGTGTGTGTGTGTGTGTGTGCTTGAGGATGCTGAGAAGATTTCTGCCTGGCTAAGTCTGACTGGTCATGAGGAGGGATTAAAGTTGCAGGAAGTTTGCAGCCTGTTCCTCCACTGACTCATAAAACACGCAGAAAGGGAAGTAGTGCTGACAGAGCTGACTTCCTGTCCACCCAGTGTTGTTCACGGCACCGATATACTGCCACCCCAAGCCTTTTAGGGACAAAACAAAAACGTCTGAGCAGGGTGTGCATGCAATGTATTGTTTTCTTGTCTAATTATATCTGCAATGCATGCATATTACAGCCTTATCAATGGTGACATATGTAACACTCATACTTGGATATGATCTGTCTGGTTTCAGTCTGGTGTTTGTCACTAGAATGGTGAATGGTTTTAAAGGGACTGTAAGATAGAGCCATTGTGCGTGTACCCAATTTGCATTAAGAGCCACTTTAGGACCTTAATGTGATATAACATCCTCTAAAACTTAAAAACAATTACAGTGAAAGCATTAACTCATTAAAATTGCATCGCAGCAGATGGGTGTGCAGGTGATTCTTTGACCATGCTGAAGGAAGCGCACATGGTTGAGTGGTATTGTTTCCCTGCCTGTGGCTATAGATCATTAAGCCAACCTGTGTTTGATGCCTATGCCAGCTGGCTGTAGTCTTTGCTCCTCTCTAACTCCTGGCTATAACTGAAGCCTTCTCATTGTCTCACAGACATAGACCAGCCTATTGTCTAAGCCTCACACAACAGCTGTGTTGTTTTTACCTGTCCACCGTTTAAGGGGAAAAGGGAGCACCTTAACTCACAGGAGCACTCGTGTGGAACCAAGGCGTCATAGAGAATTGAACACAACGAATGAGCAAAAAAAGAAAGCCTGTCGTCACATTTGTTGTTTCTTTTCACCTTCCTCTGCCTTTTACATCTTTCTACCTCTCCAAACATGCACTATCAGCACTACCTTTCAATAAAAACACTCACATTTTCAGAATGTGTGTATACGCATGTAAATTGTCCAGAAATTTTAAGTACCTCATGCCGTAGCCTAACCTATTTTTTAAGGGTTGTTGTTTTTCTCTTTGTGACTTAGGATTCAAAAGGGTAGTGCTACTTAATATTTTTGTGGACACTATGATATATTTTTTAAGAATGTTTTGAATAGAAAGGCCAAAAGAACAGCATTATTTTATATAATTTTTTGTAACATTATAAATGTCTTTACTGTCACTTTTGATCAATTTAACTAATCTATGCTAAAACGTATTAATTTACATACTGTAAATCACATAAATAATTTTGTATTCCATAAAAAGCACTGGCATTTTTTTTTTGTAAGTTCTAAAGAGATATGTTTATATTGTATTATATTACATATTATATTATATATAACTTGTATTAAACCTGCAATATTCCTAATAAATATATTTATGCTTTTAGAGTGTGTATGCCTTTCTCTCTATATTAAAGTGTAGATAAAATCTGCTAAAGAGCATGAGCCAAGATTACACTACTATAAAGAAGCACATGCAAAAGTTAAGAATTATTCTGGTTTAATTCACCCTACAATGATGTGAATTCTTCCTTTCGCTACTAGTGTGAGTCATGCATTCTTAAGATTCAACCATTGGTCCATTCAGACAATAATTGTGGACTGCGACTTCAGAATTTGTCTACTGAATGTGTTTGAGTTTATATATGCTACTTTGTCATCTGCCCTGAAGTCTACAATGTCTGCCTGTTTTTTATTTCGCCCTGAACACAAACAACAAAGTTAACAAAGCAAATGACTGATGCCCACTCATGTGTTGGCAGGGAAAGCTTTTAAATGCATATGCGTGGAACATTACTTGCGGCTGCCAAAATCATCAGCACACAAACACTTGAGTTTATCTGCACCCTTCAGATTCAGCATTGGCCATCGACACTGAAAACACAACCCGCTGTGTTGGTCTCCACAGAACCACACCATCTAATGTGTCCGTCTAGTCAGATGGTGTTAATTCTGCGGAAACACTCCTAACTGGTTGCTTTATTAGGTTACCATGTCCCGGACATGACTCTGAGAACATCCTCTGTTCAAGCAGCTGTTGACATCAGGCCACATTTCTCGCCCACAGATCTGACCCACTAGGTCCATTTCTGCCCTACTCAAGATGCAGATCTGTCTCAGGATTAATGTGCTGACCTAGTTCCAAAGGTTTATCCTAGTTTTTCCCCACTTATCTCTCCTTACAGATGTTATGCATTTCTTAACAAAGTCCAGAGTGATACGTAAAGGAGCTTAGGTTACTGGCGACATAAACATACCTCTCGTGCTTTGAAACCTTTGACCTAATCAACTCCTAGATGACCTAAATGATCTGACCCCTGTTACTGAGGGACGGAAGACAGCACTTGCCCTGTGAAATTGTGCATGTAATGATGGCCATTAGAGGCGAATTTACTTTCACCAACGTTTCAAGGAATGTTTAACTAAGTCAACTGATATAGAGTAAAACCCATACAATTCCTCCCATTAGAAAGGAACAATTCGATCTTTTTAATATCTCTGTTCTATAACAATGAGTTTAAACGATGACCGTCTCTTGCTTTTCCGTGATGAGAAAAAAAGTGTTTAGATTTGCCAAGACACCAAGAACAAATTACCTGGTTGCTGCAACTTGTGAATTTTATAGCTCCTTTTTATGTACCTTACACTCTAAAAAATGCTTGGTTGTTTCAACCCATGTTTGGGTCAAATATAGACAAACATTGGGTTTAAAAATGTAATAAAAAAAAACAGTGGTTGGGTTGAAAAAAGCCAGCATGTTTTAGAGTGTTGATGTAATGCCTGTTTATCTCAAATAATTTTAGGAGAAACATCTGAAACATAGTTGATACCTTTTTGAGAACTGCACTGGGTTTCTGAGCTGTGCAAGAGCAATTTTTGAGTCTTTTATATGCATAATTGTCAACTTACCACTCGTCCAGTGTGCCTCTCTATGGCTTTTTTCACTTTTCCATATGTACCTCTCCCGAGGGTCTCGAACAGCTCGTAGCGGTGCTTCAGGTTATGTTTGTGGTGATGTTTCTTCACGCTGGACCCTCTCCGTACACCGAGAGAAGCTGGCATCTCTCCTCCGGGATAGTCCACCGGTAGAAGCTCACTTTCATTCGCTCCGTTACTCCCTAACTGGGACGATTCAGTCTCCATGGTTTCCTCGGCGACGTGTCAAGATGCTTGATAATTCTTAAGATCGCCGCTGAGACGCTGTGGAAAGTCGCAAATTACCCGAACTCAGTGTCCAGTCGTTATTTAAGCTGATGAATGGGGTCACGGTTTTGGGGGGTCGTCTAAGGAGAGCGACCCGTCATTCATTCATCGGTGAAGTGTTCAGAGCTCTCGTGTCGGGATGCGCTCGTCTCGTCTCGCCTCGCCTCTGTCAGCTCAAATATGCGCGAGCAGACTCCATGCTTTCCCGTCCATCCCACTACCGGCGCGTGTTTCTCCTCCCCTCCTTTTCCATTTTCTCCAGAGTAAAGACTACAGGAATAAAGAATGCAGCCTGATTGAAGCCGGGGGAGGAGTTATGATAGCAGGTCTCTCTCTCTCTCTCTCTCTCTCTCTCTCCCCTAATGGAATAATGGCGTAATGGAGAGCACTTAACTGCATTATGGTTTGGTCAGTGCTTTCCTTTTACCACTTTCTCTCTCAATTATTCTTCAATTTAAGGTACTTTATTGGCATGACACATAACTGTACATTTCTAGGACTGAAGCATTTCCAGTCGCATGTAATGTAGGCTATGCCTGTGTTCTGCACAAAATAATCACAATATAACACCAATTAAAAATATGACAGTTGATGAAGATAGGACTAAACACAATGGCTTTTCTAATGAAGAATCTCTGATTTGTATTTCCTTGAAATCCACTAAACATGGTATCATATCATGAATGTCTGGTTGTACTTCTGTAGACCAGTGTTTGTTTTTGTTTGTGTTGTGTTGCTAAACTTTGGTCATGCTCTCAGGACAGTAAGCAAACATTATGCAGTAGCAAAATGTGGCTCGGCAGCGCCCTCTAGCAATAGCACAATATGTGTGCAGCTGTCATAGAGCATACTGGATCATTGGCAAGAACTGCCATCATTTGGAGGACATAAAGTAGCATTAAAATAGGCTGTGTTCAGAAATCTAATTTTGTTTCTGAAGTATAGGCTATGTATTGTGCACAGGCTGGGTAGTAACTGATTACATGTAATCTGGATTGTAATTAGATTCCAAAAATGAAGTACTTGCAATTAGATATGATGTTTTAAAATACTTGTTGTCAGACTAGTTACACTTTTATATGATAACATGTTATTCTCACAATGGCAGTAAATTATTAATAATTTATTGATTCACCCTACTACTACTTTTTATATTTTAAACTTTTTTTCTATAAAAATCTACTGCTTGTATACATTCAGATAGTCTTCCAGGTTTGTGGAATTGCACACACAGCAGCCACTAGTCACGAGCCTATCACTGAAAACTGAGATCCATACAACATTTGATCACTGGATTTACAAAAATCATTTCACTTTTAAGAAGTTTTCTCAATATTGCAACATTGCATATCTAATCAACTACTGACAAACACATGAATGATTATTTGAATTATCACTCAGTGAGTCATTTGTATTACTGTCTTTGGAAGGCTTTTGTCTTTCAGGCACATTAAAATGTACAAATCATTTCATATTTACATGCAAAGCAGGGATTCCCGAACTTTTTTTGTCAGCTAAACCTCTTTGACCTAATCTATTTACTTGAAGTACCACCTGAGATTTTAAGTTAATAAGTTAGGTCAATAATAATAATAAATTGAATAATAATAATAATACAATTAAGTTCACTATTCTCTGATGTCAGTTAATTGTCACATGACATGCAGCTAAACAAATAAAATATTTCATATTTTTTTAGTAAGTGTTTTATTTGGATTCTTTTTATTTTAAAATTATTTACTTTTTTTTTATTTAGAATGATTTAATTAATAGCTTTTCATTAAACCCCCTGCAGTTCCATCACAAACCCCAGTCTATATTTGTCTCATGACCTCATACATCTGCAACCAAATAATAGAAAATAGCACATCATGGTTCGCGTCGGTGACAACTGTATCCTGTTGCCCATCTTTAAAACAAGCCTTTTGATATGTCCTGATATGTTTGCTGATGTATATGAATGATGTAAGAATGATCCGTGTATTATCATTTTAAATCTAAGAACAGAAAAAATACAGATCAGCTAAATTGTATAGCTCTCTGTCTAATATCCAGAAACAGCTGGAGTGTGTGTGTGTGTGTGTGTGTGTGTGTGTTTGGTGCTGATGTAGGCCTGTGCGTGTGCATTGTGCAGTGCTCACCCATTCCCGGATGACGGGCTGCTCAGATCTCATCTGTCTCTGTAACTCAGTGACTTGGGTCTGTGGGTCAAAAGGCAAATCACAGTTTCCAGTCACTTCCTTCTACAATAATGATGCTGGTATTGGCCTTCATTCTGTATTGATAAAATATTTAACATCCAGCTTGATTTTGAAAACATAATGAGAACAATTGGCTACTAGAAGATATACTTTGTTACCCTCATAAAACACGTTTTGGAACATTTTGGAACAAATGTTTACTTTTATTCAGCAAGGATGCATTAAATTGATCAAAAGTGACAGTATGGACATTTGCAGTGTTACAAAAGATTTCTATATAACATTTATAATGTTACAAAAATATTTATATTGCAAATAAATGCTGTTTCTAAATTGTATCATGGCAACCAATCAACCAATAAAAAAATTAAAATAATAATAATAAATGAATGAATGAATGAATGAATAAATAAATAAATAAACTGAACGAACAAACAAATGAATGAATGAAATATTAGTTTTTCAGCATTAATATTAATAAGAAATGCAGTAATGATCAGTAATGATTGAAATCAAAGGAATAAATTACATTTTAAAATATATTCATATAGAAAACAGTTATTTAAAAAATGTATAGTATTTCAAAATATGTAGTGTTTTTAATTTTCGATTTTTAATAAATGCAGCCTCTGTAAACAATTCTGATAAACACACAAAGATTGTATTACCATAGCACTGTGTGTGTGGTTATACTGTGTATTTGCCATTGTATCATCATGCAACTGATTTTTCACCATCACAGAAATAAAGGAGGGAACAAAATGATATCATGATAAATACAATGATGAAACCCCGTGAGACAAACCACTAATCTAGGCTGATCGAAATGAAATATAAAGGAGACTCAAGAATGTCGTAGTAATGCACAGTATTGCCACAGGCAAGAGTCACAGTACATTCAACAACCTTGATTATTAATTTCCTGTACACCACATGGATTGAATCATGCAGATATGACTAATGCCATATGAGCTAATGACCCCAAAGTCATCTAACGAACAATTCAGGACCTTTCTTTATGACCTTTCTATGACTTTTCTATATTTCACTTCCATCCATACTCACCGCAGCAAGTCTTGCATGCTTGTCTTATTGCCGTTGGCTCTCTGACTGTCAATCCCAGAATGCTCAGCTCTTAGGCTGACTCTGGTTGGTAACATAAGATGAGCATCGTCCAACCATGCCTTATCAGGTCTAATATGCATCTTTAATGCACCTATTGTTTTTTGCACAGAATTGTTGAAATACTGATTTATATCTTCTCTGCACCTCAGCCCCCTCTAGTGACAAAGCAAAGGTTGACAATTCTTAGAAAATCTATGGCTACTGTACTATTGCAGCATATTGTACATACGTATAGTATGTACAATATGCTGCAATAGTACAGTAGCCATAGATTTTCTAAGAATTGTCAATACCCAGATGACTTGTGACATTTGTTAGAATGTGGAACAGTCCTTGTGCTAAACTTCACCTTCCATTTACAGTATGATGAAGGACGTAATAGCATTTTCTATAAGACAAATATTTAAAGAGATCTGTATAATTAATCAATCAAGCACATATACTACCATACACTTAAAACATGGACTAAAAACTATGCAGTTTTCCTAGGCGAACCTGTTGTGTTGTTTCAAAGCTTTTTTCTCTTTGAACATGACAGCGCACCTGATTCTGTCACATGTTCTGGTAAAATGGTAAAGTTCAGGCAGAAGCACAGGCCCCAGGCTGAGACTGAACTCTTGGATGTCTTTCTGTCCTACTGTATGAAGAGTAACTTGCCATTATATGCAGAGGTTCAAGCTAGGGACACACATCTCCCATCCACAATAGTCAAGGCCAGATTAAATTCAATTCAATTATTATTCATCCTAAAGCACGTGTAGTTTTTCCCTACCCAAATTAGTCATGATTAAATGGATAAATAAATAAATAAAAACCATATATGGTTATTGTCGTGTATATATACGTGTGTATATATATATGTGTGTGTGTGTGTGTGTGTGTGTGTGTGTGTGTGTGTGTGTGTGTGTATGTATGTGTATTGCGATTAACAGCATCCAAAATAAAAGTTTGTGTTTACATAATATATGTGTGTGTTCTGTGTATAATTATGTATATATAAATACTCATTCATGTATATATTTAATAATTATTTGCATGTATATACTGTATATATATTTCTATAATTTATATTATATATAAATATAAATATTTTATATATATATATATATATATATATATATATATATATATATATATATATATATATATATATATATATATATATAATATAGTTTTATATATATATAGTTTTTTTATTAAATACATGCAATGCATGTGTGTATTTATATATACATAATAATTATACACAGTACACACACACATATATTATGTAAACACAAACTTTTATTATGAATGCGATTAATTGGTTTGACAGAACTATATGGTTTATTATAATAGTGTCATCCCACTGGACATTTGTAATTGTTTATATTAAAAGAATATTTAATAATAATTTTCAATGTTCAGTGTTGTGTAGTGGGAAATGTGCTTGGAACACAATTTTAAGATGTTTAATTCATATTCTTTAATAAATACAGTAAACATTGCGTCTCTGCTGAAGAATCTACAGTTTTATTTTAATTTGTTGTCAGTTCATTCAGCGAAAATTTTAAAAGCAAAAAAAAAAAAAAGATTAAAAGGAGTGTAATTGATGTGCAAATATAAATAGAAAGCATTTGGTACATAGAAAAATATTTTAAAGAATGAATTGACTTATTGACCAGATATTCTGGTTAGAGGCAAAACAAAATTCCCCCTCTCCTGCTGCATACTATTGTTTTGATAATTTTAGCAATTAATTGGTTTGGAGCACTAGCGATGCAATAAGGATCTGATGAAGTCTTAATTGATAGAGTCAAACATGCTTGATAAGTGGGGACCAGCATGTGTAGTCCATTAGTGCAGGTGAAAGGCCCATGTATTTTTTGCTAACAGTCATGCTCAGGTACGATTCTGCACTTAAGGATCTTTAGATAGTTCTGGACTTTGTTAGAATCGCGGCGAAAGCAGTACAGGAGCTCGTAGTCGCTCATGGCCTCTTCACTGTCAGATATAGGAAGCATGGTTTCTGGTGCCGACAGACCTGTCACAGAGTTTCCAAGCATTCCCAGTACCCTCATCTGACAGAGGATGAGAGAGGAACAATGAATGAATCACAGTGTAGAAGGCATTTTCCAAAAATATAGGGAAAGAATGTTCAGAAGCTATTGTTCATAAGCTTGTCAACCACAAGAGGTCAAACTGAACACTCACTCACTCACTCACTCATTCATAATAATTTTTTCCTTTTTTAATTTAATTTCCCTTTTTTATATTAATTATTTTGCGTATTTTTTTAAAATGTATTTTATTTTATTTTCCATTTTTTTCAACCCTGTTCCAAATTTAGTTCGATGTTTGATTTAATGTGTCTTTTTACATAAATATAAAACATTTAATAGTGTATATATATTAGATATTGTGCATTAAAAAAGATGTCTAAAATGTTAGAAATGTTAGAAATCAAAGTGCCTAATAATGGCACACTCATACACACAATCACACAGGTGTCACACACCTTTCTTTTCTGTTTATTTCTTATAATTGACACAGACACACTCTGACCTTTGTCATATACCGCTCTCCTGGACCTTCTTAATATTTCTGTTTCTTATTCACCTTTTCAGCTACTTTTTCCACCCCTTTCCTCAGCTTGTGAGCCATGTCAACCATCTCCAGAGCTTTGTTACTGCTGAAGCTGTTGAAGTCCTGCTGGTGAGCCATGCTCTCGTGCAGCTGAAACAGGGGGTCCCTCCAGGCCAACAGCAATTTAAGAATCACCTCGGTTAACTCTTCACGCTGCACGAGACACAAGATTGAAACGGTTTAAAGAGTTAAGCTACAGGTATGCATGAAGTTATTTCTCATTTCTTTAGCTGTTGATTTGTCCGAAACGGCATAACATCAACTAATGAGGCTTAAGAGTTTGAGGAGATGGTTGCTGGGTTACTTAATTTAGCAGATGTGGCTTTAAGTACATTAATTGATGGGACAGTCCTCTTGGGATGGGCTGCGGTTAAGTGCTTTGCTCAAAGGCGCAGAGGTGCTAAGACAGCAGTGGGAGCAGAGAACACAGTCTATTAATGACAAGTTTTTTTTAGGAAAGGTTTGTTGGGATGTTATACTCACAGCTAGTTTCTGTGCATTTTCTTTGCCATTTGGAGTCAGTATGCTGGAGGTGTGACACTTGCGATAGATCTTTCCAATATGGTTTTTGCTGGGCAGGAAATACTGTTCCTTTAAAGAAAAAGAAAAAGAGAGAAGATGTGGGAAAAAGCAAAAAATGTTATTAAAGAGCTATCTTTAAGAAAGAAAAAATGCTGATGCCACACTTTAACAATTTTGTATTATTATAATACTATTTGACTGTTAGAATAATATCATTATTCATCATATTAGTCAACCTTTAAATTGCATACAATTAATATATTTTTTAATAAATTAAATAATTTACATGTTATTTAAAAGCTGTTATGCATATGTATAATAAATGTATCATAAAATATCTGAGATCTAAATATCTACAAAAATCTAAAAATGTCTATTATTATTTCAATTCATACTTTATATTAGCAAAGAAAAGCTCATTTTGAGCTGTTATACATTTTATTATCATTCATTCTTAATTATTTATAACGTCTACTATTATTTTAATGCATACTTGATTTTAGCAAAAAGATAATTTTTGTAATTTGTAATTTTGTTTGTGCTTGTGTAATTTTTTTTTTTTCCTTGTGTAATTTTTTTTTTTTCCTTTTGAGATAAGTACATTATTTAATTTAGATTCCGGTAATAATCATCCATATTTGCAAATCATACACCATAGATTTTGAAATAGGATCATACTTATTTTGATATGTATATTTAGTGCTAAAAAAACTAAAAACTTGCATTACAAAATGTAGAAATAAAACTTTACTTTAGCATCTGCACAACATTTACAACCTCCTTGCTACAATGACAGTTGCATTAGAACAATTAGAAGAAGAAGAAGAAAAAGAGACAAATGTGACTCACAAACTCTGAGTGCAAATCGTTGGAGAGGCTGTGCATTCTGGCAGAGTGCTGAATGACCCTGTCGAAGAGATCTGCCAGGGACAGGACGTGGCATCCTGATGGCCCATGAGCGCAGATGGGTGCAGAGCCCACCCGGCCACGAGGATCCAGGCACAGAAGTGCCACAAGCAGCACAGCCACTGCCAGCAGAGACAAACCCACAAGGAGAGAGAGAGAGAAAGAGAAATGGAGACAGAGAGCAGAGGAGCAGAGGGTTAGAGAAAATATAAGTTCCGCCGAGAAATACATCCACAAATGGAGAAAGAGATTTGATTTCTAACTGTGGACAGCCACACAGGCTTCAAAAGCTAGCCAGTCTCCTTGAATCAGAGTCTCTGTCAGTTCATGGAAATACCTTGTTTCAGGCTCCTAGACATTCTGAGAGGAGAGGAGAGGTTGTGGAAAAGCAAGGGGTCGGACTGCTATTTAAAGTGTCCAGAGTTTAGGTGCTGAGGGACGAATCTGCCCATTAAAGAGAAGGAAGGAACGAAGGGGGCGGGCATGAAAAGTATGCGTGCGTGATGATGGCGTGATTGTCGTAGTCCATTGTGTCCGTTCCTTCAATCAGATGGTGACTAATGCCTCTTCCCCCCCCAGTCCCTGCAGGCTGCCCGCTTCGATTTTGCATTCTTACCTCTTTAACCCTCTCCCTTTCCTGTCATCTGTCCCATCAGAGCAACCGGTGCTCTTGCCTTCTGACATCCTATATGACCCAAAACGCCAGTGAGTCGTGCAATTTAAATAGTCATTGTAGAGAATAATTAGTTGACAGAGCTGGACTGAGTTGACTTTAAGAGTTTTTAAGTAATTCAGCCTTGTTCAGTAATGCATTTGAATAAGAAAAAATGTCATGGATAGAAATCAATGTAATACAAATAAGTAATGTATATTTGTATGTCTTGCATTTTATAATATAATAATGTATACACTATATTGTATTATATTATATTAATGTTGAATAGTCACACTTTTGACTTCAGTCAATAATTCTTGATGTAGATTTATTTAGTCAATTTATTAGATTTATTCTAAATAAATACAGCAAAAACTATTTATTTTAAATAAATACATAAATGTTTGACTCCAGTCAATATTTCTCAATGTATATAATATAATATAATATAATATAATATAATATAATATAATATAATATAATATAATATAATAAATATATTTATACACATTATATTATATTACTTATTATATTATTTTATTTTATTTATTATTTTATTTATTTAATATATTTACAATTAATTTAATATAATATGAATGTTATATTTATACACATATTACATTACATTAAATTACATTATTATATTATATTAATGTGGGTGAGGGGTCTATTAAAATATTTGGAAAAGAGAATAAAAGAATGATAGCAAGTACAAATAAAAATCATTTATAAAATAGGTGCAACATTCACAAATTATTATTATTGTGTTTTGAAGTGCAGGAAAATGGACTATGTATATGCTGATGACAAAATAGAGCTTGCTTGAGGTATGAAATAGGAAGGAAAAATACTTTGTGTGTCAGAGCGAACACTTAAGATGAAAGCAAAGAACTTATTCTGCTTATTAAGGCCCAGTGCACTCGGGGTGAACACACTATTCCAACAAAACCCAACAACCTTTGAAATGTGATGACTGATGTGCAAGTATGTGTGTTTGAATTCAGCATTTCTTGCTGCATGTGCTCGGTAAGAGACACTTGACTTCAGACATTTGTGTTAATGTGGTTGGATGTTCACTGTGACGACGATCATACGCCACCCAACCCTCAAGGCATGATATGTGCCGCTATGACGGGTCGATGTTAAACTCAATGTAACTATGACGTCAGCCAGCTGGAAATGGGTCAAACAAGACAGGAGGACTATTATTAGATGCAAAATTCTACAAACTGTCATAAAACAGTGAGTCTTCCTCTCAAATGTGCAGGGATGAAAAAATGCCACCTTATATGATGATGTGCTTGAAACAAGCTGACAGAAGTGATAAGGATGAGGTGACTGGATAAAACTCTTCTATCTACAACTGAAAATAGTTTTCTTTTGTTGCAAAAGTATTGCCATTCAGAAGTGTAGGGTTGGTAAGATTTTTAAATGTTTTTAAAAGAAGTGACTAACGCTAATGAAAGCTGCATTTATTTGATCAAAAAATATATTATATATATATAATATTTTTGTAATTTATACCTGTGATGGCTAAACTGAATTTTCAAAATCCTGTGTCCTTCAGAAATCATTATAATATGCTGATTTGCTGCTCAAGACATTTCTTCTTATTATTATCAATGTTGAAAACCATTGTTCTGCTTAATATTTTTGTGGAAAACTTGATGCATATTTTTGTGAGGATATTTAGATGATAGAAAGTTCTGAAGAACAGCATTTATTTGAAATGTAAATAGTTTTTAACATTATAAATGTCTTTATCACTTTTGACTAATTCAAACTAATGTGTCTTTGCTGAATATTTCTGAAATTCTAAATTTTTATTTCTTAAAAAATAAAAAAACTTTTGAATGGTATAGTGTTCTTCAATGCTGTTCAAGAACATTATGGGGGAAAACTATCTTCACCGTCATTAGTAATTGAGCCACAAAACAAGATTTCTGCCTGTGGGAAAGAAAAACAAATATTGTTAAAAAAAGTCTCCTAATGAAGTTGATGACAAAGATCTTTGCCTCAAAGATCTGCATTTTGTGCTGAAAAGACCCAGTCTTGTTTATACTGGTTTGGTAAGGTATAGGGGTTAAAGAAGTGTGTATATTGTATCTTTTGGCTCCACGTGAGGTTGAACAGAATTAATGACTCCATCTCCGTTCACATACAGCACAACGTGGGGGGAAAATCAGACCCAAACACCCGGTGGGGCTCCATGCGGTGTATTCAAATGATGTAACATTGTTTAATGCAGGGCATCATACTTTGTTTATTTTCTGGATTTTCTGCTCTCATATCTGTCTCTCTCAGTGACTTATTGTCTTATTTCATCATATAGATGTGATATGACTCTCTTCCTCAGCTAGGTACGAGATCACCAGCTCCCAAGTCTACACATCCTGTAAGTATGAATCTTTTAATCAATATTTAAAGCACTAAGTTGATACTGAGCAAAAATGTAGAAACCCTCATAACATAAACAGGAGAGCAATTATCTTACATGATTAGTTTATTGTATTTTATTGTATTTTATTATTTATTTATCTCGCTTGATTGCTTATTTATTTTATTATAAAGACTTTCAATAAAGAAATCAATTGCTTTCTTTTTACTAATAAGAAGCAAAAAGCTAATGGGATCCAGCACCATGGACAGCAACTGCGTGTCTTTTTTGGAGATGTGTGGAGACTGCAAAATGATTGCAAAATGAATCATTGCTTGATGTCCATTTGATGTGAATGTAAATGTAAATCAGTTGTGCAAAGTCAACACCAACAAATGCTTAACTAATGACCTAATGATAGTTATTATGATGCGTTTAAGTCAAAGTATAATTCAAACTTTCATGCTCTGCAGAAGTCCAAAAAGTCAAACTGCATTCAACCGCAAAGAAAGAACTAATTAACTTTAAAAAATACTTTATGAATCATACATTGAGTGGGTACATGCCAGATTGACATTTCCACCAATAAAGATGGACAAATGCACTCTCAAGTATACAGCGTACTCTCAGTATACAGTCAATATATGTACATAAATAGCATCAGTGTCTTCTAGATCCTTTTAAACACGAGAGCAATCCAAAATGTACTTTGAGAAAATTGTTTGTGAATTGAAAAAGATTTCTTAGAAATTTCCATCTAATTGCACAATGTTGTTTTCTGACCTACTGTGCTTAAAGACATCACCTGCATTCACATTTATAATAGACATACATCCTTTCCTACACTTTGAGTACAGATTTATTTGGCAGCAATGCCTGCCATCCATTGGTTCGGATGGGCTCTATGTGGAACTGGCAGGGTGCTTATGCAGACAGCTGATCTGATAGTCTGGGTGGGTGATTTAACGTCGATCCAGCCCGCAGGGGACGCCTCCTAAGTGTTTGGAAAAAGTATATATATATACACTCACCTAAAGGATTATTAGGAACACCATACTAATACTGTGTTTGACCCCCTTTCGCCTTCAGAACTGCCTTAATTCTACGTGGCATTGATTCAACAAGGTGCTGAAAGCATTCTTTAGAAATGTTGGCCCATAATGATAGGATAGCATCTTGCAGTTGATGGAGATTTGTGGGATGCACATTCAGGGCACGAAGCTCCCGTTCCACCACATCCCAAAGATGCTGTATTGGGTTGAGATCTGGTGACTGTGGGGGCCATTTTAGTACAGTGAACTCATTGTCATGTTCAAAAAACAAATTTGAAATGATTCGAGCTTTGTGACATGGTGCATTATCCTGCTGGAAGTAGCCATCAGAGGATGGGTACATGGTGGTCATAAAGGGATGGACATGGTCAGAAACAATGCTCAGGTAGGCCGTGGCATTTAAACGATGCCCAATTGGCACTAAGGGGCCTTAAGTGTGCCAAGAAAACATCCCCCACACCATTACACCACCAGCCTGCACAGTGGTAACAAGGCATGATGGATCCATGTTCTCATTCTGTTTACGCCAAATTCTGACTCTACCATCTGAATGTCTCAACAGAAATCGAGACTCATCAGACCAGGCAACATTTTTCCAGTCTTCAACTGTCCAATTTTGGTGAGCTTGTGCAAATTGTAGCCTCTTTTTCCTATTTGTAGTGGAGATGAGTGGTACCCGGTGGGGTCTTCTGCTGTTGTAGCCCATCCGCCTCAAGGTTGTGCGTGTTGTGGCTTCACAAATGCTTTGCTGCATACCTCGGTTGTAACAAATGGTTATTTCAGTCAAAGTTGCTCTTCTATCAGCTTGAATCAGTCGGCCCATTCTCCTCTGACCTCTAGCATCAACAAGGCATTTTCGCCCACAGGACTGCCGCATACTGGATGTTTTTCCCTTTTCACACCATTCTTTGTAAACTCTAGAAATGGTTGTGCGTGAAAATCCCAGTAACTGAGCAGATTGTGAAATACTCAGACCGGCCCGTCTGGCACCAACAACCATGCCACGCTCAAAATTGCTTAAATCATCTTTTTTTCCCATTCTGACATTCAGTTTGGAGTTCAGGAGATTGTCTTGACCAGGACCACACCCCTAAATGCATTGAAGCAACTGCCATGTGATTGGTTGATTAGATAATTGCATTAATGAGAAATTGAACAGGTGTTCCTAATAATCCTTTAGGTGAGTGTATATATATATATATATATATATATATATATATATATATATATATATATATATATATATATATATACTTTTTCCAAACACTTAGGAGGCGTCCCCTGCCGGCTGGATCGACGTTATATATGTATATATATATATATATTTTAACAAAGCAGTTAGTTGATTTGGCATGACACGGGGTGGCAGAGGTCTTCACAGTTGGCTGCGTATTCGTGTAGTCTGTGCAGCCTTTAAACTTAGCGTGCAGCTGAACTGCTGATTCACGCTAAAATTGTGGCAGCAATAAGACTCACCTTTGACCACTCACACTGCCTCACATGGCTTATGATGTTCGTACAGTGAACTGATGTAAATAAACACTGACAGGTAATGGTAAAGAGTGTAAGAACAGTGTGTTCATTACAGTTAAGTTGTGGATTTTATGGGATTGTTTTTGCTGAGGATATGTGTATGTGTCATTTATGCTTATATTCCTGTTTACTTTTTTAGCAACATGGATAACTATGCCCTTTGCTAATGCATGTTTTGCACATTTTTTGTGGTATTTTGTTGTCATTTAACAGGATATTTTTCATTCCGGCAGTATTAGACTTTACTGCCACTTTTGTCTGTTTTTTGGTCAGTTGCACGACACAACTATTTTTATAGCATCTAAATATTTCATAAATACACTTTATGTAATCTTTTGCCAAATCGGAAAATGAATATACTGCATTGTAATGTTGTGATTACTAAATATACAAATACAAGTAAATTGTATTCCTTTATATTTAGTTAAGAATATGCGTATCTTTTATTTTCCACTAGATGTCAGTATTGTAACTCCAATTTTTTTTTGGTTCTGCCATCTATCTATCTATCTGGATATTATTTACTGTATATTCAGAACGTTTTATTATTTATTACAATGTATAATAATGTATACATTGCAAGTATAGAGTTCAGCTATACTTTTATGTTTTCCTTATGCTATACTCTTTATGAATGCTTTTAAATAAACCTGCATGATAACTTTTTTTAACATTCACAGTGCAATATTTGTTTGTTTCTTAGCGACAGGTTGAGGAACAAGCTTTTGAAGATGAGAAATAATGCTCCATCCTCCATAATTGTACTTACACATTGGATAAGTGTTTTCATGGTGCACTTGCAGAGCTGTGTGTGCCTCTTACAGGTTTAGAGAGGCTCATTCGTTAGTGAAGTGGAGACAGCAGTGAGTGCTTGTTTGAGTGAAGAGTAGTCATGTTGGATAAAGTGATCTGCAGTCATCTCTGAGTGGCTGCTTAGGTTAAGATGGCTTTGTGCTGATTAATTAAAAACACAGAAGCCACAGTGAACCTGTCAAGTTCTCAGCAGCAGCAGCGATATAGGCCTACTGAAAAACAGAATTTTTGCATATTAGTAATTTTTATAAGGTGTACTGTAGATGTACATAGGAGTATAGGTCTCTATCTTTTGCATTGCTGTATAATATGCTTGTGCCAGCCCATACCATGCTGAAAAACCCTAAACCAGCCTAAGCTGGTCTTAGCTGGTCTAAGCTGGTTTTAGATGGTGTAAACTGGTCTTCCAGCATGACCAAGGTGAATGACCAGCATTATCTACACCAATCAGGCATAACATTATGACCGGGGGAAGTGAATAACACTTATTATCTCTTCATCACGGCACCTGTTAGTGGGTGGGATATATTAGGCAGCAAGTGAACATTTTGTCCTCAAAGTTGATGTGTTAGAAGCAGGTAAAATTGGCAAGAGTAAGGATTTGAGTGAGTCAGACAAGGGCCAAATTGTGATGGCTAGACGACTGTGGCAGAGCATCTCCAAAACTGCAGCTCTTGTGGGGTGTTCCCGGTCTGCAGTGGTCAGTATCTATCAAAAGTGGTCCAAGGAAGGAACAGTGGTGAACCAGCAACAGGGTCATGGGCGGCCAAGGCTCATTGATGCATGTGGGGAGCGAAGGCTGGCCCATGTGGTCCGATCAAACAGATGAGCTACTGTAGCTCAAATTGCTCAAGAAGGTAATGAACATGCTGACCCCTGTCCAGCACTGAAAGCAGCAACAGTGGGCACGTGAGCATCAGAACTGGACCACGGAGCAATGGAAGAAGGTGGCCTGGTCTGATGAATCGCGTTTTCCTTTACATCACGTGGATGGCCTGGTGCGTGTGCATCGCTTGCCTGGGGAACACATGGCACCAGGATACACTGTGGGAAGAAGGCAAGCCGGCGGAGGCAGTGTGATGCTTTGGGCAATGTTCTGCTGGGAAACATTGGCTCTTTCCATCCATGTGGATGTTACTTTGACACGTGCCACCTACCTAAGCATTGTTGCAGACCATGTACACCCTTTAATGGAAACAGTATTCCCTGGTGGCTGTGGCCTCTTTCAGCAGGATAATGCGCCCTGCCACAAAGCAAAAATAGTTCAGGAATGGTTTAAGGAGCACAACAAGTTTGAGGTGTTGACTTGGCCTCCAAATTCCCCAGATCTCAATCCAATCGATGTGGGATGTGCTGAACAAACAAGTCTGATCCATGGAGGCCTCACCTCGCAACTTACAGGACTTAAAGTATCTGCTGCTAACATCTTGGTTCCCAATACCACAGCAGACCTTTAGGGGTCTAGTGGAGTCCATGCCTCGACGGGTCAGGGCTGTTTGGCAGCAAAAGGGGGACCAACACAATCTACCTACCTACCTACCTACCTACCTACCTACCTACCTACCTACCTACCTATCTATCTATCTATCTGTCTATCTATCTATCTATCTATCTATCTATCTATCTATCTATCTATCTATCTATCTATTGAGGATGATCACAGGACTCATAGCCTATACTACAGTCCCCAACTGCTGCTTTTATTGGAGGCCTCAAAAATTGTCAATGCAGACAGGCTGTTGTCTGAAACACTTGTTGTTATGTAGTGCCTGAACTGATACCGAGGACAGCTACCTCCCTGTGCATTGCTTTTTAAGCTGCCTTCTGTCTAACTGATGCCTTGAGCTGTCATTGTGGAAACTGAAAGGTGCGCACAAAGACAACCAACAATGTCTCGCTCTCTTTATCTTTCTCTCTGTTTTCACCACTGGTTTCTTGTTTATATGCATTTACTTTAATATCATGCATATTGTTATAGTGGCCTAATAAATAATAAGTGATGGTGGGATCATGCAATTAGATTTATAGGTTTGCCACCCAGATGCTTCATTAATAATGCATGAGCTATCACTGCACATGCACACACAAACTCCCTGATTTTTTCTTTAATGCCGTGCCTTGCAGCCATATTCGCATGAAAAGATAACAGATGCAACTTTAACATTTTCAGAAAGCAGAAAGCAGACCCCACACAGTGCTGTGCTTCATGTATCAAGGGTGCAAGTCTGACACGTGTCGTTGTATAATGCTTGCTGAATGCATGACCTGTATGATTGGTCCTGCAATTATCAATTCTGCCTCACATGACCGTCGTCTTTGACCCTTTTCCATATGCAAATGCACTGCAGATACCATGGCAACGTGCTCTAGTTATTTAAGCAACGTAACACTGGATATCCAAGCAACGTGTACATATGGCTTAAGTGGAAGAATATTTAATCAGTTAATCGCCACTGATTTACTTTAGTTATTTTAGGTCATTAAAATATTGGGGAGTAGTTACAGTAAAAACAATTTTAATTGGAGTCAAGAATAATTAATAATTGATATAAAAGTGATTTATTTTAAATATCATTGTTTTAAATATCAGTATTTTATAACTTCATAACTTTAATTTAAAATGATTTAAAACAAAAATAGCATTGGGTTTTATGGCTTTTCAGCGAAATTGAAACAGTAAAACAATTATGAAAAATAAAAAAATAAATACACATTTAAAATCAACTAGCCCTCTCTGTGAAACATCATGAATGACAGGTTTTGTGTAATATGTAAACATCTTTTATAAAAGCTATTATTGTGATGCTCTATGCGTATATAGCATTGTAATGTATCTGCAAACTTCAAATGTTTTGTGAACATGTTATATTAAACATGTTCATGTGCATGACCAGCAGGTGGCAGGATTTATGAGCTGCAGGTGCGTGTGTTTAATCTCTCTTTCTATGTCTCTCTCTCTCTCTGGTCGTAAGAGAAGGGAGGACAGACGCACCTGCATCTCTCCACTGACCGCTCATTCACAAGAAGACACTGCATCTCCTTAAGCTGAATTTTCGCCTCATGGAGTTTTCACTCTTGCTTTATATCCCCGTGTTTATTTGCTAAAGTTTTGCCGAAGTATAATGAAGGTTTGAGGATGCGTTTAGTGGAGATGTATCAATGATGCGCATCTCGCTCAGTCTCCAGCAGAACATCAGCATGATGGAATAGGCGTTTTTCTCTCCTCCTTCACAATGGGATTATTCAAACTTTATTTTGCGTTTTGCTCTGTCGGATTTGGTAAGCTCAGTTTTTGTCAGATGTCTTATTGCTAGTGAATTTCAGCAACGGGATGGGTGCCTGGTGTCCACTGGTTTTAGGCTACTCAGTGGATTATGGTCACATATAACATTTACACTATTTGGAAAACTTATTGTATTAATATGTAATATATATATATATATATATATATATATATATATATATATATATATATATATATATATATATATATATATATATTACATATTAATACAATAAGTTTATATTGTGTGTGTGTATATATATATATATATATATATATATATATATATATATATATATATATATATATATATATATAAAAGCTATTAAAAGGTAGTAGCATTATATTTAAATATATAATGCATATTTTCTATATATTAAAATGATATAAAAACACTTTTGTGGGAGAAATAGTAAGTACACTAGTACAATGTACACTAGGGTGTTTTATGCTAAAAAAAAGTGTGTTAACATACCATTATTTTGTGTTATGGTGTTTTGGATTTTTTTGCGAGCACAGGTTTATTATGCATGGCTCCTGGAAAAGCCAGTGTTGATTAAATTGAATATACTGTATATTAAAATATTATGTGGTTTTCTGTTTTACCAGATGTATCATTGTGGTGGTCATCAGTATATTTAAATATACAAAAGCAGATTTTTCTTAAGTGTTATTTTTTGTATTTTCTACAAATATAGACTGTGGCTCACTATATATAATTGCTGTTTTATTCAATTCTGTTTGTATCGGAGAAAGTGATTCCTCATGTTAATGTTCCCTTAGTTTCAGGTTTCGGGGTTGATCCAGCATTACATGTGGACATTTTCCAGGAGTTTGATCTTGTGAGGTCAAATGCTGGAGTCTCCCAGGTCCAGGGGTTCCACAATGAGAGCAGAGCATATCTGTTTGAAGGTACAAGTAAC
The DNA here is from genome assembly GCA_039654625.1 of Rhinogobio ventralis. NCBI lineage: Eukaryota > Metazoa > Chordata > Actinopteri > Cypriniformes > Gobionidae > Rhinogobio > Rhinogobio ventralis. Next base: position 12,490,836 of record CM077207.1, on the reverse strand, counting down.
TGGATTTTTAACAAGTCAGTTGAACTGGCATGTGGGTCTTTGCTTTTGTTTCAGCATCAGAGTGTAACTGACATCAGAGCAGCTTTCCAGAAAAAGCGTTTGCAGTGAGACTCATCAATTTAGAGAAATTGGAATCCATTGTCAACATCTGGTGAGAGGAAAGAGCCAGGCAGACAGCTGGTTTAGAACGGCATAATTCCAGATCCCACTTAATCTCTCATGAAAAATGGATCAACCCAACAGTGAAACATCAGTCCCAGGAGTAAACAGGCTCCTGTGTTGAGAAGAAAGTTCTTGCCCATCAAAGAATTGTCATCTCATTCAGGAGATGCAGTTAATGAGGACAGTGAGTATAGAGAAGGGAATAACATCTGGCTCCATGGCTCATTCTGAAGGCCACAATGATGCTGTTGTTGAGGCTCTAGAGTTATAGTATGATACATAGAATCAGTTATTAAACTTAGTAACCGTTAATAACACGATTAGTAACACGATTAGTAACACGATGAACAGAACAACAATTTAGCGACAAGATCAGACAAAGACTGAACCAAACACAGGGCTAAATATAAACTGGGACACACTGGGACTAAACAAGATAATTAACAAGATACGGGTAAGACACATAAGGGGTAAATCAAAAACCATGGTAACAAATGAACACAGACAAAGGAAACTGATCTAGAGACAGTGAAAACCAACTCAAACACAGACCAAACGTGACAATTACTGTATTTTGTTCTGTTCTATTATTGCTCTATTCTATACTATTAAGTCTTTGCTCTGTTCTATTCTAAACTTCTCTGCTGTATTCTGTTTTTTGTGTGGGTGCTATAATGCACTTCTATTATATTTGTTTCTGTTTTGTTTTATGTCTGCTCTGCTGTGTTCTATTTTGTTCTGTTCTATTCTCTGTATATTCTGTGCTATTCAATGTCTACTATATTCTATGTCTGGCTTTATTCTATTCGCTTGGTTCTGTTCTATTATTTGTCATTCTATTATATTCAGTGTCTGGTTCTATTCTCTTCTATATGTCTGATTCTACTGTATTCTGTTCTATTCTGTTTTTTCTATTCTTTGTCTGTTCCATTCTACACTATTCCACATCTATTCTATTCTTATTCTAATCTGCTGTGCTCAATTATTTTTATACTCTATTATTTTTGTAGTTTACTGTCTTCAGTTTTATGCCTTCTATCCTGTTCTATGCTATTCTATTCTAAACTGCTCTGCTGTAGTCTCTTTTGTGTGGGTGATATACTGCACATCTGTTATATTTTATTCTGTTCTGTTTTATTCAATGTCTGCTCTACTGTGTTCTATTTTGTTCTGTTCTATTCTCTGTCTATTCTATGATATTCAATGTCTACTGTATTCTATTCTATTCTAAACTGCTCTGCTGTATTCAGTTTTTTTTGTGTGGGTGCTATACTGCAATTGTATTCTATTTTATTTTATTCTGTTCTGTTTTATTTTATGTCTTCTCTGCTGTGTTCTATTTTGTTCTGTTCTATTCTCTGTCTATTCTATGATGTTCAATGTCTACTGTATTCTATTCTATGTCTGGCTTTATTCTATTCTTTTTGGTTCTGTTCTATTCTTTGTCTGTTCTATTTTATTCTATATGTCTGGTCTACTGTATTCTGTTCTATTTTGTTATTTTTCATTTTTCGTCTCTTCTACTCTACACTATTCCACATCTATTCTATTCTTCTTCTAATCTGCTGTATTCAATTATTTTTATACTCTATGATTTGTCTAGTTTACTGTATTCTGTTCTATGTCTGGCTTTATTCTATTATTTTTGGTTCTGTTCTATTCTTTTTCTGTTCTATTATATTCTGTTCAGTGTCTGATTCTTATGTATTCTGTTCTATTTTGTTTTTTCTATTCATTGTCTTTTGTATTCTACACCATTCCACATCTATTCTATTCTTATTCTTATCTGCTGTATTCAGTTTTTATTCTCAATTATTTGAGTAATTTACTGTATTCTGTTATATGCCTTCTATTCTATTCTATTCTGTTCTATTCTAAACAGCTCTGCTGTATTCTGTTTTTTGTGTGGGTGCTATACTGCACTTCTATTATATTTTATTCTGTTCTGTTTTACTCATTGTCTGCTCTACTATGTTCTATTTTATTCTGTTCTATTCTCTGTCTATTCTATAATATTCAAGGTCTACTATATTCTATTCTATGTCTGGCTTTATTCTATTCTTTTTGGTTCTGTTCTATTATTTGTTTATTCTATTGTATTCAGTCTCTGATTTTATTCTATTCTATTCTATTCTATTCTATATGTCTGGCTTTATTCTATTATTTTTGGTTCTGTTCTATTCTTTTTCTGTTCTATTATATTCTGTTCAGTGTCTGATTCTTATGTATTCCATTCTATTTTGTTTTTTCTATTCGTTGTCTTTTTCTATTCTACACCATTCCACATCTATTCTATTCTTATTCTTATCTGCTGTATTCAGTTTTTATACTCCATTATTTAAGTAATTTACTATATTCTGTTATATGCCCTTTATTCTATTCTAAACTGCTCTGCTGTATTCTGTTTTTTGTGTGGGTGCTATACTGCACTTCTATTATGTTTTATTCTGTTCTGTTTTACTCATTGTCTGCTCTACTGTGTTCTATTTTATTCTGTTCTATTCTCTGTCTATTCTATGATATTCAAGGTCTACTATATTCTATTCTATGTCTGGCTTTATTCTGTTCTTTTTGGTTCTGTTCTATTATTTGTTTATTCTATTCTATTCAGTCTCTGATTTTATTCTATTCTATTATTTTCCATGTTTTGTCTGTTATATTTTACACTATTCTACATCTATTCTATTCGTATTCTGATCTGCTGTATTCAGTTCTTTTAATACTCTATTATTTGTGTAGTTTACTGTATTCAGCTCTATGCCTGCTCTTCTATTCTATTCTATTCTATTCTATTCTATTTGTATGTCTGCTCTGCTGTATTCTACTCTCTTCTACTCCGTTTAGTGTTTCTATTTTTGTTCTGTTCTACTCCATTCCATTCTGTTCATCTGGAGAACTGTTTTAGCAGATTTGTCTATAGCATTGGTGTCCCTCTGGTGATTTATAGATGGTTGTTTATCCAGATTGACATCCCATTTTGAGCAGTTTGTGTTAAGTGTCTTGCTCAAGGGCACAATGGTGATGGTCATTTTCTGCTTTCTGGCTCAACCACCTAGGACACCTCTAAGGCACAGCACCTTAGGACACAACCACCAACCTTTTATTTACTTAAGTGCTATGCTGTCACCACTCCAATGACCTATAATGATGACAGATTTTTATGCATGCAGTAATGTTCTGGGTTTGCAGTTAACCAGCATCTGTGTCATCACTTCTGTTCCGCACTGCAGTATGAATGGTGTATGAGAGACTGCAATTCTGGGGAATGTATTTATACTGTGTGCAATCTATGTGTGCAACTGTACACCCATAAACGCACACACACACACACACACACACAAAAGGTACACACTGCATTAGACATGCATTAGTTAGGATGCATACATTTTTGGTAAAAAAAAAACTAAACAAAGTCTGATATTCTAGGTCTAGGATAAGCAGAGGCATTTGATATCTATGGAAGCAATAGTCTTGTTCTAATTTGGGCAGGTGGCACCTCTACAGTATTGATTGGCGCTCCAGTAAATGCCAGTGGGATTGTGGAATTGGGATCTAACAGACAGGCTCCGAGACAAGGTCATAAATTTGCAGAATGCAGATGAGAGACCTATCAATGTCGTCAATGACATCCATGCTGTGCTGTTTATAAAGAAGGGGAAAGGAGAAACGAGAAGAGGGGAGGATGGGGAGATATTAGAGATAATTCAAGGCTAAGCATGCTGTTTTGACACTGTAGCTAGACAATGTGGCATTGAGTAAGTGTGGGTGGTAGGTAGGAACAAAATCTTATATCCAGTGGCGGATCCAGAGGGGTGTCCGGGATTGGTGAATTTTGGAATATCCTGGACACTCAATATAAAGAAAGGGATTGAGGATTGAAGCTGTCAAGCTCCAAAATGTTAAAATAAGCCCCCAAAAGTATCATAAAAGTAGTCCATACTGTATATCTTGTAGAAGCTAGAGCAAAGATAGAAAAATAGTATTGGCCATTGAGTCAATTCTCTTTAATGAATCTGTTGATTCAATTCACAAATCTTGAATGATTCGTTCATGAATTGGACTAATCTGGCTCTCAAGTCACTGATTCAGTGATTCAATCACAGCCCACTGGATGGGAAGATTGTCAGTAAACAATGTCTTAACTTTCAGTCACTTGAGACATTTGAACCACAATTAAGACAATTCCAACAGAAGATTTGGAATAGCATGAGAGTGGGAAGATGGCAGAATTAAATTTTTTGTATAAACTATCCCTTTATATACTTTAATAACGGTACTTTGATTATTTCCTCTTTTAACTGTAAAAATTATAGCCGAATCTCTACTGGCTATTGTCAGTACAGTTCCCAGTGCTAATACGCGTCTATAAGTCTGAGTGTGAATGTTTTGCTGAATAACTTGCCTTGACTGAAGGAATTAATGAGCAAATGGGTTGAACAGAGCAGAAGCAAACAATAAAAGAAAGAAGTTTGCCACAATTGTACCTCTTCCGTCAGACCAGGTGCTGACTGGGTCTTTTAAGTGCCAGGATCAGATTCCTGCTCATTCATCAGCTATTTCAGAAAGCAGCAGCCAACAGGGACATCAGCTAAGTGTTTCTCCTGCCCGAGGATGTGGTCTGGACCAGACAAATACTCTACGTCACTTGTATCACTCGCATTCCCCAACTGAGATTCCATGTCTCGACTTTGTGTCTGCAGTATGATCACATATTTTGCAGAGACTTAAAGGGATACTTCACCCATAGAAAAATAGAAATTATTTCATCATTTACTTACCCTATATGACCTTCTTTCTTGTGTGGAATACAAAAGAAGATGTTTAGCAAATTGAAAAGACAAGAGTGTAAGTAAATGACAGAATTTTAATTCATAAACTGTTCATTTAATACTCTCATCTGCTGCATTGTTTCTGTCCCAAGCCACAGTTTTGGTCACACAGCTTTGAGGCTTTGAGGAATAATGGACCTATGTCTTCTGATTAATGCAATGTTAATTTGAGGAGAGACACTTGTTCGTTTTGTCATTATAATAGGTTGTGAATAATTCATCAGTTGTAAATGAGGTTTTTCATTTTACATGGGCTTTAAACTTTCATTAAGGTACGTTACAATGGTGTTAGGACACACTTTTAAGTGCTTGCATCATAAGTAGCCTGACTTTTGATCAATTTAAATGCTTTTTAGATGTAATTGCTGGCACTGATACTCAACGTCATTAGAAAAAAAACTCACCAGCAACCTTCTTGAAAGGTTTTCAATTTAAGTTCTGCCAGAATATTGTCGACTGAGTTACATAATTTGCATCACACCGTGTTTATCTTGCTCCCAGGAGTACAGTTCTCGTTTATCATTATTGAAGTTACTGGTTCTTTTGAGGCGCATAGCTGGGCTGGGGTGTTTGATAACTGGGAGCGATTGATTACAGATTCATGGTGTAAAAACAAAAAACCCTCCTAGCTGAAAGGTGAGTGTATCCTCATGGTTTGAAAATGAAGAAGTTGAATGTCATGAATAAACTAGCCTTTTTCTATGTTTATTTTATTTTATTTTATTTAAATATATATAAATATTAAAATGCATATTATTCAATTAAATTATATTTAAATATTTAGCTAAAGAGTCATTACTGGTAATTTGGATAGCCAGAAGTCCCTAGCTGCTCTCTGACCTTTAAATGCTGCCATCGAACATCTAGCCTTTGATTTACAGCACACAATAGCAATGGCGATATAAGGATAGCACATCTGAGATGAAGTGTCGATCCAATGGGAGTTAATCAGAGAGATGTCAGAAAAAAACCTGTTTTCCTAGCACTATCCCAGAGGACTTTAATGCTGATACTTGTGAACTGTCCTGGAATCCATTAGATCAGCTGTGGTGTCCTTTGCGGATTGTTGAGGTTACCAGGTTAGCTTCGGCTCACTGTCGTACAGTGTATTTGATTAATGAAGGTGGCGAAACTCTGCCTCATTCCTGCCATACAATAGGCTCACGGCTGCAGTTTACAACTCCCCTGAGCTTTACTTGACAATAGCTACAGAACATTAGTGTTCCTCAGTTGGCCTTAATGTGCGTGCGAGTGTGTGTGTGTTGCATTTTTTTTTCACCCTTTGAGAAGACCAGACACAGACATTTCTTATGTCTTGACAGGACTGATTTAAACATTCGTCCCTGAGGAGGCAGTCAACTTCCTCTGTCCTCCTCAGCTAACTCATCACATCTCCCAGTGTGTTTCCTACTTCCTTCTGTCTCTCTCTCTCTTTTTTTTATTTTTTTTACTTCTGTGCTATTGCCATTCACATCAGTGTCACAACATGACCCACATGTCTGTTGACTATCCTCATTTCCTTAAAATTGTCATTTGTATGCTCCAAGGAGGTCTATAATTGTCATCATTTTTGATCATGTTTTTTGTTTAGTCTGGTTTCTAGTCTTAGGGGCCATTTACACGACAACATTTAAAAACGATACCATTAATGTCTCTGTGTAGACTACAAAAACATGAATTTGTGAAAATGGTGACATCATGCAAATGCATAATATGTGTTCAGCCTGTAGGCATGTAGCTTTTCTTTACACAGTAACATCGCCAACTACTGGCCTGGCAGCAGAATACAGCGTTGTTTTAGCGGATCCATGTGAATGGGGATCATTTTTGACATTGTTGTCGTGCTAGAGTGTGCGGACGGTGCACACAAGTATATTTTTTATAAATCTCGTATAAATATGTGCATGGAAAATTGCAACGTTTATACATCAGGCCCCAGAGCTGTAAATGGCATTTGACTAATCGTTCTGAAAAATGACATAATGACAATGATTAGTACAGTAAGAAAGTGCACAGTTCTAAACCCTTCAATAGTTTCTATCTTGCTCTATTATGTAAAAAGGCAGCAATGAAATGTTGAAAAATGCTTTTTAGGTGCAGATGGTGTAGTATCTTATCAGCGGGTTCTAACCGGACCATGCTAACCAGCAAAACTTTGACCCCTTGGTATTTATCATGCTTAGTTCAGTATTCACACTGGCTCCAGAGTGGATATTTAAACATAAATATCACCAGATGGTCCCTTTGGTGCAAAACGGCCACTTGCTTTCTGCCTCTCTGCCACTTTTGTTTGGTATCAGTAGTTACGAGCCTAAATGATTAACAAATTCACTTACAGGCTGATGATTATGTTGTATACTTGACATACTTTTCATCTGCCTGATCTGTTCTGTCTTCCTTTAATATATATAGCCTGTATGATCATGTATAAAGGTGATCTAAGTTGAATGAGTAAGAGCATCAGAATGTCCTGAACACTGAATTTATCTCTTTTTAAATTAATTTGTCAGTTGATTCAGAAGTGATTTAGGAAGTGTAATTTAAATTTGAATGGAAAGAATACAGAATAGTTACAGAAAAGTCCAATATCTATGGACAACCATGGAATGAATTGTTTCATAACTCTTCATTTTATGGTTAGCTCTCTATGACATCCCCGTATGCCTCATGTCTCATGACTTTTAATGTATTGCATTCCTCTCCTTTTCTGTCTTTTCTGTCACTCTCTCCATCAGGCTCATCAAGGAATGCAAGAGCTTCCCTCAAGGCAGCAGAGAGAATTCTTCAGAAGTTGAGAGGAAGAACAGAGTTCACTCTTCTACTGACCCTCAAACAAGAGAAATTCAGCTCAGGAGTGCTGCTGTCCATCCACTATGGAGAACAGAGGTATCCATCCATCCACCCATCCATCCATCCATCCATCCATCTATCCCTCTATCCATCCATCTATCTATCCGCCTGTCTATCTATCTATCTATCTATCTATCTATCTATCTATCTATCTATCTATCTATCTATCTATCTATCTATCTATCCGTCTGTCTGTCTGTGTCCACCATCCATCTGTGCATCCATACAGTAGGTAGGCTTTTGCTCCAGTAAAACCCTCTTTCTATTTTTTCTTTTTTAATTTACTGTTTCTCAGAGGAACACATAATCTCCCTGATGGAATGTCTGTAACATTTCTGATTAGGGTGTCCACTGACATTTCTTAAACACACACAGTATTGATTCTACCACCTCTTTAAGGTCAGCACTCGGAGTACAGGCCAAGAGATTTATGGATCACTGCTCGTCTTCACATTCATTCAGAACACACACATTCCCTTGAGCTCCATTTTTTTCCCTGCTGCTTTGCCATATTCCAGAATTTAATAACAACCATTTGGCAGCTTAACCTGCAGAAGTCTTATGCATGGGAACATAAGAGCTATGGCAGCAGTTATTTCCCGGAGTTCTTAGATGTTAAGCAACTGATTCATGATTATGACTTTTCATGAAGTAAATCTGTTTCCTTGGCTTCCTCCTCAGGTTTCTGGAGGTAGAGAGCAGCGGTCTGCGTAATGAGATCCATCTCTTCTTCCAGACCTCAGATCAGCGGCAGCAGAAAGAGGTCTTCCCCTATAGTCTGGCAGATGGACACTGGCACAAAGTCTCCCTGGCATTCAGCGCCACCCAAGTGCTGCTCTATATTGACTGCAACAGGTGAATGGCTTGAAAATAAAAGGACCACCAGAGACAAGTTTGAATGTTCACTCATTGCTGTTTATTTGTACTTGCTTTCAGAATTTACGAAAGGATTGTGGAGACGCCATCTATGGACTTTCCCAGAGGAACAAACATATGGCTTGGTCAAAGAAATGACGCCCATGGTTTTTTCAGGGTACAACCATAGCCTTGAAAATATACCATAAAATATGTAAAAGTTGTAAAGTTGTTCGTCCTGCCTACATCTCTCTGACTTGCTTTCTGCAATATCTTTCTGTCAGGGAGTAATGCAAGATGTTCAGTTGGTAGTCGTACCCCATGGATACATCGTCCAGTGTCCAGATCTCAATCGTAGTAAGTGCATTCTTCCTGTAGACGGCACAGAAAAAAAAGAAAATGTATGCACTTTGTTTATTCACTGGTCTGGAAATGCCATTAATGCACGTTCACCACTTTTGCAGCTTGTCCCACTTGTAATGATTTCCATGGGCTGGTTCAGAAGATCATGGAACTTCAAGATATTTTAGCTAAAACGTCAAACAAGGCAAGTTTATAAAAAAAATTTAGCATTGGGGGGGGGGGGGGGGTTGGGTAGACTGACTTCAAAAACGTCTCGGTTACCCTTGTTCCCTGAAGTAGGGAACGGAGACGTACGTCGGAACTGACCGACGAATTGGGGATCATTTTCAGAGACCAATCTACTTCGAGTGTGTAAAAACCAATAATGTTGGCATGCGGTCCACGCACCGCCCCGCAGCGCAGGTATAAATACGGAAGTGGAATACCGCATCCTCGTTTTTCCAACTGAGGAGCCGAAAAAAGTGAGTCGGCCTTCAGCGGAAGCACAACTCCTGGCGACAGGACGTACGTAACCGAGACGTTCCCTTTCAGTCGGTCACGTTCGACGTACGTCGGAACTGACCAAAGAATTGGGGATCCCTACCAACACGCCAGGAAGGCTGGCCCTTCCAGCGTCCTGCTTGGGCTCACTGGTTGCCCTAGGTTGGAGCAGAAGTCAGGGCACCAAGCAGGGAAGGTCCATCACAGCTGTTTCTGCAAGACCCACTCAGCGAGACTATTGGATAACGCTGGGAAAGCGTGCCCGTCAGGTAGACGGGACGCTGCGGAGCCACGTCCTCCAGGAGGAGAGGTGGAAACCCATAAGGACTAGCCTGTTAGGGGAGTACCATATGGTGGTCTCCGGGGTGGGTCCAACCTGATGCCAGGGTGGAGAGAACACCGCCGGAGACGACAGAGCGAGCTCTGTCAAGGGAAAGACACGGGGCTAGCCGAATAGGGTAGCTGGTATTGTGGAGAATACACATATGGGGTTACCGTTAGGGAACCGCTACATATGGACCCAGCCTACACACGTTCCACAAGCATACGGGTGCAGGCCTAGCGTCAGACGGCCGCAATGTCTGGCATCGAAGGGGTAACGGAGGAGCTCACAGGGTTAGCCATTTCTGGGGAACACGACTGGAGACAATAGACGCACGTATCCAGCCAAGTGGACGGGAGTGGCGTTGCAAGCCGACACAAGAGCGGGTACTTCGCTTTTACCGGCTGCTGGAGGCGAGTACACGGGAAGAAACCGGCTCTACGCGGAGGCTATAGAATCTAGCGAACGTGTTTGGTGTCGCCCAGCCCGCAGCTCTACAAATATCTGTCAGTGAGGCACCTTGAGCCAGCGCCCAGGAGGAGGCTACACTCCTAGTGGAGTGAGCTCGCAGCCTGAACGGGCAAGGCACGTCTTGGGACTGGTAAGCCAAGACGATAGCATCCACTAACCAGTGGGCTAACCTCTGCTTGGAGACAGCCTTTCCTTTCTGCTGGCCTCCGTAACAGACAAAGAGCTGCTCTGAGGTCCTAAAGCTTTGAGTCAACGTAAGTGTGAAGAGCGTGGACGGGACATAACAAAGCTAGGGTTGGGTCTGCCTCCTCCGAAGGCAGCGCTTGCAGGCTCACCACCTGATCCCTGGGCACGTATCCGGGCCTGAGTCTCAGGATGACGTGAGAGTTAGCCGGCCGAAACTCTAGGCACGATTCGTTCTCTCAGTTGACCCGAAGCCCCAGCAGGCTGAGGTGACGGAGCACCAGGTCCCTGTGTTCGCACAACTGTTCCCCAAACTGGGCGAGAAATAGCCAGTTGTCGAGATAGTTGAGAATGCGAAAGGCGCGTTCTCTGAGTGGAACAATGGCTGGCTCCGCGACCTTCGTAAAGACGCGAGGCGACAGGTACAGCCTGAAGGGTAAGACTTTGTACTGATATGCCTTCCCCTCGAACGCAAAGCGTAGGAACGGTCTGTGTCGAGGGAGGATAGACACATGAAAGTACGCGCCCTCAGGTCGATCGCTGCAAACCAATCTCGGGGACGGATGCATTCGAAAATGCGTTTCTGTGTTAACATCCTGAACGGAAGCTTGTGCAGGGCCCGATTCAGGACACGCAGGTCCAAGATTGGCCGTAACCCACCCCCTTTTTTGGGTACAATGAAGTAGGGGCTGTAAAACCCCGCCTTTATATTGGCTGGAGGAACCGGCTCGATCGCGCCCTTAGCCAGTAGGACGTCGATCTTGGACCGCAAGACGTGGGCATCGCTGCTCCGCATAGAGGTGGGAAGGATGCCCTTGTACTTGGGTGGCCAGTGCGTAAACTGAATCGCGTAACCGAGTAAGATGGTACGGATGAGCCAGCGGGACGGTCTGGGGAGCGCTAGCCAGGCTCCCAGAGACCGTACAAGCGGGACCAACGGCACCACAGACGTACCCAGGGTGGGGCAGCGAGGTGGGTCAGTTTGACCCGACCCGGACGGCCCGGAGGCGACCCAGAGGAGTCTGCGGCAGAAAGGTGTTGAATGTCTTGGCCCCCCGGTCCTCCTCCGGGGGGGGGAGGGGTGCGGACACCATCTCCCTCCGAGCAGCTCCAATCATCCCTGGGCTGCCCGTCTCAGGGCCGCTTACCCTTCCGTTTACCGGCCGGTTTCGCGGGACCCTGAGCGGGTTGGGCGGCCCCTTTGCATCCGGCGCCCTGCTTCCCGGGTGGAGGCTGCTGCTTGGGCTTGGCAGGGGTGGAGGCAGCAGCTGGTCGCCGGGGCAGAATGTTTTTTAATCGCCTCCGTCTGCTTCTGGGCCACCGAGAACTGCTGGGCAAAGCTCTCGATGGCGTCGCTGAAAAGGCCGGCCTGACAGACAGGGGCGTCAAAGAACCAAACTTTATCAGACTCGCGCATGTCTGCCAGGTTCAGCCAAAGGTGGCGTTCCTGGACCACCAAAGTGGACATCGCCCGCCCCAGGGAGCGCGCAGTGATTTTCGTCGCTTAGAGGGCGAGGTCCGTTGCTGTGCGCAGTTCCTGCATAACCCCTGGGTCAGAACTACCCTCGTGCAGTTCCTTTAGCGCTTTGGCCTGGTAGACCTGCAAGAGCACCATGGCATGCAAAGATGATGCAGCTTCTCCGCAGGCTGTGTAAGCCTTGCCCGTTAGACCGGACGGGAACTTACACGCCCGGGAGGGGAGACGCGGGTTAGCCCGCCAGTCCGCAGCAGCCTTGGGACACAGTTGCATCGCCACGGACCGCTCGACTGGGGGAATCGCCACGTACCCCTTAGCTGCACCACCATCGAGGGTAGTGTGGATGGAGTCGTCGCTAGATCGGTTTCTGGCGCTGTAAGGTGCCGTCCACGATTTTGTAAGCTCCTGATGCACTTCCGGGAAGAATGGAACCGGGGCGGGGCGCTGAGAACCAGCGCGGGCCGTCCCGAGAAACCAATCATCCAACCGCGAAGGTTCTGGACACGGTGGAGGGTTCCACTCGAGCCCGACACTTGCGGCGGCCCGGGCAAGCATAGCCGTAAGCTCTGGATCAGATTCGGGCAACGCTACCACACCCAAAGGGGGCAATGCAGCCGGATCCTCATCTCCGGAGCCCATTAGCTCATCCCCCGATGCAGCTATCGAGATCATGTCCTTAGCCGGAGCCCCGAATGAAACGGCCGGCCCCCCATGGCTAGGGCCGGGCCGCTCTTCCGGAAGCTCTACCGGCGCAGCGGAGGGGGGAGGGGCCCAAGGGGCTTGTTGGCCCAAGGGGAAGCCCTCACAGTCACCCTCAGGTTTCCACCAAAGGCATCAGCCAAAGTAGCAGCCCTCTGCTTCGCAGCAAGAGGACCACTAGATCGGGGGATGCGCAATGGGACTCCACCCCTTCTGAGGTATTTGAGCCGTAATACTGCGATGGTCATGTTCCCACAGTGAGAACATGAGTCATTCACGAACGCCGCCTCAGTGTGCTGAATGCCCAAACACGTGAGGCAGCGATCATGACCGTCAACTGGGGACAGAAAACGACGGCATCCAGAAACACACGGTTTGAATGACATCTTGAAAAAGACGCAGGGTCAAACCGTGTTGCTCTTTTAGGAAGGGAAACTGCTCTTTTAGTAGTGCTGAAGCACTGGCTGCGGCTCACAGCGGTCCGGAAGTGCAAGCCCGCGTGTGAGCACTCAGTAAAGGAAACGCCCAGCCAACCAACAAAACAAAAGAGAGGTTGCAGCGGCCACTCGCTGACTCGCGCCGTTACACTAGCACCCGGTAAGTGAGCGATCCTCTTCCAGACTCGTACACAAACACTCTTTGTAGAAAGAAACAGCTTGGCAACAAACTGTTTGGCTCACAATTGAAAGCGAGGATGCGGTATTCCACTTCCGTAATTATACCTGCGCTGTGGGGCAGTGCATGGACCGCATGCCAACATTATTGGCTCGTTTTTATACACTCAAAGTAGATTGGTCTCTGAAAATGATCCCCAATTCATCGGTCAGTTCTGACGTACGCCGAACGTGACCGACTGAAAGGGAACAGTTTTTTCTGCTTGCTTAATTTATTTAATTATACTGAGCTAATTTGGTCAGTTTCATTTTCATTCTGTGCATTGAATTTAAATGTGTAATATAAAAATGTATTTAATCTGTTTGACTACATGCATCCTTTATTTGAGAAGGGAATTTCCAGTTCCCAGCATGCTTTGCATGGAACTGGATGAGAAATGTTTAAATTGAGCATTATTTTATGTGGTTTTGAGCAAAACGACAAGAGAAGGAGATCTGTTAGGGTTAACTTGGGCTTTAAATGAGTTTTGTTATATTTTGGTGTTTACCTATATGGTGAAGAGAAAAAAATATTACTTAAGATGCTAATGTTGCTATTGTTAGCTTTATAGTTGAAAGGAATTGAGTTAATTTAGATGTTTTTAATTTTATTTGGACCTAGGGCCCACTTAATGTTCATTCAACTACAGAAGATTTGTAGTGTACGGAGCCCCTGAAGGGACATGGTGATGGAAAAAATATGAGATGGGGGGTGGGGTGGGCATATTTTAATGCTTTTGCGTTCTCTCGCAAAAGTTCTGCATTCCCCCGAGAAACTTTGCATTCCCTCACAAGATGTTTGCATTCTCCTGAGAAACTTTGCGTTCCCTTTCAGTCGGTCACGTTCGACGTACGCCGGACGTCACCGACGAATTGGGATCACTTCTGGGAGCCCCTATCAGCTTCGAGATATAGAGAACGGGCTAATGGCCTTTGGCGTGCGAGATTTGCATCTCGCGCTCCGCCCTGCGCTGCGGGTATAAACAGGAGGCGAATGCAGCGCACTATTGTCATTCACTTCGGAGCTGAACGCGGTGTTGACGAAGGAGACTGTTCCTGCTTCAGCAGAGAGAGAAAGAGAGAGAACGAGAGAAGACGCTTCTTTGAGTGCTGGGAGAGAAGGCACGATCAGCGGCGGCCGCGAGCTCACTGATACAGTGATAAACTGCTGTTTTTACAGCACTGTTGGTTTGGTGAGGGCGTTCCCAACGGTGAGTGCATACACAGGCTGCACTATTCTCCTGTGTTTTGCCGCGGTCGTTCCTGGGTGCTTCAGCACATTTAAAAGAGATTTCTTCTAAAAGAGCAGCGCGGGTGTGACACTGCGTCTTTTTCAAGACGTCATTCCACCCGTGCGTTTCTGGATGCGGTTGTTTCCTGTCCTTTGACGGCCACGATCCCTCTCGCATAAGCATGTTGAGATTGCGTTCGTGGGTGATCCATGTTCTCTCAGGAGAACGGGATCACGTCGGCACGTTGTTCATCTCGCCTTCCTCGTGAGGGTATGAGTGTTCAGCGCGCCGTGTGCCGTCTAGCTGCTTTAGATGCGCGGTCGAGACTTAACCTCAAACGGGGTTGAGTCCCTTCGCCCGATCTAGTTTCTTTTCTGGTGCACCAGAAAGGGGCTACTTCGGCTAATAAGCCTTGGTGACCTGAGGATTACAGTGGGGCTTCCCTGCCGAGTACATCTCCGTGGGCCCTCACTCCTCTATCGCATCGCAAGCATGCTGAGACTGTGTTCGTGGGTGGTTCATGTTCTCTCATGAGAGCATGACCACGTCGGCGCGTTGTTCGTCTTGCCTTCTTCATAGGGGCTTGAGTGTTCAGCGCGCCGTGTGCCGTCTCGGCGGCCACGCTCACGGTCTTACATGCCTGCTGGTAGCTTACAGGTGGGATTGCTGGTTCCAAAAAAAAAATAAATAAAAAAAAATAAAGGGGACCTAGCGTTTCATCTGGGGCTCTAGAAGAGGACAGATGTCAATCGCTGCATCGGAGAGGCTGTTATAAGCTGGAAATGAAGATGATGCTGAGTTTCCCACTATAATGGTGTGTGCTCATGCTGAATCAGATTCAGACTTGACAGCCATGCTTTCCTGGGTGGCTGAGGCGTAGTGCAACGCGTAAATCGCCTTGCCCGCCCCCTTGCCTTTTTCCCGGATGTGCATTGGAAAGCTTTGGCAGTGTGGAACTATTTGGTGCCAAAATATGGGGTGCCAATGGGGCCATAATCTGGATAAAGTTTTCCTCTCTCTCACTACCCTCATCGGTGAGGTGGCAGTGCCACTGGCAGGCCACCTCCGCCCTCCGCCCTGCGCTCTTAGTGCACGAGGGTAGTTCTGTTCATGGTACGGTTTCCGGAAGCCTAGCTAGCACTTCCGGGACGGTCCCGCTGACTCACCTGCACCACCAGGCTCGGCTATGCGATTCAGTTCCCACGGCATCCTCCCAAGTTCTGGGCGTCCACTTCACTGTTGTGTGGAGCTGCGACGCCCATCTTGGGGAAAGAGATCCAAGTCCTACTGGCGAAGGACGCGTTTGGAGCCAGTCCCTCCAGCCGACATGAAGTTGGGGTTCTATAACTCCTACTTCATTGTGCCCAAGAAAAGCAGTGGGTTATGACCAATCTTGGACCTGTGAGTCCTGAACCGGGCCCTTCACAAACCGCCCGTTCAGATGTTGACGCAGAAGCACACTTTCGAGTACATCCGTCCCCAAGATCGGTTTGCAGCTATCGACCTGAAGGTCGTTCCCTTCAGGACTGTCCCTGTTGTGTGAATACAGAGACACGGTGATCAGTCACCTCAGCCTGTTGGGACTTCGGGTCAACTGGGGAAAGAGCAAACTCTGCCCCGTGCAGAGGATCTCTTTTCTCGGTATGGAGCTGGACTTGGTCAATCTGACAGCGCGTCTCACAGAGGAGCGTGTCCAGTCGGTGTTGAACTGCTTGAATTCGTTCAAATGCAGGACAGCGGTACCACTGAAACATTTTCAGAGGCTCCTGGGGCATATGGCATCCGCAGCCGCTGTAACGCCGCTCGGATTGCTTCATATGAGACCGCTTCAACGCTGGCTACACGACCGAGTCCTGAGATGGGCGTGGCACAGCGGATCCCTCCGTGTCCCCGTGACTCCGAGGTGCCGCCAAACCTTCAGCCTGTGGTCGGACCCTTCGTTTCTACGGGCAGAAGTTTCCCTAGATCAAGTGTCCAGGCATGTTGTTGTCTCCACGGATGCCTCATCCACCGGCTGGGGTGCCACGTACAACGGGCTTGCAGTTTTGGGTCTGTGGACGGGGCCTCAACTGCAATGGCATATCAATTGCCTCGAGTTGTTAGCAGTTCGTCTTGCGCTAGGCCGCTTCAAAACGCCGCTACTAGGCAAGCACGTTCTGGTCCGTACGGACAACACTGCTGCCGTTGCGTACGTCAACAAACAGGGTGGTCTACGCTCCCGTCGCATGTCTCAACTCACCCGCCATCTCCTCCTATGGAGTCAGAAACATCTGAGGTCGCTTCGTGCCATTCACATTCCGGGCCTGCTCAATCGTGCGGCCGACGAGCTCTCACGACAGCCAGTGCTCCCCGGAGAGTGGAGACTCCATCCCCAGGTGATCCAGCTGATCTGGAGTCGCTTCGGGACCGCACAGGTAGACCTGTTTGCCGCCCCGGACACGACCCACTGCCAGTTGTTTTATTCCCTGACCGAGGGGACCCTCGGCTCGGATGCGCTGGCACACAGCTGGCCCCGGGGCCTACGCAAGTATACGTTTCCCCCAGTGAGCCGCCTTGCACAGACTCTGTGCAAGGTCAGGGAGGACGAGGAGCAAGTCCTGTTGGTTGCTCTGTATTGGCCCAACTGGACTTGGTTCTCGCGACAGCACCTCCCTGGCCCATTCCTCTGAGGAAGGACCTCCTGACTCAGAGACGGGGCACCCTATAGCACCCGCGTCCGGACCTCTGGAAACTCCATGTCTGGTCCCTGGACGGGACACGGAGGTTCTAGGTGGCCTACCACAGGCTGTGGTAGACACCATCACTTCCGCTAGAGCTCCCTCTACGAGGCGCCTCTATGTGTTGAAGTGGAACGTTCGTCGACTGGTGTTCTTCTCGCTGAGAAGACCCCCGGAGATGTTCGGTCGGGTTCTGTGCTTTCCTTCCTACAGGACGGGTTGGAGCGAAGGCTGTCTCCCTCCACCCTCAAAGTCTATGTTGCCGCTATCACCGCTCATAATGACATGGTAGGTGGTAAGTCTCTAGGGAAGCACGATCTGATTGTCAGGTTCCTGAGGGGGGCGAGGAGACTAAATCCGCCTCGCCCTCCCTCTATACCCTCTTGGGACTTAACTCTGGTGCTAACCGCACTGCAGAGGGCGCCCTTTGAGCCTTTGCAGTCAGCTGAGTTAAAAATCCTGTCTCTGAAGACAGTACTCCTGACTGCATTGGCCTCTATCAAGAGGGTAGGGGACCTGCAGGCATTTTCGGTCAACGAATCGTGCCTGGAATTCGGGCCCGGTAACTCTCATGTAATCCTGAGATCCCGGCCCGGATATATGCCCAAGGTTCCCACCACTCCCTTCCGGGACCAGGTGGTGAGCCTGCAAGCGCTGCCTTTGGAGGAGGCAGACCCAGCCCTAGCTTTTCTCTGTCTAGTCCGCGCTCTGCGGACTTATGTGGACAGAACGCAAAGCTTCAGGACCTCAGAACAGCTCTTCGTCTGTTATGGAGGCCAGCAGAAGGGAAAGGCTGTCTCCAAGCAGAGGATGGCCCACTGGATAGTGGATGCCATCGTCTTGGCGTACCAAACACAAGACGTGCCCTGCCCGCTCGGGTTAAGAGCCCACTCCACTAGGGGTGTAGCTTCTTCCTGGGTGTTGGCTCGTGGCGCCTCGCTGACAGATATTGTAGAGCTGCGGGCTGGGCGACACCTAACACGTTCGCTAGATTTTATAGCCTCCGTGTAGAGCCGGTATCTTCCTGTGTGCTCGCTTCCCATAGTCAGTAACACCGAAGTGCCCGTTCTAAACGTCGGCTTGCTGCGCCACTCCCTTCCCTTTGGAACGGATACGTGAGCTTATATGCTCCAGTCGAGTTCCCCAGAACGGCAAACCCTGTTGAGTCCTCCGCAACCCGCGGCAGTCGGATGTGGCAGAGCGTCCGACTCCCGGTCTAACACTCGTATGCATTGGTGGAACTTGTGTTAGGCTGGGTTCCATATGTTGTGACCCCCACGGCGGTCCCATATGTGTATTCTTCCACGGTACGGCTCCCTACGGCGAGCCCATGTCTTTCCCTCGGCAGAGCTCTCTGACGTCTCAGTTAGGTGTTGTTCCCCCGCCTGTTTGGCCGGGGCCACCCCTGGGACTTCCGTATGTTGCACTGCCCACGGCCAGTCCATATGTGTATTCTCCACATGGTAACGCCCTTCGGGCATGATGGGGCTTCCGCAGCGTCCCTCGTGGCACGCTTTCCCAGCGTTATCCAATAGTCTGCTGAAGTGGGTCTTGCGGAACAGCAGTGTGACTTCCCTGCGTGAATTCCCCGCCCGGAACAGACAGGGTCTGAGGGGCTCTCGCTGGGCGCTGGAAGTGGTAGTAACTGTGGCGTTTTCCAAAGGGATCCCAATTCGTCGGTGATGTCCGACGTACGTCGAATGTGACCGACTGAAAGGGAACGTCTCGGTTACGTATGGTAACCCTCGTTCCCTGAAGGAGGGAACGGAGACGTACGTCCCGTCGCCACAGTTGCTGTACCATCACTGCATGGCCGAGTCACTAGTTCGGCTCCTCAGTGAAAAACAATAGTGCGCTGCATTCGCCTCCTGTTTATACCCGCAGCGCGGGGCGGAGCGCGAGATGCAAATCTCGCACGCCAATGGCCATTGGCCCGTTCTCTATATCTCGAAGCTGATAGGGGCTCCCAGAAGTGATCCCAATTCGTTGGTGATGTCCGACGTACGTCTCCGTTCCCTCCTTCAGGGAACGAGGGTTACCATACGTAACCGAGACGTTTGCCTCCCTGACCCTGAGTTCTTTGCAAGCGAACACAAAGTTTCTCAGGAGAAAGCAAAACATTTTCAAGAGAATGCAAAAGCATTGACATATAATTTTTCCTTCAGTCAAATTTTTTTTTCCATCAGCATATCTCTTTAGGGGCTCCATAGTAGTAGTAGTAGTAGTAGTAGTACTAGTAGTAGTAGTAGTGTGTGAGTGTGTGTGTGTGTGTGTGTGCTTGCGTGTGTGTTTTGGATGTCACTAGCTTCTATGGTCTGTTAATGTCCTTAATAGTGAACACCACAAATGCTGCCTTCATCATAAATCCCTCTCCTTCTAACATTTATTTTTTGCTTGCTCTTCTTTGTATCGCTTCCCACTATAAATGATTCATTCAGTCACACCCTCTCTTCTTCCTCATGTCTTTATTGTGTCTAGTTGGCACTTGCCGAAGAGAAGATGAAGTACTTGGATGGCTGTTACTGTGAGAGGACGTGCACCCTGAATGGAGAGATATATAGGGACGATGATGCTTGGATAGATGGATGCAGAAACTGCACATGCTCAGTAAGCTCATGTATTCCCAGGACAGGGTACCAGGATTGTTTGTTTGGGATTTTAAACAAGAGATGGCTCTCCAGACTACAAACTCAAGGGCCGTTCAAAGTGGCAGTGATTTTCAGCGACAAAGCAACAAGAAATCATTATTTTTTTCTATCAAAACTACTGCGTTCCACAAGAAACTTAAAAAAATATCGTTTTGAGTGGACACAAAGTTTCTCAGAAGATAAATCGCAAAAGTATTGAAATAAACATTTTCCTCACATTTACAAAAAAAACCTAATTGTAACTTTTTATCTCACAATTCAGACTTTTTTTTCTCATAATTGCAAGTTTATATTTCACAATTCATACTTTTTTTTTTCAGAATTGCGAGTTTATATCTCACATTTCTGAGGAAAAAAGTCTCTTTTATTTAATTATTATTATAATTATTTAATATTTCTCTATGAAGTCAGAATTGCAAGAAAAAAAGGCTGAATTGTGAGGTTAAAACTCGCAATTACCTTTTTATTTTTTATTCCCCGCTTCCACCATGGAATAAAATATCCAAACACCCTTAAAGCATTGTACATTTATTAAAGATAAAATGTTGAGTTTTGTAGCCATATTATAATACAGAAGTTTGGCAAGTCAAGCTGTTTTGTAGCTGTCAGTGTGGGAATGCACCCTCAAGTATTTTTTGGGTTTTGTTTTAGTTGTGAAGATTATGAAGATCTGACAATTTGAGTTGCCTGCATCACTCACGAAATGTCTAATTCTGTTATCTTATTTTGCAGAATCATGTGATTGTGAAGCTCTTTTATTGATAATGATGATGATGATGATGGTGTGTGTGTGTTCCACCTGTAGAATGGTACAGTGGAGTGTGAGAGTATTTTCTGCCCACCACCTCAGTGTCCCCCTGATACAGCTCCAATCTACATGCCTGGAGCATGCTGTAAAGAGTGCCAGCGTGAGTGTTTACACACACACACACACACACACACACACACACACACACACATCTACACACAAAATGAGGCCATGCATCTATAGAGCTGCATATATTTTACAACTTTGCCTCTCTCTCCCTTTGTCTCATATTTGCTCCTTTATCTCTCCATCTTTTCGATTCTCTCCTCGATTCTCTCCTCACTATCTTTCTTTCCACCAAAATCTTTTTATTATCATGCTGCGGACTTGATGACAAACTGACCACATCCCTGTGTTGCTAGGTTACCACTGCCACAAATTCGAATGTCAACACACACATAACGCAGTCACGCACTTTCTCTGGTATCATTAATAATTCAAGGCCAGTGTGCAGTTGTGTTTGAGTGAGCAGAGCTAATGTGCAGAAGCTAATAGCAGTTTGACTGATGACCAGGGCTTTATTTAACACTACGCTCTGGTAGGCTTAATCTAACATGCTTGTCCGATCGATGCTTTACTGGTTTGTTTTGTCTCTATCCTCTTAATTTCTTCTTTTTCTCTTTATATCTTTTCTGTCTTCAGCCGTGTGTCTGTTCAGGGGAAGAGTGTACGTGGAAGGTGACCGTAAAAGTGTACACGACTCTGAGGGAAACTGTCTGCTGTTTGAATGCAGGGTAAGTTCCAGTGTAACTGCAGGCCAGTGGTCTGAAGGTTTTCAGCAGACCCATACCAGAATCTGTCCCTTCTGCATTTTTTTGCACTAGTTTTTTGGAGAAATCTTCTGATTTGTGGATGTTAATTGGAGTACTGCACTCCTATTTGTAGATGAAAGCATGATCAATCATAATATGTCATAAATCAACACGCAATGGGTGGATGACATGAAAGATGGGACTTTTGAATTCTGCAGAAATCTGAATGTTGCTGGCCCCGATTCTACCTGGGCCTGGTTATGAATTGGAATGTCAAGCAGCATGTGAATTCTGTCTGGGTTTGATTATGAATTTGAATTTGAAATAAAAAAAATTCTGTGCCTGGTTATCAGAATCCTGGTTTGAATTCCAGGCAGAATTTGAATCTGAACTTGAATTCTGTCTGGGTCTGGTTCTGATTATGAATTTGAATTCTGTCTGGGTCTAATTATGAATTTGAATTACAGGCAGAATTTGAATCTGAATTTGAATTCTGTCTGGGTCTAATTATGAATTTGAATTACAGGCAGAATTTGAAGACTGTCTGGTCTTGGTTAAAAATTGTAATTTCAGGCAGAATTTGAATCTGAATTTGAATATGAATTCTATCTAAATCTGTTTGTGAATTTGAATTCCAGGCAGAATTGGATTTTTTTTCTAAATGTGGTTATGAATTGGAATTCTAGGCAGAATTTGAATTCTGTCTGAGCCTGGTTAAGAATCTGAATTCCGAGCAGCCTTTGAATTCAGGCTGAATTGGAATTCTGTCTGGGACGGATTATGAATTTGGTTATATATTTGAATAGCAGGCAGAATTTAAATTCAGTTTGGGTCTAATTATGAATTTGATTTCCAGGCAGAATTTTAAGTCTGTCTGGTTTGGTTATAAATTTTAATTCCAAACAGAATCTGAATTT
This sequence comes from Rhinogobio ventralis, assembly GCA_039654625.1. NCBI lineage: Eukaryota > Metazoa > Chordata > Actinopteri > Cypriniformes > Gobionidae > Rhinogobio > Rhinogobio ventralis. The sequence goes on along the minus strand of CM077207.1, from coordinate 12,468,418 downwards.
GTATTTTGTCTGGATCTGATTATGAATTTGAATTCCAGGCAGAATTTGAATTCTGTCTGAGCCTGGTTAAGAATCTAAATTCCAAGCAGCCTTTGAATTCAGGCTGAATTTAAATTCTGTCTGGGACGGATTATGAATTTGGTTATAGATTTGAATTCCAGGCAGAATCTGAATTCTGTCTGACTGGTTGCAAATGCTAATTCCAAGCAGCATTTACATTTGAAAATCCATCTTAAACTCATAACTGTTTGTTTGTTTGTTTGTTTTTTGGAACGTGATAGCTCGTCAAAGCTAGTAATTAGCTGGTTGGTCATGTTCCAGAAACCATCTGGACCATCTTGGAAGTTAGTTTGTTGCTTAAACCAGCTAAGATCAGCTTAGAAACAGCTACCATGTTCCAAAGTTTAAGCTGAATGTTTGACTTCCAAGGTTAATTAAACAAACACTTGTTTATGTGTTTGCAGGATCGAAGTATGCGTAGGGTTGAGATGACTACTTGTCCAGAGCTGAACTGCCCAGAGTCAGAGCAGATTACACTCACAGACCGTTGCTGCAAAGTGTGCAGAGGTGCGACACACTCACACACGCAGGAACAACACACATCCTCTACACTCCACTGATTGGAGTCACATTAAGGGCAGCCACCTTTGACCACTGTGCACACAAACTAGATTTGTGCTCAACACCAAGCCATGACTGTGCATGACAGCAAACATCTATTTTTGCACCCTTCACACATATAACCACACACACATAACACCCAAGTGCAACAGTGATATTGCTCGACTTTACCACACCTCTTATAGTTCACAGATTGAGCCACAGTGTGCAGTAACACTTTTGAACCATTTTGTACAGGGATACAGAAGGTTGACACATAGTAATACATTTTGTTTTCTTTTTTTTCTTTTCTTTTCGTTTGTTTAATTCGCAAAAGCACTGAAATACAGATTTTTCTCCCATCTAATTTTTTTTAACATCACAATTTCATGAAAAGTACATTTTTAAAGGTACAAATAGTCCATGTATTCTCTCTATTAATTTGAGATCATATAAGATGGAAATAAGTTACATTTAGATAAATTACATTTAAAAAGTCAAATGTCTAAAAATCATTGAAACATGAGCAATTTATTTGACAAGCAACACTGCATAAGTTATTATATTTTTTCACTTGCTGTCAGTGTAAAGAAATTAAAAACAATTGAAACCAGTGCAGTAGGAGAATGTACAGTTACATTTAAGATTTAATCTATCAAATCAAAGCTTAGTAGGCTTAGTAAACTGATCTAGTTTTAAGGATGTTTGTTGGAAAACAAGTAAAAAAGACCAATTAAAAACTCATTAAGAAGTAATTTATTAACAATTATAAAATAATTAGCAAAATGCTGTTTAAAATGGTTTTAGATGGTGTATAGCCTGTCACTCCGCAGGATATGCAATGTCCCAAAACATCCTATTTCATGTCAATTAGCCAGGAGTGAACAATAAATCCTCCCCAACTGAATAGTCTTACAATGTGAAAATTTGTCAACACGGGAAAAAAGTGTCATTTATAATCCATCAATTATAAATGTCAGATTTAGGCATTGCATAGCACTTCTACTCTATTTATCTCACACCCAGGGCATGATTTCTGTGCTGAGGGTTACAACCGCAATTGTGTGGAGAATTCGGACTGCATTAACCTAGAGGCAGGAGCTTGCTGCAGCTGTAAAGAGGGATACCATGCGCTCAGGGATGACAGTGCCTACTGCCAAGGTATTCAAACTCCCACAGACAAACCTGCCAATCATTGATATATGTATGTTTCTAAACACTATACAAACAAATGAAACTCTAAATCCGTCAAGCCCTTTTGTCGCTCCATACATAGCACCTGTTTTTTTGAACCCTCATAGATTTGCTTGCATTGAAAAAAAAAAAGTGCTTTTGTATAAGCAAATAACAGGGCTTTCACAAATCACTAAATTGCCTGCAATCACAGATGGAGGAGTTACCGATGAAAGCTGTTGACTGGTGATTAATTAGTGTCTTGCTGAATGCATATTTCAGTACCACTATTATCCTTACAGCTGTAATTAATGCATTGTAAACCCTGGAGTTCATGCTGTGCGAGTGTGTGTACAGATGTGAAGGGGGATTCCTGTGGCTCGCTGGCTTTTAATAGGCTGTACCCTTGTCTAAACAAACACGGCAGCCCAGCGAGTATGTGATGGATATCTCTTTCCACACAAAAGACCAATGACATTAACAGTGTTGCTTGCAAACATGCTTTTGCGTAACATTGCGTTCTCTTTTGATTTTTATGTCCTGTTATTTTACCCAGAACATGGATAGTTCACCCAAAATAAGAAAATTCTGTCATAATTTACTTACCCCCATGACTTTATAAACAGAAAAACAGAACAGAAAGGAAGAAAATTAAGTCTGAAAGCGTATTAATTCGAAAACTGTGAAAAATCAATAGTGATGGCTAAGGATTTAAGTGATGTGTAGGCGACAGTAGGACTTCCAGCATAGACAATCAATAGACAATTTGGGGGGTGACATTAGAAGAACTTTTGGTCACCAGAAATGCACAGAAAGCTTCTGTAAGTGTCTGGAAGAATTTACACAACACAGTTGTTACAGTAATGTTACTGTACAATATATCAGCATGACTTGATAAAATCTCAGACACATCCCAGAGGACCTGCTGGGTCATAATAGCGCCCTTTATCAAGCAACTTTTTTACCATTTGGGAATGTGTGTGATTTTCCCTGTTGTGATACTAAGTCAGAAAAGTGCAAAGTCTTTTTGTTCATCTGTTTATGCTTTTTGTGGCAATTAACCAATGCATTTCAATTACTATAGTTGTCTTTGCACATTGAGATAATATATAATATATAATATGTAATATATAACTGTTTTAACATTGAAATTACACACATCAGCTGTAAATAATCTGGCATGGATAAATAAGGTTAAATAACCTGCTAGTTTGGGAGAAATTCAGCATGTTTGCATGGATTGTTGTAGTTTGTAGTTTGCAGCAGCCTCAGGCATATGAATAATACCAGTGCCAATGCAGCTCTGAAATAAACTTTAAATTATTAATTTGGGATTCATATCTTCTAGAACAAAAGTGGCTGAAAAAGGCATTACATTTTCATTTACAGAAATTATGAGTGAGTTTTTTTCCTCCACAGTTTAGGCTCTGAATCCTCCACAGCAGACACATTGGGACAGATAAGACTTTGGAGAATTTCTCTCCGCTATTTACTGTTATTCCAGTCACATTGCTCTGATGGATCAAAAAGTGGTTGCGATGCTGCCTCTGTGTTAGTTAATAATACTGGTTTTCAGAGAATGTGCTGTTGTTTTGTGATTTTTTTTATTTTTTTGGATATGGATGGATGGATGGAGTGGTGGGTACAATAAATGGATGGATGGAGTGGGTGGGTGAGTAGGATGGATGGATGGATGGATGATGGCGTCGGTGGGATGGATGTTTGGATGTGGAGTGGTGGGTGCGATAGATGGATAGTTGGAGTGGTGGGTGCAATGGATGGATGGTTGGTTGGAGTGGTGGGTGCAATGGATGGATGGTTGGTTGGAGTGGTGGGTGCAATGGATGGATGGTTGGTTGGAGTGGTGGGTGTGATGGATGGATGGATGTTTATTTTAAGCATAAAAGTCACAAAAATCTGTTCGATTTATCTGCTAATGGGGTAAGAAAAATAAACTATTGTCTGAAAACAAGTCTTAATGCTGTATCTCAAGCATCTGTTTCTTCATTAAATATTTATCTTGTTTTAAGGATTTTTTTTACCAGAATAGACAAAATGCTGATTAAGATAATGATTTTGTGCTGTGTAGATTTAAACAGAGAAAAGAAATGTGAGGAGGATTATATAAACTGTTCTTGAGGAGGAGAGAGTGGGTGGACCGAAGGACAAGAGCGTGTCTATGAAAAGTGTAAGAGGAAAAAACTGGAAGCTGAGAAAGTGAAGGAGGTGGAGAAAGTGAAAAGTCTAAAAGTGCTCTGTGTTTTGTTAATGCAGTTTAAGGACTGAATTGAGTCACACGTACAGTACTGTACATTATTTTCAAAAGTTATTCAAACCTTTAGCTCTTTATTGTAGATGTATTTATCTTGTCTCTGTTATCAAGGCTGCCAAACCTTCAGGCAGATGCACAAAAAGTTTAAATGCTGAACCTGCAGCGACTGAATAGTTTGCTTAATTGTTTTTGTTCCATTGAGGACAAGGATGGGTTTGGAGGCAACAGAAGCTTGATTAAATAATGACAGAATTGTTGTGCTTTCCCTTAAATATTCTTTGAAACATTCAAACATGGTGTTGGCGTTCTTGTTATATTACAGTCTTAGCAGTTTCCTGCAGCAGTGTGAACAGTAATGTTGTTCGTACAACAGAACGCTCATGATGTAATGACTGGATTTTCCAGCACCCTTGACAAATGCTGTTAATTGATCACAGCTGCAGTGTGAATGGTGGTTTTGGGCAAAGCTTCTTGCCAAATGTTTTGAAAACCATGTTGTGTTCAGGTCATAGTACAGAGTGTCTTGTGTTATGCTATGGTTGCAGATATCGATGAGTGTGCAGAGGGGAAACACTACTGCAGGGAGAACACGATGTGTATGAACACACCCGGCTCCTTTATGTGTGTCTGTCACACCGGCTACGTCCGTATTGATGATTACTCCTGCACAGGTGAGTGCCGAGATCTTAATTAAGTGTAATTCACATTTGCTAATAAGTAGACTTAAAAAATCTTATAAAAAATCATCTGAATTTATTTATTTATTTATATTATTTATATTTAAATTAATTAATTTATTTTATTTGCTTTATTTGTGTTATAGCATATTTTAGTGTTTATTTAGGAGCTAGTTCTGTTATGTAGTGTTTAGTGTGATTTTAATAGCATTATTTTTTAATAGCATTATTTTAATATGAGTAAAAGAAAAGGAAAGTCATTGAATTTAATTACTAATATTTAAAAAATTAAAATACTAAATATATTACATCTCGTACAGACCCAACAAAATATTATTGTTTATATATAAAAATATTATTTTAGTTCCTTTTCAGTCGGTCACGTTCGACGTACGTCGGAACTGACCAACGAATTGGGGATCATTTTCAGAGACCTATCTACTTCGAGTGTATAAAAACGAGCCAATAATGTTGGCATGCGGTCCACGCACCGCCCCGCAGCGCGGGTATTAATACGGAGTGGAATACCGAATCCTCGCTTTCAACTTCGGAGCCGAACAGTTTGCTACCAAGCTGTTTCTTCTGCGGAGAGTGTTGTTTTCGAAACGAGTTCAAGAGGATCGCTCACTTACCAGGTGCTGGTGTGACGGCGCGAGTCAGCGAGTGGCTGCTGCAACCTTTTCTTTGTTTTGTTGGTTGGCTGGGCGTTTCCATTACTGAGTGCTCACACGCGGGCTTGCACTTCCGGACCGCTGTGAGCCGCGTCCATCTCCCTGAGTGCTTCAGCACTACTAAGAGCAGTTTCCCTTCCTAAAAGAGCAGCACGGTTTGAGCCTGCGTCTTTTTCAAGATGTCATTCAAACCGTGTGTTTCTGGATGCTGTCATTTTCTGTCCCCAGTTGACGGTCATGATCGTTGCCTCACGTGTTTGGGCATTCAGCATGCTGAAGCGGCGTTCGTGAATGACTCATGTTCTCACTGTGGGAACATGACCATTGCAGTACTTCGGTCTAGGCTCGAGTACCTCAGAAGGGGTGGAGTCCCATTGCGCATCCCCCGATCTAGTGGTCCTCCCGCAGCGAAGCAGAGGGCTGCTACTTTGGCTGATGCCTTTGGTGGAGACCTGAGGGTGACAGTGAGGGCTTCCCCGACGGGCCAACAAGCCCCTTGGGCCCCTCCCCCCTCCGCTGCGCCAGTAGAGCTTCCGGAAGAGCGGCCCAGCCCTAGCCATGAGGGGCTAGAGGACGCCCTTGGGCCTTCTCTCCCACACATTGCCCCACCCTGGAGCGGTCAGACAACACTCCGGGTCGCCTCCGGGCCGCCCGGGTCAGGTCCGACCGCCCCATCTCGCTGCTCCACCCTGGTACGTCTGTGGTGCCGTTGGTCCCACTTGTACGGTCTCTGGGAGCCTGGCTAGCGCTCCCCAGACCGTATCGCTGGCTCATCCGTACCATCAGACTTGGTTACGCGATTCTGTTCGCGCACCGGCCACCCAAGTACAAGGGCATCCTCTTCACCTCTGTGCGGAGCAGCGATGCCCACGTCTTGCGGTCCGAGATCGACGTCCTACTGGCGAAGGGCGCAATCGAGCCGGTTCCTCCAGCCGACATGAAGGCGGGGTTCATGCTACACAAGCTCCCGTTCAGGATGTTAACGCAGAAACGCATCTTCGAATGCATCCGTCCCCGAAATTGGTTTGCAGCGATCGACCTGAAGGACGCGTACTTTCATGTGTCTATCCTCCCTCGACACAGACCGTTCCTGCGCTTTGCGTTCGAGGGAAAGTCATATCAGTACAAAGTCTTACCCTTCGGGCTGTCCCTGTCACCTCGTGTCTTTACGAAGGTCGCGGAGGCAGCCATTGTTCCACTCAGAGAACGTGCCGTTTGCATTCTCAACTATCTCGATGACTGGCTCATTCTCGCTCAGTCTCGGGAACAGTTGTGCAAACACAGGGACCTGGTGCTCCGTCACCTCAGTCTGCTGGGGCTTCGGGTCAGAGGCTCCTGGGGCATATGGCATCTGCAGCCGCAGTAACACCGCTCGGATTGCTTTATATGAGACCGCTTCATCACTGGCTTCATGGCCGAATCCCGCAATGGCCGTGGCAGAGCGGCAAGTATTGGGTTCCAGTTACTCCGTATTGTCGCCAAACCTTCAGCCCGTGGTCTGACCCTTCGTTTCTACGGGCAGGAGTGCCCTTAGAACGGGTGTCCAGGCATGCTGTGGTCTTCACGGATGCCTCTTCCACCGGCTGGGGGGCCACGTACAACGGGCATGCAGTCTCGGGTCTGTGGATGGGGCCCCAGCTGCATTGGCACATAAATTGCCTCGAGTTCCTAGCAGTACGTCTTGCTCTAAGCCGCCTCAAAATGCCGCTTCAGGGCAAGCACGTCCTGGTCCGTACGGACAGCACTGCGGCCGTTGCGTACATCAACCGTCAGGGTGGTCTACGCTCCCGTCGCATGATGCAACTCGCCCGCCATCTCCTCCTGTGGAGTCAGAAGTATCTGAGGTCACTTCGGGCCATTCACATCCCCGGTGCGCTGAACCAGACAGCCGACGAGCTCTCTCGCCAGCCGACACTGCCGGGAGAGTGGCGACTCCACCCCCGGACCGTCCAGCTGATATGGGACCTTTTCGGAGCCGCACAGGTAGACCTGTTTGCCTCTCCGGACTCGACCCATTGCCGTTGTACTATTCCCTGACCGGGGGGACCCTCGGCACGGATGCACTGGCACACAGCTGGCCCCGGGACCTACGCAAGTATGCGTTTCCCCCAGTGAGCCTTCTAGCACAGACTCTGTGCAAGGTCAGGGAGGACGAGGAGCAGGTTCTGTTAGTTGCGCCTTACTGGCCCAACCGGACCTGGTTCTCCGAACTGACTCTCCTCTCGACAGCCCCTCCCTGGCCGATTCCCCTGAGGAAGGACCTTCTTTCTTAGGGACGGGGCACACTATGGCACCCGCGTCCAGACCTCTGGAAACTCCATGTCTGGTCCCTGGATGGGACGCGGAGGTTCTAGGTGGCCTGCCACAGGCTGTGGCAGACACCATCGCTTCGGCTAGAGCCCCCTCTACGAGGCGCCTCTATACACTGAAGTGGAACCTGTTCGTTGACTGGTGTTCTTCCCGTCGGGAAGACCCCCGAAGGTGTTCGGTTAATGTTGTGCTTTCCTTCCTGCAAGAAGGGTTGGAGCGAAGGCTGTCTCCCCCCACCCTCAAAGTGTACGTCGCTGCAATAGCAGCGTACCACGATGTAGTAGCAGGTAAGTCCTTGGGTAAGCACGACTTAATCGTCAGGTTCCTCAGAGGTGCGAGGAGACTAAATCCTCCTCGTTCAACCTCGGTACCCTCTTGGGACTTAGCCCTGGTGCTGAGAGCACTTCAGGGCCCTCCCTTTGAGCCTTTGCAGTCTGCAGAGTTGAAAATCCTGTCTACGAAGACAGTACTCCTGACTGCATTGGCCTCAATCAAGAGGGTAGGGGACCTGCATGCACTTTCGGTCAACGAATCGTGCCTAGAATTCGGGCCGGCCAACTCTCACGTCATCCTGAGACCCAGTCCCGGATACGTGCCCAAGGTTCCCACCACTCCCTTCCGGGATCAGGTGGTGAGCCTGCAAGCGCTGCCTTCGGAGGAGGTAGACCCAGCCCTAGCTTTGTTGTGTCCCGTCCGCGCCCTTCGCGCTTACATTGACCGGACTCAAAGCTTTTCAGAGCAGCTCTTCGTCTGTTACGGAGGCCAGCAGAAGGGAAAGGCTGTCTCCAAGCAGAGGTTAGCACACTGGATAGTGGACGCTATCGTCTTGGCTTACCAGTCCCAAGACGTGCCTTGCCCGCTCGGGGTGCGAGCTCACTCCACTAGGAGTGTAGCCTCCTCCTGGGCGCTGGCTCAAGGTGCCTCGCTAACAGATATTTGTAGAGCTGCGGGCTGGGCGACACCAAACACGTTCACTAGATTCTATAGCCTCCGTGTAGAGCCGGTGTCTTCCTGTGTACTCGCCTCCAGCGGACGGTAAACGCGAAGTACCCGCTCTTGTGTCGGCTTGCTACGCCATTCCCGCCCATTGGGCCGGATACGTGTGTCTCTTGGCTCCAGTTGTGTTCCCCAGAAATGGCTAACCCTGTGAGCTCCTCCGTTACCCCTCCGGTGTCAGACGTTGCGGCCGTCTGACGCTAGGCCTGCACCCGTATGCTTGTGGAACGTGTGTGTAGGCTGGGTCCATATGTAGCGGTTCCCTAACGGTAACCCCATATGTGTATTCTCCACGGTACCAGCTACCCTATTCGGCTAGCCCCGTGTCTTTCCCTTGACAGAGCTCGCTCTGTCGTCTCCGGTGGTGTTCTCTCCACCCTAGCATCAGGTTGGATCCACCCCGGAGACTACCATATGGTACTCCCCTAACAGGTTAGTCCTTATGGGTTTCCACCTCACCTCCTGGAGGATGTGGCTCCGCGGCGTCCCGTCTACCTGATGGGCACGCTTTCCCAGCGTTATCCAATAGTCTCGCTGAGTGGGTCTTGCAGAAACAGCCGTGATGGACCTTCCCTGCTTGGTACTTCTGCTCCAACCTAGGAGCAACCAGTGAGCCCAAGCAGGACGCTGGAAGGACCAGCCTTCCTGGCGTGTTTGTAGGGATCCCCAATTCTTTGGTCAGTTCCGACGTACGTCGAACATGACCGACTGAAAGGGAACGTCTCGGTTATGTATGTAACCCTCGTTCCCTGAAGGAGGGAACGGAGACGTACGTCCCGTCGCCAGGAGCTGTGCTTCCGCTGAAGGGCCGACTCATTTTTCGGCTCCTCAGTTGGAAAAGCGAGGATGCGGTATTCCAGTTCCGTATTTATACCCGCGTTGCGGGGCGGTGCGTGGACCGCATGCCAACATTATTGGCTCGTTTTTATACACTCGAAGTAGGTCTCTGAAAATGATCCCCAATTTGTCGGTCAGTTCCGACGTACGGTTTTTTTTTGTACTAATGAGGCTTGTTTTATGCAACTTATTAGGCATTGTTTAACATTGTTTTAATAATGCGTGCAATAGAGGAAGAACAAGAATGAGCCAAAAAAAAGTTCAAGAAAGACAGCATATGTGAAAGTTTTCACTAATGGAAAGTACAGATGGTATACGTGCTCCTGATCTTTAACTTAAAAAAAGCAATTAAATCTCTTCAGGAGCACAGGATAAGGAATCGAGACATGGCGCATGGGAACAGCTACACGATAAATGAGCCTTAGTCCTTCTGTGACCTACTTTAAAACTGAATTAATTACAACAGAGAGTCCAGGAAGGTTTCTGTCTCAATATATACGCAAAAAAGCATAGACAACGGCACCTGGGCTGTAAGGTGCATCACAGCCAACAACAATTCAGCTTTTATTTTGGAAAGTATTCTAGATTTTTTTTTCTTCTGCTGATCATCTCAGAAATCCATAGGTAATCAAGACCAGCTGCATTGTTATCATTTATTGTTATTATTTTCAAGTAGTCTGCATTAAACCAACCACGCAATCAAGTTCTCTGACCTCTGTGAATTTTAATGCTTCAATAATGTTGTTGTTTTGTGTAATGGAAAGGGCTGAATTCATGTATGAAAGCACAAGTGTACTGTGGAACAAGCTTCAACATTGCTTGCTTTTCATTTCTTTCTTTAAGCAAATGAGGAAACTTATATCATTTGAACAGCATTGAACCTTATATCTGGAAGTGTCGAGTCATTTATTCTATAATGTTAAATTTGCCTTAGAGTGCGTTTTTTGATCTCGTTATAGAAACTAATCAATAAATGGTGTTCACAATGACCTTTCAAAGGCTAAAACTCTCACATAATTGATTCAGAATCAGATTTTGTTTGTTCCTCTGAGTTTGTGTCTTCTCAGAACGTACAAGTGAGAGATGCTTTTTAATTTAAATGCACACCATGCCGCTTTTGTATACATTTTATAAAACCATTGCTTGCAGCAGTTATCAGTTTAACTCTATATGTTTAATCTATGTTTAATCTTAATGATCTCTAGTCCATTTATGATTGGTTGAAAGCCATGCGAATGTTGTTGATTGGCTCAAAGCTGTGCATTTGCTTCTGTAATTACTTAGAGTCTCAGTGAGGCTGGCGTTCTGATGGCAAAACATTATTATTTTCAATTATTCATGTGTGCAGTCACACAGAGAAATATATTGCATATTTTGCCTGTGGGATTATTATGAAATAATCTGCAGGCTGCCTTCACGTCGGTTGAAACTGGAATTCATTTAATTTGAAGCTGGAATAGATGTTACCTGGTATAAAACGAGAACACTTTTAATCAGCCAATCTTATTTTAATTCAAAACATCAGACGCTATTTGAATTACTGTAATTATTTTAATTGTGCTCTACTGTTTCCATATCTGTTCATTAAAGCTCTGTCTTGCCTTCATGATCAGCTCAGTGATTATTACTAATTACGTCCTTTACTCTGCAATGAACAAACTTGTTGGCACGATAAGAGGTTTTGTCAGTTACATGAACAGTACCAGTCATTAGTTAGCGTTTGTTGTTTCAAAAAAAAATATATGGCGTTAAGAATGGACATTATGGAGTTCCTCTTTCTCCTTTCTTTCTGTCTCTCACACAATTCCTCATTAGTTCCTCTTGAGCAGTCAGCAGATGTTAAGCGTAAAAGGACGTTAGTCTCCAATCAGCTCATTTATGTGCTGTTCTAGACAGAGATGTCAGTGTAAATCTGTCTTCAAAGATCAGAGAGATTTCACCTTCGTTTAGTTTCTATTCTTCAAGAATTAGTTCACCTGTCGTCATTTACTCACCCTCATGTCATTGCAAACCCGTGTGACTTTTCTTCATGGAACACAAAAGGAGATATTTTGAAGAATGTTCACACTGTTCTGTTACATACAATGAAAGTTGATGGTGACCAGGGGTTTTCACGCTCCAAAAAACCCCATGAAAGCATCATAAAGTTGGTTCCTTTGACTCACTATTCAAAGTCTTCTAAAGCCATGTGATATGTTTGTGTGAGAAACTTAAACTAAAAAGCCTTTTCACAATTGTTAGCATTCTTTTATTGTAGAAAAGAGCAGCTTGGATGTTCTGCTAAACATCTCCTTTTGTTGTCCACAGAATAAACAATCATACAGGTTTTGAAAGATATGAGGATGAGTAAATTATGTACATTTTTGGATGTACTATCCCTTTCATGTACAAACACAACGAATCATCTTTTCCAAAAGCGATTTTGTTGCTTTCTTTATAAGAGACATTGAACAAATATGTTTTTGTCTCTCCGTTCGATGTGAAAAGAAGCAGAGCATTCAGACTGAATATGTGAATATGTGATCGTCAATTCAGCTGGAAATGCATCCTGAGATATTGATAGATGAGGAACCACAGCATAAAAACGCCCAGCCAATCAGCATCATTCATCAGTGAAAGTGCATTTTAATGAGATGATTTAATGACATTTTAATGAATGTGATTTAAAGATCTGTGTTGTAAGATTTATGACTAAAGTTGATTAGGCAGTTTCACTTCACTAGAGGGAATTTGGGGAGATGAAAAGTAACACATAATGAAGGTAAACTGGGATTTTAGGAGATAAAACAGAAGAGAAGGAAATGCTAAGGAGGATATATACACCGATCAGGCATGTATTAGATGTGTTAGAAGCAGGAAAAATGGGCAAGCATAAGGATTTGAGTGAGTTTGACAAGGGCCAAATTGTGATGGCTAGACGACTGGGTCAGAGCATCTCCAAAACTACAGCTCTTGTGGGGTATTCCCAGTCTGCAGTGGTCAGTATCTATCAAAAGTGCTCCAAGGAAGGAACAGTGGTGAACCAGCGACAGGGTCATGGGCGGCCAAGGCTCATTGATGCACATGAGAAGCGAAGGCTGGCCCGTGTGGTCCAATCAAACAGAAGAGCTACTGTAGCTCAAATTGCTCAAGAAGTTAAGGCAGAACAGTCAGGGTGCCCATGCTGACCCCTGTCCAACTCTGAAAGCGCCAACAGTGGGCACGTAAGCATCAGAACTGGACCATTCCCCAGATTTCAATCCAATCAAGCATCTGTGGGATGTGCTGAACAAACAAGTCCGATCCATGGGGGCCCCACCTCGCAATTTACAGGACTTAAAGAATCTGATGCTAACATCTTGGTGCCATATACCACAGCACACCTTCAGGGGTCTAGTGGAGTCCATGCCTTGATGGGTCAGGGCTGTTTTGGCAGCAAAAGGGGGACCAACACAATATTAGGAAGGTGGTCATAATGGTATGCCTGATCTGTATCCATCCATCCATATATAGACAGATGGTTGAATATACAGACAGACAGAAAGGTATCTTAGATAGAGCTTTGTTAATGATTAATTAGAAGGATAATTGGTGTCACTTTAGCTGTCATGGGCAGATGAGTCAACACAGATGAGAAATCAGACCACACAAACACGTCCACTGTGAGGGATTCGTCTCAGTCAAACCCTGCTTGGCATGACTGTAATATCACTGACTGAGGTAAACCGAGCTGGCATCAGGGAAGCCAATGGAGCTGGTATTGGGCCAAAATTGTTTATTGGCTTAATTTTTTGTCTTTTAGGTCTTTCAATGAGGAGAGAAAGTACTAAATCAATAATTTTAAAAGCTACAGCTGATTTTAGGCTTCACAGCATTATAATGTAAATATGAAAAATGGATGTTCATACTTAGATTTGCAAAAAATTTGACTGAAGTTTCACCACTGTTTTTACAGAGTAACTTCACAATTCTTTCTGAAAGTCTCTCCGATTTTCCTTAACTCTTGGCTGCTTTGGGAACATTTTGCCCCAAACAGAAATATTAATGACATGAGTCTCTGAAGCAGAGGACCTTTCACTAGCATTTCAGGCAGGCTGAGTGAAGACTTTATTTTAGTACAGGGTCATCTGGAGGTCATTGTAAGACTATAAAATTGTGAGATGATTGTTGAATGTTTCATGATCAAGTTCAATTCAAGAACTCAAGATTTTTTTTAATTATTATTACTGAACTGTTGACCCCTGTTCTTTTAAACAATATATGGACTCCTTTGCTGTCTTTATTGTAAATCAGTGTTTTAGTCCAGTCATGTCAGAGTAGCTGAAGATTTTTACCAGTGTCCCTGTTCATTACAGTCATACTTCAACCATTTGATTGCCATTTTTCAGTGCATATTGTAGTAAACCTATCAAAATGTAATGAGGATGGAAGGATGGAACAGTGCAAGCTAATGTTGAGCCTGCATAATTCATACAAAGAGAGCAGTTACATTGAAGTCTTCATTGAACAGTACCAAAAAAAGCCTGGTAGATTCTAAAGACCCGTTCATGCGTTCAGTGATAACGATAAAGAAATTGCTCAAAAAATCATTCTAAATATAAAGGAATAGCTGAATCCACAAGGTAGGTAGATATGTAGATAGATATATTGATAGATAGATAGATAGATAGATAGATAGATAGATAGGTAGATAGGTAGATAACGTTAAATGACAGATGTTGAAATCACTTTTTAGAAAAAAAAAAATTCCCAGCTGATGAACGATAAAAACATTGACAGCCATGCTTTTTTCAGGGTTTTGATTGATTGACGAGCTACTGCCTTTGAATCTGCCTGCCTTAAATTATATCCCCTTAGAGAAAAACAGCAGCAAGGAAAGTGCAGAACGTGCAAAAAGTTAGAGGAAAGTGTGCAAAAACGCACTGATGCACACTTTCCTTGTGTTTTCAGAGCATGATGAGTGTGTGCGTGGACTGAATACCTGTGACGAAAACGCTCTTTGCTTCAATATGGTTGGCGGACACAGCTGCTCCTGTAAACCAGGGTACGTCGGTAACGGGACCGTCTGCAGAGGTAAGCACAAACATCTGAACTCCACTCTATACTGCACTAGCTTCTGTATTACCTAGTTCTGGCATGAAACTGGCGCAAGCTGATAGGTCTAACTGATTTGGTAGTGATCACGTCATTATCTATATAGCACAGCTGATTGGTTGTTGTTGCATCAGCGGCCAATGAGCTGCAGCTCAACATTCAAACAAATACCGATAAGTGTTGCTGTTAGCCGTCTGCAGCGTGATTTTAGAAAAAAAACTTTCCCCAGCTCCACCTGTATACAGGTGCTGGTCATATAATTAGAATATCATCAAAAAGTTGATTTATTTCACTAATTCCATTCAAAAAGTGAAACTTGTATATTATATTCATTCATTACACACAGACTGATATATTTCAAATGTTTATTTCTTTTCATTTTGATGATTATAACTGACAACTAAGGAAAATCCCAAATTCAGTATCTCAGAAAATTTGAATATTACTTAAGACCAATACAAAAAAAGGATTTTTAGAAATCTTGGCCAACTGAAAAGTATGAACATGAAAAGTATGAGCATGTACAGCACTCAATACTTAGTTGGGGCTCCTTTTGCCTGAATTACTGCAGCAATGCGGCGTGGCATGGAGTCGATCAGTCTGTGGCACTGCTCAGGTGTTATGAGAGCCCAGGTTGCTCTGATAGTGGCCTTTAGCTCTTCTGCATTGTTGGGTCTGGCATATCGCATCTTCCTCTTCACAATACCCCATAGATTTTCTATGGGGTTAAGGTCAGGCGAGTTTGCTGGCCAATTAAGAACAGGGATACCATGGTCCTTAAACCAGGTACTGGTTGCTTTGGCACTGTGTGCAGGTGCCAAGTCCTGTTGGAAAATGAAATCTGCATCTCCATAAAGTTGGTCAGCAGCAGGAAGCATGAAGTGCTCTAAAACTTCCTGGTATACGGCTGCGTTGACCTTGGACCTCAGAAAAAACAGTGGACCAACACCAGCAGATGACATGGCACCCCAAACCATCACTGACTGTGGAAACTTTACACTGGACCTCAAGCAACATGGATTGTGTGCCTCTCCTCTATTCCTCCAGACTCTGGGACCCTGATTTCCAAAGGAAATGCAAAATTTACTTTCATCAGAGAACATAACTTTGGACCACTCAGCAGCAGTCAAGTCCTTTTTGTCTGTTGTTCAAGAGTGGCTTGACACAAGGAATGCGACAGCTGAAACCCGTGTCTTGCATACGTCTGTGCGTAGTGGTTCTTGAAGCACTGACTCCAGCTGCAGTCCACTCTTTGTGAATCTCTCCCACATTTTTGAATGGGTTTTGTTTCACAATCCTCTCCAGGGTGCAGTTATCCCTATTGCTTGTACACTTTTTTGTACCACATCTTTTTCTTCCCTTCGCCTCTCTATTAATGTGCTTGGACACAGAGCTCTGTGAACAGCAGAGAACAGCATTGCAATGACCTTTTGTGTCTTGCCCTCCTTGTGCAAGGTCAACTGTCAAGTCAGCAGTCTTCCCCATGATTGTGTAGCCTACAGAACTAGACTGAGAGACCATTTAAAGGCCTTTGCAGGTGTTTTGAGTTAATTAGCTGATTAGACTGTGGCACCAGGTGTCTTCAATATTGAACCTTTTCACAATATTCTAATTTTCTGAGATACTGAATTTGGGATTTTCCTTAGTTGTCAGTTATAATCATCGAAATTAAAAGAAATAAACATTTGAAATATATCAGTCTGTGTGTAATGAATGAATATAATATACAAGTTTCACTTTTTTAATGGAATTAGTGAAATAAAACTTTTTGATGATATTCTAATTATATGACCGGCACCTGTTGATCTGCTACGGGGGTTATTTCATGTATGTTACATGTTCAGCAGCAGCACCATGTCTTACATGCTCACAGCAATGTCTGTGAATGTGTTGGCAGTAGCAAGTCTCGGGTACTTGCTCTGTAGCAGCAGCAGTGTAGCAGATCTATTCCGTCAAGACCAAATACATAAACATTGCCATATCCATTATCATGCCAATATTACCATACCAATCTCCCGAAAGTTGTCATGACAGAACTAATATTACAGTAATAATTCACAATTTTCAATAGCAAATGTATGTAATTGTTTATATAAAAATGTATATGAATACATTTATAAGGTTATGTTCATTTAAATGTTAATTTTAATATTTCTCAATTAATAAAACAGGGTTTTCAAGTAATTATTCAAGTAAACGGTATTAAAAATAAGACCAAAAAACAAATGACAAGCAAATAAAACAATAATATATATATACTAAGCAAATAGTTTATGAATTATAAATTGATATAAGTATTAACATATTTTGTTAAAAACATAAGTTTTTCACATTATTCAAGTAAACATTTCATATTAAAATAATAAACAAAGAAACAAATTAACAGCAAATAAAAGAAATAGAACTATTATGAACAAATTATGTAAATCAATTATTTTATATTTATTGGTATTAATTGTTGACATGAGTATTACTGAATTGAACATACGTTTTATTTCTCAATTAAGTAAAGTAATTATACAATTAAACAAATAAAAGCAAATAAAGCATTAAGTGGCAGGTCCATTAGACTGTATTTGCACTGTATGACCTAATGCTTAAATTCAGAATGTTACATTTTCTCTCCATATACATGTCAGTCAGGCAGTACTCAGGAAACAAATTATAGTATTGACTTGGTACCAAGAATGCAGTGTTGGGGGTAACACATTACTACTGTAACTTGAGTTACGTAATCAGATTACTTTAAGTAACAAGTAAACTAATGCATTACCTTTAAATTTACGTCTTATTAATTTCACCTTTGGTGTGAAAGGACCTTTACATTTGCCAAAAATAGAACTCTTTTTGTTATCAAAAAACAAAGAAGCAAGCCCAGCCCAAGTGACAAAAAGTAAAGCAAAAATAACATGACACAGTTACTTTTTATGGAAAGTAATAAGTAACTCAATGAGTTACTTTTTAGGGAGTAACATAATATTTAACGCATTACTTTTAAAAGTAACTTTCCCCAACACTGAGAATCAGTAGTTTTTGTATCACTGAGTTGCACACATGCATTAGCTCAGCCTCTGGTTTGCAGAGACTCTTTTTCATTGGTATGGTGAAGCCCTGCTGAAATGTGTGTTGACCCCTGTGTCTTGTGTTTGATGTGCAGCGCTCTGTGATGGCCAGTGTCTCAACGGAGGTTCCTGTGTCACTCCAGATACCTGCATCTGCCAGCAGGGCTTCACTGGAAAGAGATGTGAGACAGGTAAGACGCAATTAGTGAAAAGTGAAAGAGAAAAGTGTACAACATATTCACATACTGTCACCTCTCAAGTGTTTTCATATTACAGTGATGTACTGAGTTGGTAGAATTTTGAGCTAGGAGCTGCAGAAGGCATGGAGGAGAGGAGATTTATTTTTTTATATTTTCCAGGCGAGTGAGATTTATGTCATATGATTTCCACGAATGTGAACATGACCAAAGATGTCTCTCTGTGGACTGTGTAATATTTCATGACATTGTAGATATGCATGTTTGCTATGAATTTGATAAATAATGCACTGTAAACCCAAATAAGTTGGCAAAACTCAAAAAAATTGAGGCAATCAGTTGCCTCAAATTTTTAAAGTTAAGAAATGTAAAGTTTAAGTAAGCAGAACTTGCAGATTTTTATTTTGTAATCATACATTTTAATTGCTCTGAAATATTTGAGTAAGCTAATTCATACATTTAACTTAAAAATATCATGTCATCAGGTTTTTAGTAGTGGAAACTTGACTAGCTTTAACTAGCTAATTCAATAAATGCCACCTTGGTTACACAATGCTTTGGTAGCATTAGCATAGCATAGCACTTGCTGAATGAGAACAGCAATATAATACATTTAACATATATCTGTTCTCAAACTAAGCTCATGCTCTACTCGTCACCATGATGGTAAACAAAATACCCAACATACCAGAAACTCTTCTAAACTAGCATAACAAAACATTAAACACTACTAACTTAACGTTAATCTTGCACACACAAAAAAAACATAATTGGCATTTACTGTCCCTTTTGAGTGTCATGGCAAAACATGCTGGAAAATAGAAATCCTAGCCCAGTTTTGGTTAAATTTAAGTTTGTCTAAATTAAAAGAAACAAGAAACAACTCAAAACAATGAAATATTCAGATTACTTAAAATGTGTCAGTTTTGAGAACTCAAAAGAAAAAGAAAGTTCTAAATACTCATAAAAGTTCATTTGTTTGAACTAATTTGTTTAATTTGAGTTGGCTCTACTCAAATTAATTATTTTGAATGTTAGGGTTTAGGTTAGTGTCTAACAATGCTTGCACTATAATAATTTAAAATAGTTGCTGAACTTATTCTCTGTATTTTGCTTATTACATAATATTACAATATAATTCTGTATTCTAATGCAGAATATAACAAATAAAATTAATGTTTTTTATTTTATAATAATTAAAATATCACATTATTATAAAAATGGTATTTTCAGTAGTCGGAATGTTACTTATTCGCGATAACAGTTTTAACAAAAAAGTTAAATATTTTGAATATATTTAAACATAATATAAATATAATATAAATAAAATTAATATTGAAAAAGAAAAAAAATAAATACTTGTGTAAATGTTTTTTAATATATAATTTATATTATGTTAATGAATATATAATACTTGAATAAATACTTAACATAATTAAAATAATAGTGGATATAACATTAATATATTGAAATGTATAACAATTTGTAATATTAATATAATTCAATGTACGTTAAATCAACATTAAAAATCTATACATAATACAATTTTTGATTTAAAATTTTTGATAACAATATTAACAAATATAAGTGAAATGTTTATATAAATTGTTAAAATTAATTTAGTTGTAATTTAATATAAATATATATAATTTATAAATATATATTAAATCATCATAATTTATTATTATTTTGTGTACAAATAACAAATAATATCTTCTTCAGTCTTCTTGTACTCTGTCAGTCAGCAAGATTCAGTGGTCAGCTTTGTGTCATTGCATTTTAAATATACGTATGTCTGACTGTGAAGATAGATGTAACCTGTCTCCCCTGACAACGTGTTTTACCAAATGTGACATGAAAGCATCAAGATACACACACAGATCACATCTCTTCCATGTAATTTCAGTTTGTGTCCTAATCAACCATGACAAGTGATGCACGACAAGATGTCTTGCCAGTTGCTTTGTTTGTATTTTGTCACACTGCATTGACTAGCTCCATCCAGTCATGGCTGTACATTAAACATGAAATATGTTCTGAAGGGCTGTGATTGTGTGGCTTCATGCAGTATTTTGCTTTTAGTGTTGACAGAAAAATTACTTGATGCTGGGAACTTGCCATATCATGGTGAGGACAAGTTCTCCCTGAGTGGGTGCAAACTTGTACTGTAAATTCAGAAAGGAAACAGACTGCCAAAAAAAATTATTTCATTAAAAAAATATCTATATTCTTTTAAAACAATTAAAATTTTTCTTAAATTATTTACTTACCCAATATTTTACAAGGGTTACACATAAAAATATACACTATATTGCCAAAAGTTTTGGGACATCTCCCTTTACATGCACATGAACGTTAATGACATCCCATTCTTAATCCGTAGGGTTTAATATGGAGTTGGCCCACCCTTTGCAGCTATAACAGCTTCAACTCTTCTGGGAAGGCTTTCCACAAGGTTTAGGGGTGTGTTTATGGAAATTTTTGACCATTCTTCTAGAAGCGCATTTGTGAGGTCAGGCACTGATGTTGGACAAGAAGGCCTTGCTCACAGTCTCCGCTCTAATTCATCCCAAAGGTGTTCTATCGGGTTGAGGTCAGGACTCTGTGCAGGCCATTCAAGTTCCTCCACACCAAACTCGCTCATCCATGTCTGGATGGACCTTGCTGTGTGCACTGGTGTGCAGTCATGTTGGAACAGAAAGGGGCCATCCTCAAACTGTTTCCACAAAGTTGGGAGCATGAAATTGTCCAAAATGTCTTGGTATGCTGAAGCATTAAGAGTTCATTTCACTGGAACTAAGGGGCCAAGCCCAACCCTTAAAAAAACAACCCCACACCATAATCCCCCCCTACACCAAACTTTACACTTGGCACAATGCAGTCAGGCAAGTTCTCCTGGCAACCGCCAAACCCAGACTCGTCCATCGGATTGCCAGACAGAGAAGCGTGATTCGTCACTCCAGAGAACACGTCTCCACTCCGCTTTGCATTGCACTTGGTGTTTTAAGGCTTGGATGCAGCTGCTCGGCCATGGAAACCCATTCCATGATGCTCTCTACACACTGTTCTTGAGCTAATCTGAAGTCTGTAGCTTGACTCTGCAGAAAGTTGGCGACTTCTGCGCAGTATGCGCTGAACCCGCTCTGTGATTTTACATGGCTTACCATTTCGTGGCTAAGTTGCTGTTGTTCCCAATTGCTTCCACTTTGTTATAATACCACAAACAGTGGACCGTGGAATATTTAAGGAAATTTTCAGAATGGACTTATCGCACAGGTGGCAACCTATCATGGCCACGCTTGAATTCACTGAGCACCTGAGAGCGACCCATTCTTTCACAAATGTTTGTAGAAGCAGTCTGCATGCCTAGGTGCTTGATTTTATACACCTTTGGCCATGGAAGTGGTTGGAACACCTGAATTCAATGATTTGGAGGGGTGTCCCAATACTTTTGGCATTATAGTGTATTTTCTGAAATCAAACCTAAAATCTTGTGCAGTTGTTCCTTCTCTAGTAAATTATAGTTCATAAGGTTCAAAATTTTACTCCAAAACAAGCCAAAAATACTGATTAAGAAAATATTTATTTTGCAGTCCAGGCTTCTGTTGGCAGGTACGATTTCAAGCGAGCCATTGAACTCTGGAACAGCAGAAGACAGATAGACAGCTTTTTAATGGCTCTGGGGATCTTTGTGTGTGTGTGTGTGTGTGTGTGTGTGTGTGTGTGTGTGTGTGTGTGTGTGTGTGTGTGTGTGTGTGTGTGTGTGTGTGTGTGTGTGTGTGTGTGAGAGAGAGAGAGAGATAGAGAAGCAGAGACCTCAGAATCTTTTGCTCAGCATTACCCAGCAGGGCATCTGCCGGTGTTTTTTTACAAACTGGTCCAACACCCACTCACTCCTATGTGTGAGTGACAGAGGGATGATGAAGGGAAAGAGAAAAAGAGGAGAGAGGAAATGAGGAGGCATGGGGACTAAAGGAGACAGCTGGTGGAGAGATAGAGAGAAGATAGAGTGAGGTGTGGTTTGCAAGACACTGTGTGTGCTGAACGCCTGACTCACCGTTCTTGGAGGGAGAACTGGCTGACACACAGACAAACTCACAGCTATGTTACATGGGTCAGGTTTTGCCTGCATTACACCAAATGTCCCCACAAGGATTGTAAAAGCTGAAAATAACTACATAGGAAAACATGGCATAACCTATTTTTTTTTAGCTTAATAAATGTATTTAGTTAGTTAGTAACACTTATAAGGTCTCATTAGGTAATGGTGGTTAATGCATTAACTGATATTAACTAACAATGAACAATACATTTGTTACAGTATTTATTCATCTTTGTTAATGTTAGTCAACTGTTCATTAACTGATCGTAGTTCATATTAGCTCAGGTCCATTAAATAATATTAACAATAATATTATTAAGATAACAAATAATATTAAGATACCAGTTTTTTATGATGTATTATTAAATGTTTAAATTAACATTATTAATAAATGCTTTTGAAGTATTTTTCATTTTTATTTCATGTAATCTAATGTAGTTAACTAATGTTAACAAATGGAACCTTATTGTAATGTGTTATTTATTTATTGTTTGTTTGTGAATTACAGAGCTAAATTAACAAAAAGTAAAGATAAAGACAAAAAACAAAAACTTTTTAAAGAGAGAGAGACAAGAAAAAATTCAGAGAACAAAAAAATTCTCAAAAAAGTCCCAAAAATGTACAGAGAAAGAAACAAGACCACATTTATTTATTTATTTATTTATTTATTTATTTATTTATTTATTTATTTATTTATTTATTTATTTATTTGATTCCTTCCTTCCTTTAAAAATCATTCATTCATTATTTGTTTGTTTGTGAATTACAGAGAGAAATTAACAAAAAAAAAAAATGTTTTACAGATTAAAGAAAAATTAAGTAAAACTTTTTTTAGAGAGGAAAAACACCAAGAACACAATATTTTATTTATTTATTTTTAGAAAAAGCATAAATATTTAATTATTAATGCATTTTTAATTAAGTAATTTTATGTCATAAAGTTTCTTCAGATTTTGAAAGCCATATTTTTATTGAGGGCTTTGACTTTTGGACATTTATGGAAGAGTTTTTTTTTTTGATGATGTGGTATTTTTGTATGTATGCGTATATATATATAGGTATCGCATAGAGAGAGACTATGCGCTTTATGCTTGTTTTGTGTGCTGAGTCGTCTGTAATCCCTCACAGTTTCTTTCTTCCTCTAAGGGGAAATATAATGTTATGACAAAGACACAAAGAGGAAAAATATTGCTCAAACAAACATAAGAGGCAAAGAAATGTCTGTTCTCCATCCCTTTGAAACCTCCTATCCCTCCACTAAAGGAACTGCATTATTAAACACTCCGTCTTTGTCAGTAAGCCTCTCTTCTCCTTTTTTTATGTCTATGCCAGCTTGACGTTGGCACATATGACTACATATGGCGACTCCCTGACAGTTTTGTAAATACAAAGCAATCCATTAGTTCAGGAGATATTGTACTCCTGAAATAGAGAAATTATTTGATAAGAGCATTGTTTTTCTGTTCTTTAATGAGAGTAATCGACTGAAGCACAAAGACAGAATTATCTTCTCCATCAAATATCCTGCTGCAGAGATGCTTTCTGAATAAGAATCGCTCTCTTTTTATCTTCCTCTGAAAAAGAAAGCTGTAGAGAGTCACATTTCTTTTCATATTCAGCTCTTACCTCTTAGAAGACTGGCACCATGTATTATCCATCGGATTGGCTCAGGTGCTTCACATGCTCTGTTCATAAAGGAAACCCAATTACATCAGGTCCTCAGGGGTTAAACGCCCTGAGCTCGGGGGTCCTTCCTCTTAAACGAGATGTTTCTGCAGGCTACTTGTTAATTCTTTATGTGATAGGTGTATAGCAAGGCGACGTAAACACCTTCAACTTGCAGATAAAATGGCTGCATTCTGTCACTAAACACCCTAAATGTGTCTTTGCACCAGGATGGGAGTCTTGAGAAGTGTTTACTCGTAATATAAGCTAGATCCCTACCCCTATCAAGTTTTAATGAGGATATCTTCAGAAGCTCTAGTGAGAAGGTCCCACAGGGAGGAGAGTAACACTGTGTGTACAAAGAGATTCAAAACAGCTGCTGGTTCTGTCCTCCGATAAAACTTCTCCATGTTTATTTAAGCGCACTGATTATGTCTGCTTCATTGGGTTCATGTAATCCAAGGCGTTACTCATCATGTCTAATGAGGTGGAGCTAATTAGAGTTTAGCTGTTGAACGTCTACCCTTACTGTGCAGAACAGACCTCTGTTTTATCCTGATTAACACTGCACAACTAATATATAATATTATATATAATGTAAAATGATGATTATAGGTTTTATATTTTTATATATTGTATTATCTTTATATTATTTTTATATTTTTTATTATCCATTTTAATGTACAATAAAACATGACATTTTCATCATAATTACCCATATATTATTAATTATATATTTATAGGATTGTTTTTTTGTATTGTTTATTTTGTGTAGGTGCTTTGAAAAGATGCTTTTAAATAAAAGATAAAGACAAAAACCAAAAACTTTTTAAAGAGAGAGAGACAAGAAAAAATTCAGAGAACAAAAAAATTCTCAAAAAAGTCCAGAAAAGAAACAAGACCACATTTATTTATTTATTTAATTATTTGATTGTTTGTTTGTTCGTTCCTTCCTTCCTTCCTTCCTTCCTTCCTTTAAAAATCATTCATTCATTATTTGTTTGTTTGTGAATTACAGAGAGAAATTAACAAAAAAATATATGTTTTACAGATTAAAGAAAAATTAAGTAAAAAATACTATATTTTTAATTAAATGTATTTATCTCACCTATTTGTTCTAGTTGTTTTTGCACCTCTCTAAATTTGTTTAAAACGAGAAAGAAACCATTGCAAAAATTAGGTATAAACGTAAAAATTTGCATTTAGACTGTATTTGGTCAGTTAAAGTCAACAGTGTTTACTTTCTAAATGCTCATTCCATGTCCTATTGTTTCATCATATTATTCCAAAGAAACTTTGTGTCTCACTGAATATCAGTTTCACTCCGAAATAAGTCATTATTGCTAATAAAATGGGTTGCAAAAAGTAATTCACTTTGACTTTAAAGATAAGACTTTCCTCTGAATCACTGCTTTTATTGGGGAAACTCTGAGTAAGTCACTCTCAGTAATAAAATGTGTGCTTTTGAACTTCCTGTTAAAAAAAAAGTCTCAGACTTTGAGAATGGGACCAGGCTTTCAAGCACACAACTGCACTTAGAGTCCCTCGATTGCATCGAGGCCCTTTTACAGTGCCGAGCTCCCCAGCGAGGCCCAGCAGTGGGTGTGAATCTGTTCATTAGTGTGAGGATGGAGGGGGAGGATGAAGGGAAGTGGTGGGGGGAGTCGAGAGCAGGGCAGATGAAGGAGATAACTGGGATGGGAACAGCCGAGATGTTAAGAGACTGAGTGGATTAATGACTTACCGTTTGAGGAATCATCCCTGATGAAATTGACTTGAGGATACCACGGTGGACCTATAACTATTCCCATCCTCATGGGATTGTAGATTATGTGTATACACCCTGATCCTCTTGATTATCTTAAAAGGGGACCTATTATGCTTTTTTTACATTTTCAACTTTCTTTAATGCTGCTATTTGAGCATGAAAAAGGTCTGCAAAGAAACAAAGCACAAAGTCCATTCCAAATGGAGTTATATTCTTTATCAGTAAGCACTGTTTCTGAACTCCCTGAAATGCCTCGATTGTAGTCTTGAGTTTTCTTCAGGAACGCTCATGTCACAATATTCCTCATTTAAATAATTCCTGTCTAAGGCATACTCAAAAAAGGGATGAGGCCTGGTTGAGTTGCTTTAGTAGTGTGTTGAAACTCGCGGTTATGCTTAAAGCAGTTGACCAATCAAAACACACTGGTCCAGGCGACCAATCAGAGCACACTGAGCTTTTCGGAAAGAAGAGGCTTCATAAGGCGTGACACACCAAGCCGACATAAAAGAACTAGCGGCGACAAAAGATGACTGTGTTGTCACCTCGCGTCAGCTGCGTCTCGGCACCGACTCGTTCACTAAACTCAACAGCCAATCAGAGTTCTCTTTCTCTCACCGACAGCTCTGACGCCAACGGGCGCTGATTCAACATGCTCAATCGGCTAAAATTTGTGCCGAACTGGGCCGACCAACGCTTAACATATCAGGGCCTATAGAGACAGGAACTAAACAGAGTGTTACTGACAGACTGGAAAGAGAGGTGCTGCAATAATGCAAAATATGTTTTTAAAAAATCTGATGTTTTTTTGAACATTCAAACATTAAAACCTAAAACAAGCATTAAAACACTAAAAATAAAATCAAGACTTTGAAAAAGGGCCTAATAGGTCCCCTTTAAAAGAAACTGCACCCTTGTTTTTTTTACTAGAGCAGAAAAATTACCAATGCAAACAAATGGAAGTGTATGAGGATCCCAAATGCTGAAGATGGAGCAAATGAGATGGAGTATATGTATTGTGCCGTCGACTTGTGACATTCCGTGACAAATTAGTGGCAGGGCTGCAGGACAGCAGGAACCCTGGGGGTTTGCCCATGAATACACAGTCAATCAATACTCACCACTGCTTCCTGACAGCACAAATGCCAGCCGTTCCTCTGAGGGAGATGAGTGCGGTGTGTATTTGTGCTCAAGGAAGAAAATGAATAAATGTCATCAGCACTGCCTACATCTATGTATTATTCAGTATTGTTTGTGTTATTTTTGCCATCAAGGAGGGATTTCGTGTTAGGGGAGCGGAATCTTGACAAAAGTGTTGGAATCTTAGAAGTGAGATGTTGAGAACTCTTGCATGAAAAATGTTTATATCAGATTTTTTTTGGATGAAATGTTCCTCAGAATAAAAGGACAGTTCCGTCAAAAAAAAAGAATATTCTGTCTTCAGTCAACCCAAAAAGGTACAATAACCCTCTGTCAATGCACTCAAATTTAATTAGTGTGATTTGAATATGTACATATTCAAATGTTCACAGAGTTTTAAGCCTGCTCTGATGCATTTTAATGTGCAATATTTGAATTTACACAAAAATGAATGACATTTGTGTGAAAGACATTCATAACGTTATTTCAAATAAATGCTGTTCTTTTGAATTTTCTATTCATCAAAGAATCCTGAAATAAATGTATCATGGTTTCCACAAAACAGTTTTCAACATTGATAATAATAATAAATGTTTCTTGAGCAACAAATCAGCATATCAGAATGATTTCTGAAGGATCGCATGACCCTGAAGACTGGAGTAATGATGCTGAAAATTCAGGTTTTGCTATCAAAGGAATACATTACATTTAAAATATATTCGAAGGATATAAAAAAAGGTTATTTTAACTTGTAATAATATTCAAAATATTACTTTTACTGTAATTTTGAGAAATGCAGTCTTGGTGAGCATAGGAGACTTTCAAAAATCTAACACATTTTTGAATGCTAGTGTATTTTTTTCTCTCAGAAGTCATCCTTTGGCTTCAGAAGACTTGAAATGAGCTGCATTGACTAATTTTTTTGGTTTATTTATGCTGTTTTTTTTGTATTTCCTTATATGGAAAAGAACAGCATGAACATTGTGCTTAAAGTCTATTTTTGTGTTCAATATGAAGTCAAACATGTTTACATCAACTTAAGGATGAATAATATCAGAATTTTCATTTCTTTTGGGGTGAACTATCCCTTCAAAGATTTCTCAGCCTGTGCAATACTAACAAGCAACACATGCAAACCTAATTCACAAGATCCTTTAGGCAGTTTCTCTTATTCTATGCTCTTTCACAAAGACTCTCAAGGCTACATACATTGTTTTCTCTCTCACACATACCCACAAACCCATAGTATTCATCAACTTTTGTTTAACCCTCTCAAATCAGCCTTGCCTTTATTTCAGACATTAAAATTGGCATTGAAATACAACACAATGTAATTCTCCCGTAGCAATCTATTCAGATGTGTGAGGTGAAACACATTCTGTAGCCTAAGGTTAAAGTCACAAAATCATTTCTAACCCAGTATGCCATTGTGCTTGAAGTTGTCATTGAACTGACTGGGTCTAAGTGACGCTCTGTGTAGCTTTCTGTGAGAGTGTAATCCAAGGACAAGGACTGGAAGTTGAATAGATTCTGAAGAGCATCATTATCAACAGCTGTTGAAATCGCGCCTTTTAAGACGACCATGGCAAAAACTCTGTTTGTCTCACTTCCTTTGTGTTTGGTGTGAGGACAGACATTAAATATACTTATGATGATTTGCATTCATTTAGTTGTGTAGATGTAATACAGTCTAGCATAACAACATTTGAATATGAATGTTATGGCAGATTTTTGTTTGTTTGTTTGTTCAAAGATGGCAAAGCTTAATATTTAGCATCATTACTCCAGTCTTCAGTGTCACATGATCCTTCAGAAATCAGATTTGGTGCTCAAGGAACATTTCTTCTTATTATCAATGTTAAAAACAATAGAGAGTGGCACTGCTTTTTTCATACATTTCTTGGCTTTCCTCATGCATTTCTCCACCTTGTCACCTTAGACATCGACGAGTGCTCCGATGGATTTGTGGAGTGTGACAGTCGAGCCATTTGCGTCAACCTACCTGGCTGGTACCACTGCGAGTGTCGTGACGGATACCATGACAATGGAATGTTCTCAGCCAATGGAGAGTCATGTGAAGGTAACTTATTTCTAATGAAACTGTGCTTTGAATGGAAGTCAATGGAAGTAATTTCCCTTTCAGCGTGGTTGTAGTTACGACATCTGCCAACAGGGACCATGCTAACCAGCTAAACCTTGACCCCTTGGATTTAACTATTGTGTTTGTTTCTTGTTGGTAGACATTGATGAATGTGAGATGGGGAGGCACAGCTGTGCTAATGACACTGTGTGTTTTAACGTGGACGGAGGTTACGACTGCCGCTGTCCGCACGGTAGGAACTGCACGGGAGACTGCGCCCATGACGGGAAGGTGAAACACAATGGGCAGATCTGGGTGCTGGATGACGACAGGTGCTCGGTCTGTTCTTGTCAGGTGAGACAAAAAGGGGCTGATGGGAATTGTGGTCAAAGGAAAACTGAGAAACAAGCTTTTACTCAATCTCTGTCTTTCTTTCCTGTTTTAGTCGGGGTTGGTGATGTGCAGACGGATGGTGTGTGATTGTGAGAATCCCACGGTGGATGTGTTGTGCTGTCCTGAATGCGATCCTCGTCTGAGTTCTCAGTGTTTGCATCAGAACGGTCTGCTTGCATACAGTAATGGAGAAACCTGGGTGGAAAACTGCCAGCAGTGCCAGTGTATGGTAAGTGGCAGTATGTTAAACCAACTCCATGTGGTAATACATTATGATACATATAATACCAGTATATTTTTATAAACTATAGTATATGGTCAGTGTTAGAACTATTGCTGAAGAACATTAGAAAAGGTTCTTTCAAAACATTTTTGAAATATATTAGCATTTAGAGATATGCACTGGGGTCCAAATGTCTGAGGCCACTATTGAAAATGCTTGTATTTTGCATTTTTTTTCTAATTTGAAACTTTTTTTATTATTTGTTATTACAATTTCAATTATGTAACCTGATATACAATAAAACCTGATGGTTCTTACAACATGATCCAAGAATGTTCCAAAGAGCATCTTGTGTATGTTAGTAGCAGCTATGAAATTTGGTAACATGGTAAATGTCATATATCTATTATAATACAATCTATTATAAATATGTATTATTTAAACATCTAAATATTTATTAAATATTGAAAATAATATATTATACATTTTATATTATAAAATAATATATTTAAACATGCCTAACTATTTTTTTATTAAAATGTTCTCAGACTTTTTGATAGTATAATTAATTACACATTACTTATTTAATAATAATAATAATAATAATAATAATAATTAGTTGCAGTAGTAGTAGAAGTAAAACATATTGAATGTTTTTGGAAACTATTTAGAAAATATTTTTGGAGTGTTTGGAAGACTTTTCCCATCAATAAAATAAAAGCACTATGACCAGCCACATTTATACTGTATATAACAGTTGTTCAGTATTCAGCAGGATGGACTTCCTTGATTGAAAATTGTATGGACTTCGCATATGAGGAGATTAGCATATGAGAAAATTATCAAAACTGAATGTTTTTTTTCAAGAATGAAAACGTTAGCCTTGACTATGAAAAATGAAACCTTGACTAACGTTAGAATTGGACTCAAGGAAAAGAATATGATGCAAAAGTGTGAAATATGTAATCTCTAGCAAACAGTATGCATTCACATATGCACAGAATAAAGTCCTCTGTTCTCTGTGTATTAGATTCAGAGTCATTACACAAAGAAACTGCTGAGAAACTGCTGGTCACAGTGGAACTTTCTGCAATATCTAAGTCAGGAAGTCTTGCTCCAAACATTGAACAATGCAGTTTTCAGACCCTCTGGTGTTTGTCCCTCCTGGTTCAGCACTGAACTTTCATCTAATAGCATTTTTTTCCCTTTCTTTATGCACTTTTTTGCACTTTGTGAAGAATTGAATTAGCTCCAT
The DNA here is from genome assembly GCA_039654625.1 of Rhinogobio ventralis. NCBI lineage: Eukaryota > Metazoa > Chordata > Actinopteri > Cypriniformes > Gobionidae > Rhinogobio > Rhinogobio ventralis. Next base: position 12,437,927 of record CM077207.1, on the reverse strand, counting down.
CTTCCTCTCCAGTGAAAATCCTTACAACAGTATTTGCTGAACTAACAATGGGCTCAAACAGGGCTCCTAAACTTGTTAGAAGTTTTCGTGACTTGCCAGGCTCTGTTTGAGAAGTTTTTTGGTACACAGAGAATGAAGCTTTTTCCTCAGGGTTTAGGACTGCTAAACTTGTAGGTCTGTAATGAATTGCTAAAGCCAGGTTCTGGATTAATTGCTCAAAAACTGACTTTCAATTGAAAACTCTTTTTAATCTTACACAAGTGTAATCTGTGTCCATTAAACCAGCTTTGAGAAAGGAACATGATCAAACAGAGCCAGTGTTGCGTGGGCCATATTGACATTCATTAGGTTTCAGAACAGATCTTTTATGTTGTTCTTACACTTTTGGACTGTTATCACATTCTCTTTCAGTCAGCGCATTCTTTTAGTAATTTTCAACCCCCTTTACACCTCGAATCCTGGTTCTCATCAGTTTTTTTTTCTTGTTCCCTGTGAAGTAGAAGGTACACAGAACTTGAAAGAGAGGAAGTGACACAGAAAAAGAAAGAATGAGGCAGGAAGAATGCTTTGTATTTTAAGGATAAAAAGGGTGAGAAGTGAAAGAACAAAGAATGTTTCCGGAACGGAGAACTCCAGGAGGGGAGAGAGAGAGACTTTCAGAGAAATATCTGCATTCCCCTTGTAATCAAGGTCTATGTTCGCTGCTCAGTCTGATTCAGGATGTAATCTGAAAAATATGCTGTCTTGCAGTGGAATACATCAAATTGAATGATTAATGTACAGATAAACCTTAAAATAAATATTAAATAAATATAAAAAAATAATATAAATGACTTTCATAATTCAAAACCAAAACGGTGTCATTTGAATATTCTATATGACTTCAATTCAAAATTTAATTCGTTTACTGACCATTATTATTTACTCACCTGACACTGAGTCACTGATTAAACTGTCACGTTGGTTTGGGTTTTGTTAGTGTTCATGTCTTTTATTTTTAAATTCTCATAGTCATGTTTCCTTGCTAAACCACTCACCGAGAGCAGGGTTATATAAATCCAGTACACAGCAAGAGACAATGGAAACATGAGGGCTGTACACAGAGACTAATGACTAATGGTGCGTTCACAGCACGCCATGTTGAAATTACCGTAATTATGAAATTTCAACTTGTAAAAAGTGTTCACATCATCGTAGAACTCTAATTACAGCTTTTAAGATGGGAGTTTTCTGAGAGCTCCTACTTGTACCATGTGACTGCTGTACCACCTGACCACTGCAGATTCATTTAGGCATTGATAGTGGTGCCATAGAAACGCATAATTCCCTGTTCCTGACTACAACATAACGTGTTGTCATTTTGAGACTACGGAAATTACGACATAGCATGAAAGCAGCATAACCACGGAACACCTGTGCACAATCAAACAATGAACCAATGACAAAACAGAACTGATAAGCATGTGACCAAAACCAAACAATGAGAACACATGAGTCTCAGGGAAGCACATGGCATGATCACATGAGGACAAGGGAATTACATGACAAACGGGAAGCAGGAAACATGACTACAATGATACAAATGATTTTGTGGTGAAGTAAATTCTACAGAAAAAAACAAATGTGATTTCTATGTGAAAAAGTGTAGTTCAGGCAATTCTATATTAGTACTCAATTCAAGCTTGTAGAAATTAAAGCATAAAGCACCGTTATAAAATTAAGTAAAACTTTTCTGATACTGGTGTTCCCATCATGCACTGGGGCTTGAATAATTAATAAGGTTGATTTTTCGCTGTTTTCCAGCTGTATCTACACTGTTTTATCATTGCTTTTGTTGTTAGGTTTAGTAACTTGCCATTTTGTGACATTTGAAGTTCATGTTCAACTCAAAATTACTCATTTATGCTCAAAAACAATCATTCGAATGTTTGTATCATTGTGTATTTTGTACCAAGTATTGAGGTCTCTGTGTCCAGGTGCCACTTTACTTATATTATGTAGATATGATGTCTACACAATACTGTATTTCACCAATAATAATAAAAAAAGCATACACGTTTAAAGCATGGTTTAATTCAGTGTTATATTATTTGAGTAAAAAGTATTTCAAAGGAAACTTCAACTTCAATTAAAAAATTGCTCAACCTTTTACTTGACAAGTTAAAATTACTTATTTTCTTTGTTAATTTTACTTAACTTAGTTAAGTAGGGTTTACTTAATTCCATGTGAAATTTACTTTGAAAAAATGTGTGCAAAAACTTGCAAAAGAATAAATAAGTACATTTTTTTTTCAGTGTATGAGATTTTCAAAATAAAAGACATGAACAACGTGACATGAACATAAGAACTAGATTAGTCCCATTCCATTGTAAAAAAATTTTTTTTAAAAAGCAGGTGATGCCTGGTGATTAAAAAAGTGAGTGACTTTTTTATTAATTGAAAGGCAGGGATCTATTAAGAAAATATAATCTCCTCATATGCTCTCTTGATAGACTAGAAGTCTGTCTTAAACATAACATGCAGTGTTTGACCGGAGTGACTTTTTACACACTTTAATATTTGGCATTCCAAGTACTCCATCACTTTATCCTTGCACCTGTGGAAAACATCCAAAAAGGACCGAAGCCTTGATATATTTTGACACATCACCTGCAGTCTAACAGATGTTACACAAAGTTTTAAAGAATACAGAAAGAAGATAGCCCTGTGTGTGTGTGTGTGTGTGTGTGTGTGTGTGTGACTATATTAAACCAGCACTGACCTAGGAATGTCGTATCGATCCTTCCTTCATTACATGCTCCTCTCTGGATCAGTGAGCACAACATAGTATTTGTGATTTGCAGCTTGTTAAAGTGGAAGTGTGTAATTTATGTGCCACTAGCGTTACCGAACGGAATTGCAAAAATATTGATTCTTTTTAGTGTGGGAATGAAATATGTCTCCGTCTGTGTGTTTCTCAGAGAGGTGAAGTGGACTGCTGGCCGATATCATGCACACCGGTCTCTGACTGTGAGTTTACAGTGGTTCCTGAGGGCGAGTGCTGTCCGCGCTGCGTCACGGACCCCTGCCTGGCCGATACTGTTCGGAATGACATCACCAAGACCTGCGTGGATGAATACAGAATCACTCGCTTCAGCGGCTCCGCTTGGACCAAACACGGCACGGAGTGTTCCCTCTGCCAGTGCAAGGTACTTGACACTTACATAACCACCTACAGACATACACATTACAATTCACCAAGGTCAAGCACTTTATTGAGTGTTTGAGTATTAAGGCGTAAGCCATTTTTATGGAATATCACAGTATTTATTATAAAGGATTTATCCATGCACCAAAAAAATCGTTTACCCTCGTAATCTTTCATCAAAATAACTCCTCTTGCAGTGACATCTCTTCTCTGATGATGACCTGTCACTCACATGACATCACAGTAATAGCTAACCACAACCATCCAATCAGAATCAAGTCCCGCCCTACATTTTTTCTTGTTCAAGAAGAACAAAAATAAGAACAACATATCCAAAAAAAAGGGCTATCGCAACATCTGTTTCATGCCGATTTTGTGCTGGATCCTTTCACATAAAATGAACACAGCTTCCACAGGCCCTCTAACACCATGTCTACACCGGACGTGACCATTGATGCATCGCGTCGCAACAGCTAAAAGCTGTCTGCTCTAGATGCGACAAAGCATGCGAGGCATCAGTTTACTGTCGGGGATTTGTCATGTCACATCCAGTGTAGACAACATCACGGATTATAATGGGTTATATTGTCGCGTCGCATTGCGCCACTCGCTTCCAGTGTAGACACGGTGTAAGGGCTTCATGGGTATCTGGCTAATTTACTTTTAAACATTTTAATACAAATTCAGTCAAAGGCAAATGCACTTGGTTGTGTGCCCAGTCAAAGCTATGATTTTATTTTACAAAACACTTACAGTGAAATCCAGACCACATTGAAAATCTGAGATTTGGAATCTAAAACCCTGGAAATAAACAATGTTTTAGAATTAAACTTTTTTTTTTTAACCAAATAAACTTTATGATGTAAAGAAACTTTATTTTACAGTGTCCTTGTTACATATATTACATGTAATTACCATAGTAATAACAGTAAATTATGATACATGTTGTTAATTAATATTAATCAGTACTTAAATATATAATTACACTGTAATTACACTTTTTTAAATTATATATATATATATTTATAAGTTTCTTACATTTTTTCTAGGTCACTAATCAAATAAGCAAATTTGTGACACTGATCATGTGACGATGTTTTTTTGTATGTTTTTTTATACAAACAGTCAGATGTTTTTCCATTGAAGCTCAGTATGCTCTTTGGATCATCTTATGTTTTATACAAACTTTTATGAGTTTATGCAGCAAAAAGAGAGACAAACCAAATACAAAGACATTCTAAAATTCTTGTTTGTTTTTTAGTTCAACTTTTCAATCAAATGATGCTGAACGTTTTATTATAAATAAAACGTAATAATAATAAATATATTTTTAATTATGAATATATTATAATGAAAAGATTCAGTTAATAATTAATAAATTAGTAAAAGTATAAAGATATTAATTAAAATAGATGTACTTTCAGCTAGTGGTCTCAGGCATTGGTACTCCTCTCTAAATGATGGGATAAGTCATTTATAGATAGATGGCGAAGAAACATGGACAATCCAGCTGAGCACACAGAATACGGTCCCGAGTATTGTGAGATGAATGCGGGAATAAAGAACTGTGCTCATGGACAGGACAGAATTCATCTACTTATTAAAGCACCTTATGTGACTGGCCAAGGTCATCAGCATCGTTTGAGCTAAAAGATGAATTGTGAGAGAGTGAGAGGTTGTGCCGATGCTTAGTCAATGCTTTACACACATACAGTATGGAAGTGGTTGAGTGAGTGATTTTCTTTTTTTGACTAATGCCTCTTTTCCTTCCCTACCTCCCTCTCTTTTTTTCACAGAATGGTCACATCTGTTGCTCTGTGGACCCTTTGTGCCTCTAGTCCTATTCAAAGGCAAAATGTCTGACTAATTTTCCTTTACTCTCTCTCCTTTTGCCGGTTTTTCTTTGCCCCTTCTTTGTCTCGGCTCTCAGTTTCATCCCTTTCAGAAGATCATTTTATACCAAATCTTCATGTGTATTATAACATAAAAAATATACAAATAGCTTAATCACTCATAACAAAAAATAAAGCAGCCATCAGACAACTGAATCGTTTTAGCTTGGAGCGGTGTTTCAGATTTGCTTGATGCATTTGATAACGTGTTTATTTGACGCAATATTTGGATAAAGAGATCAAACTTTGTGAATTCCATAAAATTTTCAGGTTTCAATGTCAACTACGTTGAAAATAAAGGTTAACTTATTGTCGATCGCAGTGTTTTGTGCTTGATGGGTTGAGCAGACTGCATTCTTTCAGTATTAATGGTAGTTCCGCTCCCTTTTAGGGGGAAATATGATCTTGATGTTGTGAATAGATTATTTAATGTGTTTTTGTTTCTCACGTCCTTTGAATTCTGTCTTTACTTTGATGTTTTATGTTGCACCTTTTGTCAAATTGATGTTTTGTTTCATTCAATGGCTCGGTGCACTATTGTGTCATGGTGAAATAAAAGGTTTCCATGGAAAAATTTCCAGATGCATTGTTGTCCTTTTTTATTTATTGAAACAAAAACACAATATAAATCCAAATTATGGTCCATCAGGAAATCTTAGCATGTAGAAATTCATTGCAATTTTTAATGTTTTACACCTGAGTTCCTCAGCAGAATTCATACAATATTTTTATGGAGGATGTTTGATGCATATCAAGTTGAATTTTCTTTTATAATCAAGAATAATATTTTTAATGTGACAGTCAATATCAACTGCAGTTTGCAACCCATTTCACTTCCTTAATGTGGAGTATTTCAAAGAGTTATTATATTTTGATTTTGATCACATTTTGATTAAAGATTACAGATGGCAAAGACAAATATTTTCTCTTTGGAATAACATGCACAGATGAATCTTGCACGATAAGACTAGATAAAATAAATCTTGACTGTAAGTATATTTTTGAAATATTAAAGGGGCTTTGGGATCTCTCAGCTCGCAAAAAAAAGAACATGAGTGTTCAAAATGATTAACAATGAAAATGAAAAATCGGAATAATGATATTTCTTTTTTGCATTATTTTGTCCATTTGTTTCCATTCTTGCTGATTCATTGTCACCTTCCATGTATATTTTCCTTTTCCAGCCTTCTGGTCTCTTTTCATCGAAATGGTGTCTGGACTCTTCACATGCAGGCTGAACTTGCGGGTTTATTTCAATGCCAGTAATCATGTGCAATTACACATGGTTTAAATAGTTGGTTGATCATGGCTGGTGCTGTTTACCGGCCTCTCTCATCGTCTCTCATCTCACATTATCCTTCTCTCTTTCACACACTCACACGCACAGGAGATTACTGCAGTGTGATGGCTCTCATTTCCGTGATTTTACTGATCCCACATATTAGTGACCATACTGCAGATCTGATGTGGCTGTGCCAACCCTCTGCTCTATGAGGGCCTCGCCATGTGCCAATCTGACCTATAGTGTGTGCTTGCTTCTGTGGACATATGAGTGTTGGTATTTCTCTGTGTTTTCTCTTGATGAAATACATGTGTAATGTGAGTAGCTATTTATAGAATCAGCATTTGTGTGCTTTGTATGAAATATTTTTGTGAAGTTGATGTTGGGGTTAGTGCTAAACTCCATAAAATGGTGGAATGGAAATGTGGAAACAGCTACATATTAAAGTATTTTAAATGGCATTTATTAATTGTGTAAATTATGTATTTGTTTAATTTTTAATTTGAATTATAATGACCACATATAAATAATATTTATATTTGTAATAATAATAATAATTATTATTATTAATATTATTATTATTATTATTATTATTACTAGTAGTAGTAGTAGTAGTAGTAGTATCATTAATGTTATTATTGTTGTTATTTATGTATTATATTTATTTGTCACTAAAGGAGTACTTAAGACTGTGGGGGGAAAGATATACAGTTTCCCTTTTTTTTTTTTTTTTTTTTGTCATATTAAAAATATCATCATGTTCAACACTTAGTAGCAGGGGTGTAGTATAAGACCAAAGTTCGACATACGTCGGAACTGACCGACGAATTGGGATCTATTTTCAGAGACCAATCTACTTTGAGTGTTTAAAACGAGCCAATGAAGATTGGCATGCGGTCGGCGCACTCCACGCACCGCCCCGCAGCGCGGGTATAAATACGGAAGCGGAAGTACTGCATATCGCTTTCAACTTCGGAGCCGAACAGTACTCTATGTGCGTTCCTACGAAGAGTGTTTTTCTGAACAAGAAACGGGAGATTCGGCGCTCTGCCAGTGTCGGTGTGACGGTGCCTGCAGCGGTGGTCGCGAAAACAACGGTACAAGCAACAGCTGTTATCACAGCTTCTGGGCATTGTGAGTGCTCTCAGCGGGCTTGCACCCCTGAACCGCTGCGAGCCGCGGCCATTTCCCCTGCGTGCCTCGGCACAGGTTAGAGCGATTTCCTTCTCCAAAAAAAGGGCTACACGGTTTGACCCTGCGTCTTTTTCAAGATGTCATTCAAACCGTGTGTTTCTGGATGCCGTCGTTACCTGTCCCCAGCTGACGGACACGATCGCTGTCTCACGTGTTTGGGCGTTCAGCACGCTGAGGCGGCTTTCGTGGATGACTCATGTTCCCATTGCGGGAACATGACCATCGCAGTATTAAGGTCCAGGCTTAACTACCTTAAAAAAGGTGGAGTCTCATTGCGCATCCCCTGATCTAGCGGTCCTCCTGCTTCAAAGCAGAGGGCTGCTACTTTGGCTGATGCCTTTGGTGGGGACCTAAGGGTGACTGTGAGGGCACTCCCGCCGGGCCAACAGGCTCCTCGGGCCCCTCCCCCCTCCGCTGCGCCGGTTGAGCTTCCAGAAGAGCACGCTGGTTCTTCCCGCAGGGGACCAGCTGTTAATTTTGGGGCTCCGGTTGAGGATATGGTTTCGATCGCTGCATCGGGGGACGAGCTAATGGACTCTGAAGATGACGACTCGACCCCTTCGGGTGTGGTAGCGTTGCCCGAGTCCGATCCAGAGCTCACGGCTATGCTTTCCCGGGCTGCCGCGAGTGTGGGGACCAGGTGGTGAACCTGCAAGCGCTGCCTTCGGAGGAGGCAGACCCAGCCCTAGCTTTGCTCTGTCCCGTCCGTGCTCTCCGCGCCTACGTGGACCGAACTCAAAGCTTTAGAACCTCAGAGCAGCTCTTCGTCTGTTACGGACGCCAGCAGAAGGGAAAGGCTGTCTCCAAGCAGAGGTAAGCCCACTGGATAGTGGATGCTATCGTCTTGGCTTACCAGTCCCAAGACGTGCCTTGCCCATTCGGGGTGTGAGCTCACTCCACTAGGAGTGTAGCCTCCTCCTGGGCACTGGCTCAAGGCACCTCGCTGACAGATATATGTAGAGCTGCGGGCTGGGCGACACCTAACACGTTTGCTAGATTCTATAGCCTCCGTGTAGAGCCGGTATCTTCCCGCATCCTCGCCTCCAGTGGCCAGTAGCGCTATGTACCCGTTCTAGTGTCGGCTTGCATACGCCACTCCCGCCTCTGCGCTGGATACGTGTGTCTATTGTCTCCAGTTGTGTTCCCGGAAACGGCTAACCCTGTCGAGCTCCTCCGTCACCCCTTCGGTGTCAGACGTTGCGGCCGTTGACACCAGGCCTGCACCCGTATGCTTGTGGAACGTGTGTGTAGGCTGGGTTCCATATGTAGCGGTTCCCTAACGGCAACCCCATATGTGTATTCTCCACGGTACCAGCTACCCTACTCGGCTAGCCCCGTGTCTTTCCCTTGATAGAGCCCGCTTTGTCGTCTCTGGTGGTGTTCTTTCCCCCCTGGGACCAGGTTGGATCCACCCCAGAGACTGCCATAGGTAGTACTACCCTGCTAGGTTAGTCCTTATGAGTATTCCACCTCTCTTTCCACTGAAGGACATGGCTCCGCAGCGTACCATCCCCCGAGACGGGCACGCTTTCCCAGCATTATCCAATAGTCATGCTGAGTGGGTCTTGCAGGAACAGCAGTGACTGGCCTCCCTGCCCGGAGCCCTGACTCCCGCACCAACATAGGTGTGCTCCAGCGAGCTCGGGTAGGGCGCTGGAAGGGCCAGCATCTCTGGCGTGTTAGTAGGGATCACAATTCGTCGGTCAGTTCCGACGTACGTCGAACGTGACCGACTGAAAGGGAACGTTTCGGTTACGTATGTAACCCTCGTTCCCTGAAGGAGGGAACGGAGATGTACGTCCTGTCGCCAGGTGCTGTGCTTCAGCTGTAGGCTGAGTCACCTAGCTCGGCTCCTCAGTTGTAAAGCGATATGTGGTACTTCCGCTTCCGTATTTATACCCGCGCTGCGGGGCGGTGCGTGGAGTGCGGCGACCGCATGCCAATCTTCATTGGCTCGTTTTAAACACTCGAAGTAGATTGGTCTCTGAAAATAGATCCCAATTCGTCGGTCAGTTCCGACGTACGTCTCCGTTCCCTCCTTCAGGGAACAAGGGTTACATACGTAACCGAGACGTTTTCGGTGTCTAGTGTGCTATTCACAATCAGCCATAAATAATTTATGCCATGAGCAAAATTGTCCAATAACAAAGATAAAATTAGTAGTATTCGTTATGGTCATGTGATCAATGTGACCCCCAAGAAGTATCCCTCCATGTTAAATAAAACATGTTAATTAATTTCATGTGAGCTAAAGTGCTATTTATTTCTTCTTTTAAGTAGTAAATAATTACTAAGTGCACCTTTGACCTATAATCACCATGTTGATAAAAATTTTTTGTAGCCATGCTTATTATTTTTCTCTTTCTCTCACCAAGTGCTTGTTTTTTTAATCTCTTGCCCTTTTCAGCTCAGTGTGTAATCTTGCTGAAGTGGTGAATCTGGTCCCTGCCAAAAGTAACTGGCAATGTCTCTTTCCCCGTGCTGTTGGGCACTTTGGCTCTATATTTGTCTGCCTGTCCTGGCAAATGGAGAGCCAAGAGTCTGACTAGTGCTTCCTCATGCCTGTGAAGTGCAGAGAGGAAGAGAGGGGAGGGGAGACGAAGTGACCCGGCATGTTGTCTGGTTATCCAGCTGGCTCTGAAAAGCCTGTAGCAGAGAAGAGCCCCACGCTTCAGCGGAAATATCAGCACCATGGAGAGCTCCTTTGAGATCTTCTCTTACGTCAGCGCCTGTGGGACAGACTGCCAGGAAATCTGACTCTGAAAGAGGATAGAGTCTCTGTTTATGAGTGTTTGAGTAAGTTTTACAGACTTGAAGGGAGATTTAACCCCAAAATGAACATTCAGGCATCATCTACTCACCTTCATATTGTTCCAAACCTGTTCTGTTCTACTATATTTCTGATGTGGAAACCAAAAGAAGTATTTTCCATGCAATTAAAATGTATGGGGTCAGAACCTTACAAGCTTCGTGAAGGATGTAAAAGCACCATATTTATTGTTTAATATTTACAGTTACCACTGAGATTTTAAGTAAAGGGGTTAGTTCACCCAAAAATGAAAATTGTGTCACTAATAATAACACTCAAACATGCTGCATAACACATGAGAATGAACCTCATTGGTTCTTGAGGAAGCTCAAACGTGCTGCATAACACGAGAATGAACCTCATTGGTTCTTGCGGAAGCTCAAACGTGCTGTGTAACACGAGAATTAACCTCATTGGTTCTTGCAGAAGCTCAAACATGCTGCATAACACGAGAATGAACCTCATTGGTTCTTACGGAAGCTCAAACGTGCTGTGTAACACACGAGAATTAACCTCATTGGTTCTTGTGGAAGCTCAAACATGCCGCGTAACACACGAGAATGAACCTCAACCAAAGCAAACGACTGTCAGACTTTCATAAATTATCAACCTAATACAACAACAACAACAACAACATTTATTTATAAAGCACATTTAAACACAATATGGATTGACCCAAAGTGCTGTACAGAGTACAAAGCAGATCTACACAAAAATAATTACAGGTTTTCAAACGCTAAAGAATAAAAATATGATTTAAGAGTAGATTTAAAAATGTCCAATGAAGGAGCAGACCTCACATGATAGGGGAAACCATTCCAAAGCTTGGGCCCAGCCACCGAAAAGCCCCGATCACCCTTTGATTTATAGCAACACCGAGGCACAGTTAAGAGCAAGTGAGTAGAAGATCTAAGTGCCCTAGCAGGACAGTATGGCACAAGAAGATCACTTATATACTTGGTGCATGGCCAGGCAACGCCTTATATACAAACATAAGGATTTTAAAATCAACTCTAAATTTAATGGGAAGCCAGTGAAGAGATGCTAAAATAGGGGAGATGTGGTCCCTCTTTTTAGACCCAGCAGTCTAGCAGCCTCATTTTGAACAACTTGCAAACGTAATAATGAAGACTGAGGGAGACCAAAATTAAGAGAGTTGCAATAATCTAATCGTGATGCTACAAGAGCATGAATCACAACTTCACAGATGCTTTTAATTTTGCAATAGATCTTAAATGGAAAAAGCTTCCTCTAATAACAGCACTAATTTGTTTATCAAAAAATAGTGAAGAGTCACTAAAAGATCACTTGAGATTTTTGATTTGTTTGTGTACATTTGTTGAGAGAGGACCTAACTGGGCTTCCAGAGCAGGGGAGGAATTTGCAGGACAACCTAAAATTAAAACCTCTGTTTTATCTTCATTTAGCTGCAAAAAATTATTTGCCATCCACCTATTGATGTCATTTACACAATAACACATCAGATGAATCAGTGGTGTCCAGCCTTACTGGTAGGTAAAACTGGGAATAGTCTGCATAACAGTGATATGAAATGTTGTATTTCTGAAAAATGAGGGCCAAGGGAAGCATATAAAGGGAAAACAATAAAGGTCCCAAAATGGATCCCTGTGCCACACCACACAAAACAGGAGCAGATGATGAGGAAAAGTTCCCTAAATGTACAGAAAAAAGTCCTATTCGCGAAGTACGAAGCAAACCATTGTAATACAGTGCCTTTGATACCTACCATACATTCTAGTCTTCCAAGAAGAATGTTATGGTCAATGGTATCAAATGCTGCACTCCAACAAAACCAGCACTACACAAGAGCCTGAATCCAGAGCAAGAAAGATATCATTTGTAACCCTCAACAGAGCTGACTCAGTGCTATGTAATGATCTAAACCCCAGATTGGAATATGTCCAAAATATGAAAAGAATCCAAAAAATTCTGAATCTGTAAAAACACTACTTTCTCCAAAAACTTAGAGATGAAAGGCAGTTTAGAGATTCAATGCTAAGTATTCTTTTGAGCTATTAAATTGTTGCTGGGGTTTCCTCAAACCCTGATCACAGCATGATGGTTATACAAAAAAAAATAATAATAATAATAAATGATTTACCATTTAAAATGAAGTGATGTTGTCATAATATAGTAACTGTTTTTGACAGGAGGAAATGTTCATTGAGGTTACCGAAGGGTGTAATATTCTGACCAGTCGTATCCAGTTCAGCAAGACAGCACTTTAGAGAATAGCAGACACATTAAAAACCTCTGATCCGGCAGAAGAAAAGGAATCATGTTACCTTTGATCTTCACTGCATGAAAAAAGTCACGGTGTGAAATCTCTTGCTCTCTTTCACTCTCCCTTGCTTTCCCCCTCCCTATTTCCTTCAATCCCACCTTTTTCAGCTCACTTTAGTCAATTGAAATTAAAGAAGCATGGTCATGAGATATATTTCTCTGACATATCACTTTTATGGACCTATAGAAGCAGCTTGAATTATCTAATTTCATTGCATGGAAAGTGAATTTTCCTTTTTTTTACGTAATATTTGCAAGTTAAACCGTTTCATGCAGCACTATGCCTGCAGTTAAAAGTCATTTTGAAATAATCTGAAGTCAAAACCTCTGCTTTGAGATGATATACTCTGATATAAAGCCACCAAAGCACTTAATGTGTGAAAAGTATGAATACTGAAGGATGGCAGAAGGGGGATTCGTTATGCTGTGTTGAAGGTTCAGCAGATCTCTGGCCAGGGCTTTTCCTTTGATGTCTGTGTCATCGAGCGTGTTCATGCAGCATGAATATTTTGAGCAGGCACTTTTTTTATTTTATTATTTCTCCCTAATAAAGCTTGGTGATACAGTTAAGGGTCTTAATGTGGAGTTTAAAAGCAGTCCTTGTCGCTAAGAAATAAATCCTTTTTTATTCCTGCTGTGTGTTCCTCTTTTCATGTGTCAAAAGGATTTATTTTCAATTTATGACTTGAATAATTTAGGCCTATATACCTTATCATTCATAGTTTTGTGTTCAGTAGAAATGGATAGTTTACAGTTACAGGCCTATAATGGGACATGGTCTAGGGGTGATATACTATAACACACCCCTAACAAATTCTGATTATTATTAAAAGGCTTAATAATCCTTATCACCTCTATGGGTGCATTGTTTGGAGAAGCAAGCTTGCATGATTGTCTCTGATTGCAGAGACACAGATATACTGTACATCCCTCTTAAAAACACAGAGCTTACATTCTGATCGGTACTGTCATTGTTCTATATTATTCTGGAAAAGAGAGATAAAGAACTCAGATGAGTGTACAAGAACAAAGATGATGAAATGACAATATTTTTGGGAATATAAAATCACAGAGGCTGGTGATAAACATCTGCATGATGTAATTGGTCACAAGATATGCAACAACCAATGCATTAGGATATTCACTGCACTGTAAAAAAAAATTGTTTCAACTTAAAAAAGTACGTATCCATACTGCCTTAAAATTTTAAGTTTAGTCAACTTGAAATGTGAAGTTGTACTAAGTGACAACTTGGATATTTAAGTTGGCTAAACTTAACATTTTAGGGCAGCACGAACACTTACTGTCACATGTCTGTCTTGTCCTGTGCAGCACATGTGGTGGTTTTGATGTGACGTCATGTCTCTTGTCCCTTGTCACCCCGCCCTTCTTGTTATCTCATTATTGGTTTATTTGGCCCACCTGTTCTCCCTCATTTCTTGCCTGATTTGTCACTCTTTATAATCCCCTCGTGTCTTCAGTCCTGTACTGGTTCGTTGTCGTTGACATGTTCGATGTTGTCTGCTCCCTGTTATTCTACTTGTTTCCTGCTCCTGTTGTTTATGTATTTTTAGTTAGATTTTTCCCCCTCGTGGGTTTTTGTTTTGTGTTTATTTTTATTATTTTCAAATAAATCATTCTTCCTGCATTTGAGTCCTCGCTCCATTTTTCCCTAACGTCACGTGACAGAACGAACCAGCCAAACATGAGGACTCAGCGGAAGAAGGGCTCACAGCTACCACCAGCCTCCACTGCCACCTGCCAGCTCTATGAACGGATACTCCAGTTTAAGGCCTTGAGTTTCCTTTGTCAACGAGGGACCGACCTGAAGGAGTTTGCCCAGGAGTTCAGGAGGGCTGCGGATGGACTGGGATATAATGATGAGACTCTCAAAGAACTTCTTAATTATGCCCTCAACGAGCCTTTCGAGTGGTGCGTAATGAGAGGGCTGGAGGGGACAACATTTGAGGCGGCAGTGGAGTTTTTCGCTGGCCAGGGGAAGAAGGCGCCCAGGTGTATAGCCCTGCCTGCGCCACCCCGGCGTCTTGCCTTGCCCGCACTGTCCAGGCGCCTTGCTCTGCCCACGCCGCCTAGGCGCCTTGTACTGCTGTTGCCCACCACTGACCAGCGTCCAGAGATGGCTCCAGTCCTGCCCTGGTCCCCAGGTGGACCGCCTGGTAGCCGCTCGCTCCTTAAGGAGAGGGTAATGTCACATGTCTGTCTTGTCCTGTGCAGCACATGTGGTGGTTTTGATATGATGTCATGTCTCTGGTCCCTTGTCACCCCACCCTTCTTGTTATCTCATTATTGGTTTATTTGGCCCACCTGTTCTCCCTCATTTCCTGCCTGATTTGTCACAATTTGACTTGTTCTACTTGCTTCCTGCTCCTGGTGTTTATGTATTTCTAGTTTAATTTCAATTTTTTTGTTTATTTTTATTATTTTCAAATAAATCATAAGGCTTTATTTAGCATGCTGTGGTCTTCACGGATGCCTCTTCCACCGGCTGGTGGGCCACGTACAACGGGCATGCAGTCTCGGGTCTGTGGACGGGGCACCAGCTGCATTGGCACATAAATTGCCTCGAGTTGCTAGCAGTACGTCTTGCTCTAAGCCGCCTCAAAAAGCCGCTTCAGGGCAAGCACGTCCTGGTCCGTACGGACAGCACTGCGGCCGTTGCGTACATCAACCGTCAGGGTGGTCTACGCTCCCGTCGCATGATGCAACTCGCCCGCCATCTCTTCCTGTGGAGTCAGAAGCATCTGAAGTCGCTTCGGGCCATTCACATCCCTGGTGTGCTGAACCAGACAGCCGACGAGCTCTCTCATCAGCCGACACTACCGGGAGAGTGGCGACTCCACCCCCGGACCGTCCAGCTGATATGGGACCTTTTCGGAGCCGCACAGGTAGACCTGTTTGCCTCTCCGGACTCGACCCATTGCCAGTTGTACTATTCCCTGACCGAGGGCACCCTCGGCACGGATGCACTGGCACACAGCTGGCCCCGGGACCTACGCAAGTATGCGTTTCCCCCAGTGAGCCTTATAGCACAGACTCTGTGCAAGATCAGGGAGGACGAGGAGCAGGTCCTGTTAGTTGCGCCCTACTGGCCCAACCGGACCTGGTTCTCCGAACTGTCTCTCCTCTCGACAGCCCCTCTCTGGCCGATTCCCCTGAGGAAGGACCTTCTTTCTCAGGGACATGGCACACTATGGCACCCGCGTCCAGACCTCGGGAAACTCCATGTCTGGTCCCTGGACGGGACGCAGAGGTTCTAGGTGGCCTGCCACAGGCTGTGGCAGACACCATCACTTCAGCTAGAGCCCCCTCTATGAGGCACCTCTATACGCTGAAGTGGAACCTGTTCGTTGACTGGTGTTCTTCCCGTCAGGAAGACCCCCGAAGGTGTTCGGTTAATGTCGTGCTTTCCTTCCTGCAAGAAGGGTTGGAGCGAATGCTGTCTCCCTCCACCCTCAAAGTGTACGTCGCCGCAATTGCCGCGTACCACGATGTAGTAGCAGGTAAGTCGTTGGGTAAGCACGACTTAATCGTCAGGTTCCTCAGAGGTGCGAGGAGACTGAATCCTCCTCGTTCAACCTCGGTACCCTCTTGGGACTTAGCCCTGATGCTGAGAGCACTTCAGGGCCCTCCCTTTGAGCCTTTGCAGTCTGCAGAGTTGAAAATCCTGTCTATGAAGACAGTACTCCTGACTGCATTGGCCTTAATCAAGAGGGTAGGGGACCTGCATGCACTTTCGGTCAACGAATCGTGCCTAGAATTCGGGCCGGCCAACTCTCACGTCATCCTGAGACCCAGGCCCGGATACGTGCCCAAGGTTCCCACCACTCCCTTTCGGGATCAGGTGGTGAACCTGCAAGCGCTGCCTTCGGAGGAGGCAGACCCAGCCCTAGCTTTGTTGTGTCCCGTACGCGCCCTTCGCACTTACGTTGACCGGACTCAAAGCTTTAGGACCTCAGAGCAGCTCTTCGTCTGTTATGGAGGCCAGCAGAAGGGAAAGGCTGTCTCCAAGCAGAGGTTAGCCCACTGGATAGTGGATGCTATCGTCTTGGCTTATCAGTCCCAAGACGTGCCTTGCCCGCTCGGGGTGCGAGCTCACTCCACTAGGAGTGTAGCCTCCTCCTGGGCGCTGGCTCAAGGCGCCTCGCTGACAGATATTTGTAGAGCTGCGGGCTGGGCGACACCAAACACGTTCGCTAGATTCTATAGCCTCCGTGTAGAGCCGGTTTCTTCCCGTGTACTCGCCTCCAGTGGCCGGTAAAGCGAAGTGCCCGTTTTTGTGTCAGCTTGCAAACACCACTTCCGCCACCAGCCGGATACGTGCGTCTATTGTCTCCAGTTGTGTTCCCCAGAAACGGCTAACCCTGTCGAGCTCCTCCGTCACCCCTTCGGTGTCAGACATTGCGGCCATCTGACGCCAGGCCTGCACCCGTATGCTTGTGGAACGTGTGTGTAGGCTGGGTCCATCTGTAGTGGTTCCCTTACGGTAACCCCATATGTGTATTCTCCACGGTACCAACTACCCTACTCGGCTAGCCCCGTGTCTTTCCCTTGACAGACCGCGCTCTGTCGTCTCCGGGGGTGTTCTCTCCACCCTACTATCAGGTTGGACCCACCCCGGAGACCTCCATACGGTACTCCCCTAACAGGTGAGTCCTCATGAGTTTTCCACCTCTCCTCCTGGAGGACGTGGCTGCGCAGCGTCCCGTCTTCCGGACGGGCACGCTTTCCCAGCGTTATCCAATAGTCTCGCTGAGTGGGTCTTGCAGAAACAGCTATGACGGACCTTCCCTGCTTGGGGCCCTGACTTCTGCTCCAACTTAGGAGCAACCAGTGAGCCCAAGCAGGACGCTGGAAGGGCCAGCCTTCCTGGCGTTTTGGTAAGGATCCCCAATTCGTCGGTCAATTCCGACGTACGTCTCCGTTCCCTCCTTCAGGGAACGAGGGTTACATACGTAACAGAGACGTTTTATTCCAGTTTCTTGTTGATGGTGCCGCACCATCAGTTTGATGTATTTTATCCAGTATCTGTCATGCTTAAAAAAATATGACATTAACCATTACTGACAGTTTGTAGAAAGAGACAGTTATTAACAACTACCAGACTGTGTCATATGAATAACCTATCAGTCAGCATTAGTAGTTCAGGACTCCTAGGATGAGAGTCCAATCAAGAAAAGGAGGTTTCGGAGTAATAATATTTTAAAACCTTATCACATTCACATGGAAATAAAAAAGAGCTGTATTTGATCAAACATGCACAAATGTGTAATTAGCAGTCTTTAAACTCAAACTCAGGCAGAAATTCAATGTAAAAGTGACCTATTCAAGAAAGCAATAAATTAGCATGCTAGTGCATACTGGAGTCAAGCATCAGCCAATGTGAGGTCTTGCTTTCTCCGTATTAATTCATAACTTTATCTACTAACAATAAATAAACCGTTCTGCAAAAACTTGCTTGAACAGCAAGGAAACGGTAAGCCATTAACAGAGTACAGCATTTTTAATCTGTTTGAAATGTCAATAAACCCTGAGAACAAAGACTATCCTGCGGCAAATGTTTATATTTCTCCCCAAAGGCAAAATGGAGTCCGAGTGTGTGCGCGGATGCGTGAGGAAAGTGAATTTCCTCACAAAAGGGCTACTTTTGAATAATTTGTGCTTAAAAAGCCTTCTTGTAATATCAGCAGGATTCAGCACTCTGTCCTGCCCTTACATGCATTCTCTCTCCGCCCGGCGAATGCTAATGCAGGTGTTACACTGAGCTGTCAGGCTGCTCTCTCCTGCCGGCTATCAGATAGCTGCAAGACTGCAGTGTAAAGTCTTGACAGATGGCTGCTCGCAGAAAGGGTGTTTTAAAGGACACTGTCAGAGCACTTTCAAAGTCAGTCTCATCATTATCCTTCCAGTCAGCCCATCTCTCCGTTCTCTTTCCTTTATCTCAAACCCATTTTTTCCCTCCTCCCCTTTAAGTTCCATCCAACTTCTTTTCTCTGACCTTAAAGAATCTCATGGACTCATGCCATTCTTTTCTCCATCTTGTATTATTCTCTATCTGTTGTCTCTGAATAGCTTGCTGCTTTCTAATGTGTGGCTGGACACTTACTCACAGCACTTCTGATGGAGCTTTTTCTTGTACAGCTGGTATTAAGACTGCTGGTGTAGAAAGGGTCCAACATTTTTTATGTGCACTGTACTTGTAGTGTAAATTTGTCGACAATCAAGCACTGCATTAAAATATGCCTTAACTGCAGGTTATATATGTGATTTTAAAAGAAAAAAATGTAAACTCCAAATGAATATGTCATGGCGATCATGTAGAAGATAAGTATCAAGGCACTTTATTTATATTAGTCCCACACAAGTATGCTGCACACGTCCTGAGAAGTGAAGCCAAAGCGTCGCCCCCCAGGTGGTTGGTCCCAGTAGCTCATAAACCCCGCCCACTATATATATTTTAATGGCACGTGAGACAAGCTATACAATCAAATTCTTCAAATACATCTTTTCCAAAGTAGTTTTTATCACGCTGATGTAAGTTCAAGTGTTCATTTTTTAAAATAAGTTTTGTTTTAGTTATTTATTTTATGCTATAAAAACGGGGATGTGATGTCATGATTGACAGTTTCTCTGAGCCAAGTTGTCACTGAGGCACCAATGGACTTTTTTCTGGATTTTCGGGAGGAGATTGGAGCTTTAGCTTTAATTTCTATTTTTCCATAACTGTTTATTTCACACTGACATAATGAGTTGCTCTGCAGTAAACTGTACTAACAGATACTTGCGGAAGTGTGGGCGGAGTTTTTGATCCCAAATCAGCACAAGATGTCAGCGCCATATTCGTACATTGGCGGCTTCACTTTTCTACAATGGAAGATAGTGAAGGGGCATCATCCATCTTTTTTTACAGTCTGTGGTCCCACACAAAAGAAGTTTATTCACTGATTTTTCTCATTTTCCAGTTATATTTAAAAATCCTTCAAACAAAATAAACTTTCTTGAATGGCAAAGGGATAGATCAACCAAAAATTAAAATTCTGCCATTTACTCACCCTCATGTTGTTCCAAACATGTATGAGTTTCTTTCTTCTGTTGAACACAAAAGAAGATATTTTGAAGAATGTTTGTAACCAGACAAAGACATTTGCATATATATTTTTTTTCTTACTATGGAAATCAATGTCTGCCGTCAACTGTTTGATTACCAGCATTCATTAAAATATCTTCCTCTATTCTTTTTGGAACTTGAGGGCAAGTGATTTACATTTGTATTGAAGATATGTTCTCTGAAAACAAGTCTTAATATCTTATCCAGTGCTTCTTAAGTTTTTTATTCAAGGATTTGTAGATATTTTATTGGGAAACAAGTAAAAAAATAATAATTAAAAACTCATTATAAAGTAATTTCTTTTCCATGGATACATTAGATACTGCCATGTTAAGCAATTTTTAAGATCGCTTTAGGGAGAGGGGCTCTGGTTCATGTCTGCTCAAACAGAGCAATGAATATTTATTTTCAATGTTAAAATACTTTTACCTACCCAACTTAGTCCACAAATACGTATGTATGCATGTATGTATGCATGTATGTATGTATGTATGCATGTATTCATTTATTCGTTCGTTCATTCGTTCATTCATTCATTCATTCATCTGTTCATTTATTTTCCCCTTATAATATTTAAAAATCTATCAAATGCTTAAAAATATATTTTCTTTTGAAGCAGCACAACCTACTGTTGGATATTAAGTTTCCAGAGAATATATAAACAAGTATAAACAATTATATATTAAAAATGTATTAAAACAAGTTTAAAAAAAATACACTTAAAGATGAAGACTGTTGTCTGAAAACTTAAATCTTATGCTGTGTTTTTTCTCAAGATTTTTTCCCCCAAAGACTTTTAGATATTTTATTTATTAAATCAAATCCACCTATCCATGTTTTCACTGACAGACAGATGGCTATACAGAACAAAATCAATTCAACCGCACCACACTGTGTGGTTCAGAATAACCCCATTTAACAAAAAATTCTTTGTGGACACAAGGGCAGATCTTTTTCTAGAGTCTTCCCATGACTTACAACAGAAGCAGCATCTTGAGAAAAAAGAGAGATGAGTACTAGATGGGAAAAAAAAGAAAATGAGTGGGAGAAAGTGTTACAGAGTGGACGTGTGAATGAGTGAGTGAGTGAGTGCCAATCAGTATGGATGAGTGTGACTGCCGTCAAAGTCTCTCACTGTATGTGTGTGTTTGAATCACAATGAGGGATTCAGTCGCACTCACACAGTCTGTTTGAACATTATCCATGTCAGTTATGTAATGACTGTTTGTTCAAACAAAAAGTGATCCATCAACCTTATTTATATATTTATTTATTTATTTAAGAGTAATATTTACATTGAATTATTATTACATTTACATTTAATTACATTTTATTATTTAGTGTAACTTTACTCTCGATACCTGACTATTAGCTGCTTTATATGAAGAAAAGACACCATCCAGCCCTTTATCAACCTTTATCAACTCAGCCCTCAAGAATTTTTTCAGTTATAATCATGTATTGTTGATTAGTAGGTGGGCTTGTTCACTGTATATGGGCCACGCTGAGATAGTTTGCTCTCTAGTCTCAGTGATAGTGCCCAGTGAATCTGGGTCACTTGCTTTCCCTTGAGTGGATCTAGACCATCTTGCAAGTAGATAAATGAAGAGCCTAAGCTCCAGGGACTATAATGCACCTATGCGCATGCGTGTTTGTGTGTAGCACAGTTTGGGTGAAGGTTAAAGGTGGGGGAAGTTTGCACCTGATGCCGCTCTAAAATGATTTAAAGCTTTAAAGCGTATATCAAATGGGATTACAAAAATAATGATTGTTTTCAATCAGGTTTCCCGAAAAACACTCTAGTCATCTGCCATTATTCAGACAAACAGTCATTATCCTGTAAAAACTGAACAGCCTAAAAGAAAGTTAATAGGATTTAAAAGGCTCGCCAGTCAACTTTGCTTAGCTAATTTGGCCCGTTTAAACAGAAGACAGTCGCTGCATGCGAAATTGAATACTTCCCTACTATATAGTATGCGAAAAATAGTACGCCAACAGAGTAGTATGTCTGAATGAATAGTATTAAAAAACAGTAGGCGAAAAGTCCCCGGATGACCAATTACTTCAGGATTACTTCTCATGAGGCCACGAGAGAGGATTTATGAAGGGCAGTAAAGCAGCGCAACTGACACTGGTAGGTCATGTGACAGTAACAGCATGGCGGATGTAGCATTCGTCCGAATTTCATTCATACTACCCACACTCATACTATAGGACATACTTTTTAATGGTCATAAAGTATGTTCAAATTCAAATGCAGTACCTACTCAGTATGTGATTTCAGACACAGCAAGAGATAAACAACCACATTTTAGTTTTACATGTCATTTAGGGGTAAATGAATAATAATATATACATATACACTATATTGCCAAAAGTACTGGGACACCCCTCTAAATCATTGAATTCAGGTGTTCCAATCACTTCCATGGCCACAGGTGTATAAAATCAAGGTTTGGTGTGGGGTTGTTTTTCAAGGATTGGGCTTGCCTGACCTCACAAATACGCTTCTAGAAGAATGGTAAAAAAAAAAAAAAAAATCATAAATACATATATATACATATACAAAATATACACTCACCTAAAGGATTATTAGGAACACCATACTAATACTGTGTTTGACCCCCTTTCGCCTTCAGAACTGCCTTAATTCTACGTGGCATTGATTCAACAAGGTGCTGAAAGCATTCTTTAGAAATGTTGGCCCATATTGATAGGATAGCATCTTGCAGTTGATGGAGATTTGTGGGATGCACATCCAGGGCACGAAGCTCCCGTTCCACCACATCCCAAAGATGCTCTATTGGGTTGAGATCTGGTGACTGTGGGGGCCATTTTAGTACAGTGAACTCATTGTCATGTTCAAGAAACCAATTTGAAATGATTCGAGCTTTGTGACATGGTGCATTATCCTGCTGGAAGTAGCCATCAGAGGATGGGTACATGGTGGTCATAAAGGGATGGACATGGTCAGAAACAATGCTCAGGTAGGCCGTGGCATTTAAACGATGCCCAATTGGCACTAAGGGGCCTAAAGTGTGCCAAGAAAACATCCCCCACACCATTACACCACCACCAGCAGCCTGCACAGTGGTAACAAGGCATGATGGATCCATGTTCTCATTCTGTTTACGCCAAATTCTGACTCTACCATCTGAATGTCTCAACAGAAATCGAGACTCATCAGACCAGGCAACATTTTTCCAGTCTTCAACTGTCCAATTTTGGTGAGCTTGTGCAAATTGTAGCCTCTTTTTCCTATTTGTAGTGGAGATGAGTGGTACCCGGTGGGGTCTTCTGCTGTTGTAGCCCATCCGCCTCAAGGTTGTGAGTGTTGTGGCTTCACAAATGCTTTGCTGCATACCTCGACTGTAACGAGTGGTTATTTCAGTCAAAGTTGCTCTTCTATCAGCTTGAATCAGTCGGCCCATTCTTCTCTGACCTCTAGCATCAACAAGGCATTTTCGCCCACAGGACTGCCGCATACTGGATGTTTTTCCCTTTTCACACCATTCTTTGTAAACTCTAGAAATGGTTGTGCGTGAAAATCCCAGTAACTGAGCAGATTGTGAAATACTCAGACCGGCCCGTCTGGCACCAACAACCATGCCACGCTCAAAATTGCTTAAATCACCTTTCTTTCCCATTCTGACATTCAGTTTGGAGTTCAGGAGATTGTCTTGACCTGGACCACACCCCTAAATGCATTGAAGCAACTGCCATGTGATTGGTTGATTAGATAATTGCATTAATGAGAAATTGAACAGGTGTTCCTAATAATCCTTTAGGTGAGTGTATATATATATATATATATATATATATATATATATATATATATATATATAAATGGACTGAGACAGAATATTTTTTGATATTTTGTTATATAATATATATTTAAAAGTGGAAAAGTGGAAATTGTTCATAGGTCTTGGTTTTAAAAAATAAGAAATTCATATATTTGGAATTTGGTGGCCAACACTCCTATTAAGCTTGTTTTTGGTGTCCTTTTAATGTGCAGTGTGTCTAAATTCAAAAACAATGCACATAATACACTTCAGCTTTAAAGTTTAATAGTAATATATTCTAACTGTTACATTAACTCATCTCTCCCTGTCGCTCTCATGCCCACATATTGCCACTGTACATATTTATTGCATATATTTACCACTCAGGTTAAGCTGAGCTCATGGTTCAGTGAGATAATTTACATCTTGTTCGGTGGACCTGTGTAGGTGTAGGCAATGTTCAAACCGACACTGAATACTGTATAAATTATTGCCACATCATTCCCCTCAAACACAACAGTAATACTGTTCACTCAATATCAGCCGTAACAAGAACTAAATGATCGACTCCAGATACAAATTCACTCCTGCCTGATCCTCAAAGCCTAGTTATTTTATTTCATATAAAAAATGTCAAAACAATGTGAGCTAACTCCAGCCCACACATACATCACACGGCTCTCGCCGGGCCTGCGCTGCCTGTTCCTTACAGATTGAAAAAATTTTCTCTCCCATTCTCTATATCTCCTCTTCTCATTCGCGATCACAAATTGAGGCAGGAAATTGAGAGCGGAAGGCAGAAAGAGAGAAGGGAGAAAATGAAAAGCCCCTCACTGTTGGACCTCCTGCATATTTCCTTTTGTTAAATCGTTTTTGGCTGACTCGCTGCAGGAAATATTCTCCTTTCCACTTGCTTCCTACACAGCTCATTAGACCTGAAGATCCCCATCGTCCGTCAAACCCACAGTAGCCTGGGAACCTCTCGTGTCCTGAACCTGTGCCTCATCCAGAGAAAAGGCCACCTTTGTGTTATCTCTCGAGTGTAGGGGTTTGTCATAACAGAACTGCAGTTCAATTTATGGGTTCATATCTTAAAATCCATTTAAATCACATATTTTAGAATTGGTCCAAATGGACTTATGTGACATACAAACAATAAAACCTGTATTTGTTTTGTTAAATTCCTACTATTTGAATGACCCTGGGCAGTGTGAACAGTCTTATGGGAAATTTGATCTCACTTTTTTTTTTTCTTCAAAAATTGCCCAGCTGTCTGACATGTAAAGTTGCAAAAAAACAAAAAACAAGATGCCATTTAGGTATGGGTAGTCAAGTCAAGTCAAGTCAACTTTATTTATATAGCGCTTTTTACAATGCAGATTGTTTCAAAGCAGCTTCACAGTGTTAAACAGGAAATTAATGCAACAGAATTTGATTCGGCTGTACAGCCGCTCTGGAGAAAACGGTGATGTCATCAGCTTATTTCAATTATCATATATATATTCAAGTAATGTAGTTGATATAGTTAATTTAGTTTAGTAATTAATTTTATTTGGATATTTATTTGAAAGTTTAGTGTCCCCAACTGAGCAAGCCAGAGGCGACAGTGGCAAGGAACCAAAACTCCATCAGGTGGCATAATGGAGAAAAATAAACCTTGGGAGAAACCAGGCTCAGTCGGGGTGCCAGTTCTCCTCTGGCCAATTAACAAACAGTGTAATATTCGAAATATCGATCAGCAATTTCAGAGGGTAGACTAATTGACACGGTCTCTGCAGACACTTCAGGGATGCGTTGGTAATGTCTGGGCGCTGGTCCACCATCTGATCTGGATACGGCCCGGATCCGGCTGACTGCAGTAAACCTCGGGATAAACAGAGAGACTAACATTAGCGTAGATGCCATTCCTCTTATGATGTAACGAGTACATCAGGTGTTATGGGAAGTGTTCCCGGTTCCGGCTGACCTAGTTAATGCAGCCTAACAATTTGAATAAAATATAAATTAAAAATGTTTTATGTGTATGCCATAGTAAAGAGATGCGTTTTTATTCTAGATTTAAACTGACAGAGTGTGTCTGCTTCCCGAACAATGCTAGGAAGGCTGTTTCAGAGTTTGGGTGCTAAATAGGAAAAGGATTGACCGCCTGCAGTTGATTTTGATATTCTAGGTATTATCAACTGGCCAGAGTTTTGAGACCGCAATAGACGTGATGGAGTATAATGCATTAAGAGCTCGCTCAAGTACTGGGGAGCTAAACCATTTAGTGATTTGTAAGTAATTAGCAAGATTTTAAAATGTATGCGATGTTTAATAGGGAGCCAGTGCAGTGTTGACAGAACCGGGCTAATATGGTCATACTTCCTGGTTCTAGTAAGAATTTATTTATTAAGCGAGCAGGACAACCACCCAGTAGAGCATTACAAACTTGAGGTCATGAACGCATGAACTAACTGTTCAGCATTTTGCATTGAAAGCATATGCCGTAATTTAGATATATTTTTAAGATGGTAGAATGCAGTTTTACAGATGCTAGAAACGTGGCTTTCAAATGAGAGATTGGTATCAAAGAGCACACCCAGGTTCCTAACTGACGACGAGGACTTGACAGAGCAGCCATCAAGTGTTAGACAGTATTCTAGGTTACTACATGTGGAGTTTTTTTGTCCAATAATTAAAAATGCAGTTTTTTCTGAATTAAGTTGCAGGAAATTACTAGTCATCCAATTTTTTATATCAGCTATGCATTCCGTTAATCTTGTGAATTGGTAAGTTTCGTCAGGTACTCCATATTGAACTTGTGATCGGTGTGACATCTCTTCATTTACTGCTACAAACTGATAACGGTCAGATAAGTATGATTTAAACCATGCCAATGCAATTCCACTAATGCCAACATCATTTTCGAGTCTATTCAAAAGGATGTTGTGGTCGATGGTATCGAATGCAGCGCTAAGATCAAGTAACACTAACAGAGAGATACAACCACGATCGGATGATAAGAGTAAATCATTTGTAACTCTAATGAGAGCAGTCTCAGTACTATGATGCGGTCTAAATCCTGACTGGAAAACCTCACAGATACCATTTCTTTCTAAAAATGAGCATAATTGTGAGGACACTGCCTTTTCTAGTATTTTTGACAGAAAGGGTAGATTTGAGATTGGCCTGTAATTGACTAATTCTGTAGGGTCAAGTTGCGGTTTTTTAATAAGTGGTTTAATAATAGCCAACTTAAAAGTTTTCGGTACATATCCTAAAGTCAAGGATGAATTAATGATATTAAGAAGAGGATCTATGACCTCTGGAAGCATTTCTTTTAGTAGTTTAAAAATATATTTTATTTTAACGTTTTTCAGATATTTTATTACTGGTATTTTTAAAATACTGGTTAAGAAAATGTTTGTAGTACAAGGCAATACATATTATTATTATTATTATTATTATTATTATTATTACTATTGGTAATTATTTATTTCAAATATTTTAGTTTATGTGTGTATATATATATATATACAATTAAATAAAAAAGATAAAAAAATCTAATCAAAATAAATCTTTGGCTATATGTGATGACTGTACCAAAATGAATTAAGTGTTAAAAAAAAAAAAACTCTGAAAAAAATGCATATGCATCATTGAAGCTGAGACAGGGCTCACGTTTGCACTCGCATGCTGATTTAAAAAATGTTAAATCATTCGGTCAATCATGTTTCCATTGTTCCTCTTGCGTGCTTTATTAATGTATGCTACAGTTTGAAACAGGCAGAATGTAAGACACCTGTCAGAGCCAGCATGGCCATAAACCTCATGTCTTCTCCTGCTTGTGTGGGTTAATCTTTGAACTCCCTCTGAGACTCATTAGCCATTTTAGTTCACTAGTGCTAATTATTAGTTTGTGAGGAGAGCAGCACTTGTGAAATACAAACTGGATGCCCCTGCTGGGCTCTTGCCTTACCATCAGAGCAACCCACATTCATACATTCACATCGGCACACTCATGAATATATAAAAAAAAAAACTCTGAAACACATTCAGCCCACCTGTGGTGCGCATCTGTTCGGGAGCACACACCTGGAGAGAGACCCCTGCAGTCGTCTGGTACAGAGGAAAAGATGTAAGATTATGGATTCTTGCTTTTTCAAACAGACTTTAGAAAGCTTTTGCTCAGACTCTTACAAAATAAGCAAAACATTTTTTAAACATTTTCTGTTAAAGTCATTTTTTTCAGTGTGGTTTGAGATTTATATTTGATTTTACAAATGTTCGAGTTTGCCTTCAGCAATGAATATTAATTCAGGCATCCACAATTCCGTTGAGTTCCAATAATTGTTACCGTGGCTCACTTTTAAGTGGCCGAAAGGACTCAGGTGTTCTGGATCCACCAGCTGTACCTCTGGACCCCCATAAGGCATCATTATCATACTAAAGCAATGAGAGACTAGCAGATTCAGCCATTCGGTCTCCACTGAGAGGCCATGAACAGCATGGCGGCCCTTACAACCATTCGTCATTAAATTACTGTCTGCTCCAGCATTCTCCAATCACCAAACCCCCTCAGGCTTAAAAAGTACCTTGTCCAAAAGGACAAATCACAAATAAGGTCATATTTCCTCTTGAGAGCCTCACATGTTCTGTTACTGATATTGATTTTGTGACAAAACCAAAGGTTATTCGTACAATATGCAAATACCTTCTTTCAGGTGTTAATCATTAACCTAATTTCTCACACTGCAAACCAGTATTTTTTGTCCAAACATCCGTAAAACAAAGTAAATTTATGTTTTCAGATAACAACTTGAATTAAGGTATAGTTTTCTTAGTCAGTTGGTAAATAGTTTTTTTCTTATTAGGTTAAATAATATAAATGTTTTGATATGTATATATAAACTATATTACATGCTGTTGATTTAAGAAAAACTATTTGCCAATGGTGTAACAAAAATACATCTTGTTTATTTTTATGTATTCTCTAAAACCATGTCCTAAAATATATTCAAATTTTTGCTTCTTAAGTAAATGATTTATTTTTAAGATGTTCAAATATTTTTATTGGAAAAAAATGTTTGTAGTAGGCCTACAGGGCAAAAAATATATGTTTTTTATATATATATATATATATATATATATATATATATATATATATATATATATATATATATATATATATATATATATATATATTTACATGTTTTATTTTAATTATTTGTTTGTTTGTTTGATTGATTATTTTGAAATCATTTATTTTTCTTCTTTTTTTTTTCTTGTGCAAGGCAAATATGCATATGCAAAACATTAACCTCAGGGGTGGTCTCCAAAAATGAAATTTTATAATTCAGCTGCTTTTCCAGACCTGAAAAACTGACCACATCTGTCTGCTGCTTCTGCAGATTTTGCTATGCATAGGTAGCAGATTTCATTCATTTACCAAACCGCGCTCAGTATGTCCCACCAGCTCTGACTGAAGAGCACCAAGCAGTCATGAACAGCAATCATCTACATCCATTTAACAGTTCCTCTTTGCATCATTCCTGAGAGAGGCAAAATCTTAATATTCCCCTCAGCAAAGCAGCGTACAGCTCTGGACTAGCTTGTAGAAATGTCATTAGCAAGCTGTGGGGGTCACGTTCCCAGCCCTCTAATCGTTTTTCAGTGGGCAGCTCTCCTACCCACAGCAGCATGAAAAGGTGTCCGTTCATATGATGCCATGCATCACTCTGATAGCCAGACCCCCTGGGCTCTTCATTAGGCCTCCAGATTGTGTCTGAGGGCCTGGATTTGAATATACAATGGGCCTTCTGGAGCTGATTGGATGATGTGAACGGAAGTGATCTTTTGCATTGGCAAAAATATAAGAATTGTGGCCGTATGTATAATATGTTGCTTAGAAGAATTGTGGAAACGTGTGTTTAATATATATCTTTGTACCAGATATAGTAAACCGATATGAGAGACCACATAATTTTTTAAAAAACACATGTGTGTATATATATATATATATATATATATGTATATGCTAATATGAATCAAACAACAAAAGAAAAACAGAAAATCACTCTGATCTTGATTGAATAACTAATAAGAATACATTTCTTACTTGAATGCTGCAGTTAAATGCTCTGGCGAGGAGATAAACATGGTGGACCATGTACAGATCATTTATGGCGGGATCTATGCTAATAGATATGGCCGGTGCAATGTGACGTCACATTGCTAGAATCTGCAAACTTCTTGTTCTGAGACACTGCTTATGTTTTATGGGGATTAAAAAAGAGGAGTGGGTGGATTTTTATTATTATAGGATGGTTGTGTACACACACTGCCGATACACATTTATGTTCAAACACCATGTAAAACAAAATTTTGCATAATAGATCCCTTTTAAAATGTAATTTATTCCCGTGATAAGACTGAATTTGCAGCAGCCATTACTCCAGTTTCAAGAAACATTTCTTATTATTATCAATGTTGAAAACAGTTGTGCTGCTTAATATATTTGTGGAAACCATGACATTTTTGACATCTTTGATCAAAAGTTCAAAAGTATTTGTTTGAAATAGAAATCTTCTGTAACATTATAAATGTCTTTACTGTCACTTTTGATCCATTTAATGCATCCTTGCTGATTAAAACTATTAATTTCTTAGTAGTGTATATTTGTATTGTTGTGGGTGAATCAGAGGTACATGCTGATGCGTGTCTCAGCGGGTGTGCGTTAACAGCCTCGGTGACTTAACTTCCTGCTGACACTGCCGACTAGCATGTTTGATATTATTGTCCAGTCATTAGGCCGGACTCATGAATCACGGAGTGACCAATTAGATCACACTAAAGAACAGGCAAGCCATTATCCTGTTCTAAAACTTTTCTTTATGCTGTTATTTAACCCTGTAAAGCCTGACAAATTAAATAATAGTCAGTATATATACACTCACCTAAAGGATTATTAGGAACACCTGTTCAATTTCTCATTAATGCAATTATCTAATCAACCAATCACATGGCAGTTGCTTCAATGCATTTAGGGGTGTGGTCCTGGTCAAGACAATCTCCTGAACTCCAAACTGAATGTCAGAATGGGAAAGAAAGGTGATTTAAGCAATTTTGAGCGTGGCATGGTTGTTGGTGCCAGACGGGCCGGTCTGAGTATTTCACAATCTGCTCAGTTACTGGGATTTTCACGCACAACCATTTCTAGAGTTTACAAAGAATAGTGTGTGAAAAGGGAAAAACATCCAGTATGCGGCAGTCCTGTGGGCGAAAATGCCTTGTTGATGCTAGAGGTCAGAGGAGAATGGGCCGAGTGATTCAAGCTGATAGAAGAGCAACTTTGACTGAAATAACCACTCGTTACAACCGAGGTATGCAGCAAAGCATTTGTGAAGCCACAACACGCACAACCTTGAGGCGGATGGGCTACAACAGCAGAAGACCCCACCGGGTACCACTCATCTCCACTACAAATAGGAAAAAGAGGCTACAATTTGCACGAGCTCACCAAAATTGGACAGATGAAGACTGGAAAAATGTTGCCTGGTCTGATGAGTCTCGATTTCTGTTGAGACATTCAGATGGTAGAGTCAGAATTTGGCGTAAACAGAATGAGAACATGGATCCATCATGCCTTGTTACCACTGTGCAGGCTGGTGGTGGTGGTGTAATGGTGTGGGGGGTGTCTTCTTGGCACACTTTAGGCCCCTTAGTGCCTATTGGGCATCATTTAAATGCCACAGCCTACCTGAGCATTGTTTCTTACCATGTCCATCCCTTTATGACCACCATGTACCCATCCTCTGATGGCTACTTCCAGCAGGATAATGCACCATGTCACAAAGCTCGAATCATTTCAAATTGGTTTCTTGAACATGACAATGAGTGCACTGTACTAAAATGGCCCCCACAGTCACCAGATCTCAACCCAGTAGAGCATCTTTGGGATGTGGTGGAACGGGAGCTTCGTGCCCTGGATGTGCATCCCACAAATCTCCATCAACTGCAAGATGCTATCCTATCAATATGGGCCAACATTTCTAAAGAATGCTTTCAGCACCTTGTTGAATCAATGCCACGTAGAATTAAGGCAGTTCTGAAGGCGAAAGGGGGTCAAACACAGTATTAGTATGGTGTTCCTAATAATCCTTTAGGTGAGTGTATACATATATAGCATGGTGGCCCACAACCATTCATCATTAAATATTTCTAATATGATAAATATTTAAAACAGAACATTTGTGGAAAGTAGCTGCTTAATACAGCACCTTAATATGCCAATTTATGTTTTCCAATCCATCGTTAGGTGTAATATTAGCCTAAAAAGCTGCACAGTTAATCACTATTTACATTGAAATTTGGAGAAACAGTGAATGTTGTCAACAGGAGGGAGAATGGAAGACAATGAAAGGGAGGAGATGAATGGAAAACTGAACTAGCTGCATGCTGTAATCCAACTAAGCAGGCGTTTCTAATGGCCCTCTCAGTGTAAGACATTTACTGCCTCAAAATCCCCCTCACAATATATCATTCTAAATAAATCCCTCTGCACCACTCCCCAACACACACACACACAGTGCTGTACCAGTACTTGATAAATGGCGGTGTGTAAACTGAGGTGATGTTAATTGAATCAGAGAGTTATTCATGCTGAGAGAAGCATTTTCAGCGGTTTGACTGGAATTTTCACGGTCAAATACATTTCTGTACAATTAAGCCAATTCATTAGTATTAATAGCACATCTGCCTCTCACAACAGAGGAAACCCCTCTATAGGACTAAGAAAATTAGCTATAAGGAGAAAATATGTCATGATAATGAGATCTAAATGTAGGTTCAGTGTGATTAGGTAGGCTAAGGGATAATTTCTTGCCAATTTTAATTTCTTTTATTCTGGTTTTGCTTCAGGAAGCAGATTTTACTTTGGACATTAACTACACAGCACAGTACCGACGAAGCCGACACTGGAGCTGACCCAGGGGCCGGGCCGGAGCCGAGCGGACACTGGAGCGGACCCAGGGGCCGGAGCCTCTCTGGGCTGAGCTCTGGAATTTCCCTCTCAAGAGAGGGCTTGGGAATTTCATCCTCTGGAACAGACTCAGGAATTTCAGTCTCTAGGCTGGTGTCTGTGACACTGGTTCTCCTCACGCTCACCGTTGGTAAAGGGGGGAACCATTGCAGAGGAGTACCCAGTCCACATACTCCCTAAATGTCCCTTTGAGGTCTGGAAAAACACACAGGCTGGTGTCATCATAGTGGATGAAATTTTGCATATCCAAACATTTGGTTTGGTCTGTTGTTCTGTCACAGCTGGGTTGCAAAGATGAGGTGATATAATCTAACTGCAGCAGCTTAACTTTATTTTTAAGAACTTAAAAGAAACAAAACACTCAGGCACAAACTCAAACACTCAGGAACAGGACAACCACAGTTTAAACGATAACAGACAATTAAACTGAACTAAACACAGGGCTTAAATACACAGAGACTAACAAGTTAATTGACAAGACACACATGAACAGAATACTAAATCAATCAGCGACCATGGTGACAAACAGGCAGGGAACAGAGGATGACAACAACCTAGAAAGCTGACCTGGAAACACAGACACGAAACAAACTCTAAACATGAACAAACAGACTCAAAACCTGACCTATATATTTAAATGAAAATGTAAAATCTTTTTTGTGTGTTTTTTCAGCTGTTTGTGGGTTAAATTTTGGGTTGACGTATGTGCCAAATGGCACCTAAAGAAATCTGCTCAATACTACACATCTTTTGCTTTGGGTGTGTATATGTAAAACATACTATAAAGAAGTGTGGTGGTCTTTACTAGGTTCTAAGATTGCTTTCAATAAGACATCAAATATACACATAATTACAGAGAGAGTTTTAAAAAAAAAGGCTTTAGAAAGGTGTATTCAGCTGAAAGAAAAAGGGAAATAACAGGTGAGATGTGTCTTAATGGAAGGTGCTGTCAAAGCTGACCATCTAATTTCCTGTCCTCATGCCACACCCAACTCTTCAGCAAGAGAACAATGAACAAAAGCATGGGATGGTCTTCAAAAGCACAAACTCTTCATTTTTTTTTCTGTGTATTTTTTTTAATCTGGTCCAAAAGATTAATTTGCTATTGGTACTATAAGTGAAATTAAATTACAAGATAATTGCGATGTGTCAAAGTGATCTCTCCATGCCTATCCAGAAGATGTCCCTCCCCCATACCATGACTGATGTCTTCACCACCTTTAGTGACCTGAGTAATGGATGGGGTGATTACAAAACCATGTACCCTGCCCCCCAAAAGAAAAGCGAAGACAAATATCCTGCTTTCAGTCGCTCTTAATGTACGCACATCATGGGTTGTTGGCCTGCATTGGTAAAACTGTAAAATATGAGTTTAATAAAATAGACAGTGGAGCACTGGGGCACTGTTCTGTCACCCATCATATCTTGATTCATTGATAAGTCAGTGCTGTGAAATTGTGGGAGCGAGTTGCTCATCCCACAGGGGCAACCTTGTGTTTTGTTGTTAGAGAATGCCACAAAATATAATTTTGGAGCAAAATTGTGCTTGGTTCTAAACTTGTTTGGAGCACAGAGAGGGAAAGGAAGGTAACCGGGGTCATTTGTTTGATTAACCACAAACTGGACGCAACCTTAAAAAAATGTTCTTTGAACATTAACAGGCAAAACATTAGCATGAAAGGGTGCAACATTTTCACCAAGTGGATCAACATCTTTGTTGGAATCATTCCAAACAACCAATCAGATTTGAGGGACATTTACAGCTTATGTTAAGTTAAGCTTCGACATCAGTGTTATATCGTTTACTTCTGATTTGAGGGATAAGTTATGCGTTAGGTTTAAGGGTAGGGATATGGTTAGGACAAAATTTTCAGACAGGAATGTTGTTACACAGTGACCAGAATGAAGGTATTATTGTAACATTATTACTGGGCAGTTTAATTATTCCTGTTTAAAATAACTACATCCAGAATGATTCAACTGCAGTTATCAGAAATGATCAGAAATGTCTTACAATGTGCTTAAAAGTCACAAGACACTTTATTGTCTAATAAGGAAATGTTGAAAGAGTGAATAACATTATTGTGCTATCAGATCAATAATGGCACAGTTTTGCTACATTAACGCTTTTTTTTTTTTTTTAATTAAATTTTAATGTTTATTACTGTGACGCTGCTTTGAAATGATTAATTTAACTGTATATGCATCAGAACTGGACCATGGAGCAATGTAAGAAGGTGGCCTGGTCTGATGAATCACTTTTTCTTTAACACCACGTGGATGGCTGGGTGCGTGTGCATGTGCGTGGTGCACTATGGAAGAAGGCAAGCTGGCGGAGGCAGTGTGATGCTATATATATAGTTAAAATGTTTATGTTCTAAGAACATTTCCCTAATGTTACCATTGAATTATGAAACCATTATTTTTGAACTTTCAAATGTCTTCAACATTTCTGAAACACTGAAAAGAGTGAATAGGCCTAACGTAATAAGAATGTGTAAAAGCATACAAATTTGTTCTAAGAATGTTCAAATATCCAAGGAAAAAACGTTCTTAAAACATTAAAAAAATCGATGTTTAGAATGTTCATAGACGTTTCATTCCCATAATGGAGATTCTTAGAACAAAATATTGTTATATCAGTTGTTGTGTTTGATTTCCTGTAATGCATCAAGAGATGTATGCAGGCTTGCTGCTCGATAATTTGTGTCATTCAGAAAGAACTAATTTGTTACAGAAATGTTTGAAATCTCACAGATTTGAGGAAATCTCATAAATTATCGAAAATTGTGTTCCATGCATGATTCATAAAAGCCACAACTTGAAAATGATTTCATAACCAAGAAGCACAATATAGTCATTACACCCCATGCAAACACACACTTTGGCAGATCAACATGTCAATAATTGCCTTGATACATACAAAAATGCATCAAATCACATTGTGAAATGAAACACACTTGATTATAAATTCAAGTCCATGAACCTCTTTCATAAATGTAGCACTGGATGTTGTGCGGCGACCATAAATTTCCTACTCTGCTGCTGAAGGTCATGAAATTTTAAGCACCAAAAGTTGGTGATGTCCATCTGGATATGAGCTATAAAGCAGCCGTGCGGTGCCAAAGCCACTATACCAGGAGCCCTGACGGATGAAGGCAAGAACGCTTTCAGTGGTGATAAAAATGAGAAAGCATTCATCCATTTCATGACTAATACCTGTGAATTTTCCTGCAAATCTTTCAAACACAGGTATAACATCTTCTTAAGGGTATAATTTGGTTTGGGTTAGAGGATGAATGGTGGGATTTTCCTGTAGTGATGTTTTTTTTCATTTGACATTTGAAAACCATTATACAGTAGCTCATATTAGTTGGCATACTGTGTGCATCATTACAGTATAGGTGCTTTTATAAGCCTATGCATAATTATGTACACTAATATCATAGTCATGGACAGAAATATCTTTTTAGGCTATCTATTCTGTTCTCTACCCATATCTCCCTCCCACGCACACACACACACACACACACACACACACACAAACAAAAAAAACATAAGCCTGCACATTTTCATTCTCTTTCTCAGCCTGTGCTGTAGCCACACACACACACACACACACACTCAAACAAATGAGACAGCTTGAGTTATGGCTCTCTATGTATCTTGATATGGCCTTTCAGTTCTGGACAAACACCTGATGGCAGCTTTGGATGGGTCTATTTATTTTCCCATTACAGGAAGGCTAGAAAATATTGGGCCTTTTGTGTGTTCTAGGGATTTTTATATGTGTACTTGCATGAGGACCGCCTTGACTGTCTGGGTGTGTGACAGCTTGTTAACTCAGTATTGTGCATTTAACCAAGTTTTTGTTTGTTTTGTGTCGCTGTGTTTTAGAGGTGGCTTTAAAGATAATGAAGACTCACGCTCTCTGTTAAGTCTATCAAATGAAACATCTGTAGAACGTGAATACTGCAATCTGCAACTGCTTTCCTGGATTTAATTCATATGCAGTCGAAATTTAAAAATAGAAGTCTAGAGGAGCTCCAAA
Organism: Rhinogobio ventralis; assembly: GCA_039654625.1. Lineage (NCBI taxonomy): Eukaryota > Metazoa > Chordata > Actinopteri > Cypriniformes > Gobionidae > Rhinogobio > Rhinogobio ventralis. The sequence continues at coordinate 12,401,277 of CM077207.1, read as the reverse complement.
AACGAATAGAATAATGGCGCCACCTAGTGGTTAAACGAGCGCTAACGCTATTGTCATTAATTAAAACAGAAAACCAGTTTTCTATTAATTGAATACTGTGCAGAATGCACTGTATGTGTACACTCTCAGAAAATGGTACAAAAGCTGTCAATGGGACGGTACCTTCTGAAAAGTTTATAATATGTACCATTTATGTACTATTATGTACACTTCAGTACCTTTATTGTACTAATATTTTATAGGGGAAAATAAGGTACAAAAGTGTACGTTTTGAAGGTACCGCCATAGTAACAGCTTTTGTAACTTTTTTTTCTGCGAGTGTACAATAAAAAATAAAACAGTAGACATTATTCCATTAGACATTTCAACCAGTTTTGCATTTGCATTCATATTGCATGTGAATGGCATCCATATCATTTTGAAAATCAAACTAAACTTGCATTTTCAATCCAGTTTTGGATTAACATTACGTTTAACATTTGGCAAATGATGAGTCAAAAAGCGATGTTAAAAATTGTGAATGATGTTACAATGGATTTGGAAGTTTTGCATTATAAAATACCGTTGTTGTTTTTTTGGGGGGTGGCAGTATGTGCGGTATATGTGTAGTTACAGTGTACTTACCTAAGAAAGTACTGGGTAATATAAGGTAACTACATGAGTTAAGGTTATGTTTAGAGGTAGTTTCGGGGTTAGTTTGGTAGCAAGTTATTGTAATTACTAACGTAATGTAAGTATGTACAACATGCAGAACAGGACTGTAAAATAAAGCACTACATGTTTTCCTTGTAGTGTAGTCTTTTGTGCTTTTTGGCTTGCATAGTAGGTCTTTATTCCATGCATAGAAAAGCACTGCATACTGTATATTCCAGAAATAGCTTATGATTCATGTACATTTCAATGCTTGTGCTTCTAATTTTATTAGTCATATTGTATACTGTCCTAGTTTGCGTTGATGATAAATGATCCTCGAGAACATGTTGAATATGAGTAGTTGTGAGAATCCAGGCTCTCTGCATTTTCACAGCTGTGATATGTGACTTTTGCTTGTCCTTTGTGTGCTTTACATAACCAGATAAACAGGCTCTACACAAATCACAATGACTGCCCCTGCTGCATGAATCAGGTATTCAGAAAATATCACAAAATACAGGTCAGAATTAATTAATTGATGAAGGAGGAATGGAAAGTTACAATTCATTCTTTCTTGGAATGCTGAATTCAACACTCTCAGAAAAAGAAAAAAAGGTACAAAAGCTGTCACTGGGGTGGTACCTTTTCAAAAGGTACACTTTTGTACCTAAAGGGTGCACATTAGTATCTTAAAGGTACATATTAGTAGGCTACCTAAAAGGAACAAAAGTGTACCTTTTGCAAAGGTACCATCCCAGGTTTTGTACCTTTTTTTCTGAGAGTGAATGATAAAGTTTTGCTTTAAAAATAATGCTTTCAGTATATCAAGAGAAGTCAGTATGGAACAAATGACTTTTTAGTAATTAACTATAGCAGCCAATTTTGAGTAATAATAGAAATGTCTTCTTTAAATAGAATATGTTATTACACACAACTATTGTAGAGGATCTTGATTAAGGCCTTTGGCACAGGGGTGTGTGGCCCAGTAACCTCTAATTCACAAGGAAGGTTTAGTCTGCTTTTACCATGAATTACCCTGCCATTGCTCTATAGTGCCACCCCTCCCTGTTGAGTCTGTGGTTCATTACACCCACACACACAGGGTGTGAGAGAGAGAGAGAGAGAGAGAGAGAGAGAGAGAGAGAGAGAGAGAGAGAGAGAGAGAGAGAGAGAGAGAGAGAGAGAGAGAGAGAGAGAGAGAGAGAGAGAGAGAGAGAGAGAGAGAGAGAGAGAGAGAGAGAGAGAGACAGACACAGCAACTGAATCAACATTATAGTCTGGCAGTATATTTATATAGTATGTCTGTGGGATGTTCACAACCCCACCCTGCATTTGAGAAATTCCACCGCTTCCAAGATCTGTCCCAAGTGCACAGAGCTGCCAAGTGCACAGTACAGGAGTTTTCAACCCCAAAATATTATTTTTATAAAGACCCTATTTATACTGTGGAAAAATTAAAATGAGTAATATGTCTTCCATATTATTTGAAAAATATTTATTTTCCTATTAAGCTATACATTAGGCTATTACATTGTTTTTCTACTCATTATAGTTATATATTGTTAGATATATTATTTATTTAGTTGTTTTATTCTAATTTTTATTTCTTTATTTTCATTAGCCTATTTATTTCTTTTTTACTTTTAAATTTTTTATTTTACACAGACCCCCCTTACCCCCTGAAAAAATTCTGACATAATACATACTACGTTTGAAGCTATCATTCAGTTCGTTCAATGTTAATTTAAGTATTTGATAAAGAATTGGACCATTATATAACAAAAAAAAATTGACTAACTTTCCTTTTCTAGTTATAATTACCACCAACCCAAACCCTTATAAAAAAAATTACAATGGAAGGTCTCTTTTATTTTTTAGGGCAACTTTAGAAAGTTGCTTTTTGAGGCAACTTCTGTAATTATATATATATATATATATATATATATATATATATATATATATATATATATATATATATATATATATATATATATATACATACATGTCGTCAATAAATATATATTTATTTACATTTGTTAACATTTTTATATTTATAATAAAAAAAGCTCATTTATAGAGTTTGTTTCTAAAAAAAACAAAAAAAACAAGCACACGCACACTACGCCGCAATGGGCGGGGTCACGCAATGACATCACATGACAGGCATATCAAATTACTGTAGTTCATTCTCCTACTTCCGTGTTCTTTCACTACTACCATCAACCAACCGGCCGACGCAGGAGAAGCAGAATGTCTCATCAAACCGGCATCCAAGGTAAAATCCTATACGATCTTTTATCGTCGATTCAAATAAGTCGGACAAAGTTTATTACATCGCTATAATGCACGTTTCTTTATTTGGCGATTGTTTGTAAACAGAATAACCTGTTGTGGTCTTTGCTGAGACTGAATTGCCTTATAGAGTTTTATTGGGAGCTTAGCAGTAAACAAACTAGAGACAGACAGTGAATCTGTGTCAAGTGTACTCTGCCTTTTGCTGCTCAAATACGGTCATGCAAATAAACTCCGATTGGTCTTTCACTATCAGCGTGTGTAGTCCGACTGGAGTCGAGGATTGTGGACTCATAAGGAAGGCAGCAGGTTTCAAAGGTCCAGCTGTAATAACCGTGTCACCTTTATTCAAATCTGTTGCCAGGCATTATGCAATGGACATCTGTTTACATTGATTGAGCTTTTACTGCAGTGGCGTTGTGTTACCATGACAGCACATTACTATGAATCAGTGCAGTTATGCTGAAGGTTTAATTAAAGATCACTTTTCTGCAAAGAATTTCAAAGAACATACTCCAGGAATGGACTGCAGTCTCCAAAAACTGGCTCTAACAATGCCTCTTTAGATTTGTCACTTTGGTTCATCAGCCAAATTTCAATTCCGTTATCCAGAGATAGTCAGCTTTGTTTCGGATCAGAATAAATGGATTCATTGTGTCCTGTTCTCGCCCTGTGCTTTCTCTTCTCAGCTACCGGGGAAGTGAAAGAAATCTTTGCAAAGGCCCGGAATGGAGAATATCGGCTCATCAAAGTAGTGATTGAAAATGGTGAGATAACAGTTTTACTTAATTTTTACACATCAGAGTACAAACATGCATCGAAGCCTTTATTTTCAGGAATATTCAGAACAAAAATTGTCCATGTATTTTTTTTTATTGCCCCTTTTCACTTGTATTTTCAATTGGACATGACAGAAACATTTTTAAAAAGCTTTAAATTTAGAACCTAATGATATGAGTTTTCTGAAAAAATAAAATTACATCATTAAATCTTTTAAGTTCATCAAAATTTTACATTCACAAATCAAGACTAAAGGCACATTCACACTAAGAACTATAACTATATTGCCAGTTTCGTCGTCTGCTACTTTCAATGCTCAAGCTAGAGTGGATTCTGATTGGCTATCAATATTTTTTATCATTTATCAGCTGGAATAAAATTGTTGTGAAAGTGATTCCAACGATATCGTTCTTCTGTGTCGTTATCGTTATAGTTCTGGTGTGCTATTCTTTTAAATTTAGAATGATTTTCAAAACTATGTCTTTATCATTAGTTATCGGCCTTGATATGAACAGGCATTAACTCAATAAAAAACCCTAATTTATTTATGAGAACACAAAACAAGAAACTCTGAATTGTTAAATAATGCTTTTTTTGTTTTGCATTTGACTGAACTAAATAGAAGATTTAAAAAGAAAAAAAAGAGAATCATTTCACACTTTCCTTTCTTTCATTGTGTTCCTGTAGAGAAGTTAGTTCTTGGCGGAAGTAAACGGGCTGCCAAGAAATGGGACCAGGAATGGGACAGCTGTGTTCTCCCACTCGTGGAGGACGACATGCCTTCGTACCTTCTCTACAGGTTGGATACCACCAACAACCAGGGTTATGAGTGGATCTTTCTGGCCTGGTCTCCGGATCACTCTCCAGTGAGTTTATTTGCATGATGCCGTCGTCTTTCAGCTCGTATGAGGCCACAGGAAATCATGAGATGACATCGCTCAGTGCATTTTAATCCATCCACTCCATATATAGTATCCCTGGTTTAAAGTTCTTTAAAAAAATATCCCAGTTAAGCCTGTCCATATTAAAACAGCCTATTTTGTAGTACTATGTAGATATGATCATCAAGGATATTGTACCATTGTTAAAACAAAAGAGTCTAAAGTGAATGTGGATAACTATGGAGATCCACTCGTAATTTTTTACAGACAGAAAACGTATCATAAGCTCATATAAGTCTTTGCATTCAACCAAAAGATCTAGATGTCTATCTAGCTTTCACAGTACATATAAACAATTTTTTATGAAAAGCATGGGGTGACCTGATATAAAAAACGGACAGTTGTGGTTCTGTGCTCCAAATTTGCCATTAAAATTTTTCCCTCAATGTTAAACAACCAGAAAGAGACTGAAATGGTCATAGTCTAAATCAAACTCAAATAAGTATTTCATGCTGATTTAGCAGAAGATAAAATTGCTCAAACTGCTCTTTTATTACAAAGCAACTTTTAAGTTGATTTCGAAACAGAAACAATATTGATATTGTTATTGAGTATTTTTATTATGTGTTGTCTTTTTTTATTATTATTATTTATTATGTTATATACACACACACACGTTTACATACAGTGGTGGTCAGAATTATTGGCACCCCTGGTAAATATGATCAAATATGGCTGTAAAAAATAAATCTGCATTGTTTAAATCTGCGTTGGTCACAATTATTGGCACCCTTTTATTAAATACTTTTTAAAGATTCTTTGAAGAGTCTTGTTCTATAATGCCTGATGAGTTTGGGGAAGACCTGACAAGATATCAGAGACCATTCCTCCATACAGAATCTCTCCAGATCCTTCAGGTTCCCAGCTCCATGTTGGTGCTTCTTCTCTTCAGTTCACCCCACTCATTTTCTATAGGGTTCAGATCAGGGGACTGGGATGATCATGGCAGAAGCTTCATTTTGTGTTCAGTGACACATTTGTGTGTTGATTTTAATGTTTGTTTTGGATCATTGTTCTGATGGAAGATTCAACCACGGCCCATTATAAGATTTCTAGCAGAGGCCGTCAGGGTTTGATTTTTTTTTTTATCTGTTGGTATTTGCTAGAATCCATGATACCATGTATCTGAACAAGATGTCCAGGACCTCCAGCAAAAAAATAGGCCCACAACATTAGAGATCCAGCAGTATTTTTAACTGTGGACATGGGGTACTTTTTATCCCTGTTTGCACCAAACCCATCTGGTGGATTTGCTGCCAAAAAACTATTTTTATAGTTTCATCTAACCACAGAACCAGGTCCCTTTTGAATTTCCAGTCATGTCTGACAACTGAATATGCTGGAGTTTGTTTCTGGATGAGCAAGAAGGATTTTTCTTGAATCCCTCCAGAACAACATTTGGTGATGTAGGGGTTGTTTGAATTGTTTTTTTTTTTTTTTAGGCTTTCTGACCCCAAGACTCAATTAATCTCTGTAATTCTCCATCTGTGATCCTTGGAGAGTCTTTGGCCACTTAAACTTTCCTCCTCGCCATGCATTAGGACAGTAAGGACATGTCCTTTTCAAGGCAGATTCGTAACATCTTTAGTTGATTGGAACTTCTTAATTATTGCCCTGATGGTGGAAATGGGAATTTTCAATGCTTTAGCTATTTTCCTACAGCGGCTTTCTATTTTGTGAAGCTCAACAATCTTTTGCTGCACATCAGAACTATACTCTTTGGCTGTACTCATTGTGATGAATGATTAAGGGAATTTGGTCTTTGTGTTTCCTCATATTGATACTCCTGTGAAACAAGATGTCATAGTTGGACTATTTCATGTTCCTAGTCACCCTGGTGTGCTACATTTTTTTAATAATAATGGGAATATACTTAAGAGATATTTTACTCATAAAAAATTCTAGGGGTGCCAATAATTGTGGCAACATGTTTTGGAGAAAAGCATTTATTTCATAATGTGATTTACCCCCACTTTCAATTCTTTTACTTCAATGAAAGGTTAGATTTTTTTTTTTTTATAAAAGATCAAAAGGATAAACAATGCATATTTATTTTTTACAGCCATATTTGCTAATATTTACCAGGGGTGCCAATAGGGCATTTAGGGGTGTGGTCCTGGTCAAGACAATCTCCTGAACTCCAAACTGAATGTCAGAATGGGAAAGAAAGGTGATTTAAGCAATTTTAAACGTGGCATGGTTGTTGGTGCCAGACAGGCCGGTCTGAGTATTTCACAATCTGCTCAGTTACTGGGATTTTCACGCACAACCATTTCTAGAGTTTACAAAGAATGGTGTGAAAAGGGAAAAACATCCAGTATGCAGCAGTCCTGTGGGCGAAAATGCCTTGTTGATGCTAGAGGTCAGAGGAGAATGGGCCGACTGATTCAAGCTGATAGAAGAGCAACTTTGACTGAAATAACCACTCGTTATAACCGAGGTATGCAGCAAAGCATTTGTGAAGCCACAACACGCACAACCTTGAGGCGGATGGGCTACAACAGCAGAAGACCCCACCGGGTACCACTCATCTCCACTACAAATAGGAAAAAGAGGCTACAATTTGCACGAGCTCACCAAAATTGGACAGTTGAAGACTGGAAAAATGTTGCCTGGTCTGATGAGTCTCGATTTCTGTTGAGACATTCAGATGGTAGAGTCAGAATTTGGCGTAAACAGAATGAGAACATGGATCCATCATGCCTTGTTACCACTGTGCAGGCTGGTGGTGGTGGTGTAATGGTGTGGGGGATGTTTTCTTTGCACACTTTAGGCCCCTTAGTGCCAATTGGGCATCGTTTAAATGCCACGGCCTACCTGAGCATTGTTTCTGACCATGTCCATCCCTTTATGACCACCATGTACCCATCCTCTGATGGCTACTTCCAGCAGGATAATGCACCATGTCACAAAGCTCGAATCATTTCAAATTGGTTTCTTGAACATGACAATGAGTTCACTGTACTAAAATGGCCCCCACAGTCACCGGTTCTCAACCCAATAGAGCATCTTTGGGATGTGGTGGAACGGGAGCTTCGTGCCCTGGATGTGCATCCCACAAATCTCCATCAACTGCAAGATGCTATCCTATCAATATGGGCCAACATTTCTAAAGAATGCTTTCAGCACCTTGTTGAATCAATGCCACGTAGAATTAAGGCAATTCTGAAGGCGAAAGGGGGTCAAACACAGTATTAGTATGGTGTTCCTAATAATCCTTTAGGTGAGTGTGTGTGTGTTTGTGTGTGTGTGTGTATATATATATATCAAAAATACAGTAAATACATGCAAATATTTCTTAAATATATACTGGGTGTATATTTATATATACATAATAATGATACACAGTACACACATTATGTAAACTCAAAACTATTTTGGATGCATTTAATCACGATTAATCGATTTGACCGCACTAATATATATATATATATGTATGTGTATGTGTATGTGTGTTATGATGTTATATTGTTTATGTTATACATGTTTTTTTGATCATGTCTGTTAATGGTTCTTATTTACAGATGTATGTTGGCCTGTTAAAATAAATTAATCTGATGCATGTTCAAACTTGTTCCTAAAAAAAAAAAAGAACAAATAATAATAAATATAATATCCAGAAAATATTTTGAAAACAAACATTTTCTTTCAGGTCCGACAAAAGATGTTGTATGCTGCTACAAGGGCCACGCTGAAAAAAGAGTTTGGTGGTGGCCACATTAAAGAGGAGATTTTTGGCACAGTGAAGGTATGACCTGTATCAGCTGCAATTTTTAAAAAATAAAATCCTCTAATGAACGAACCACAGCCGTAGGTTTCCCCACTAATGCGTCTCTGTCTGGCCAGGACGATGTCTCTCTAAACGGCTACAAAAAGTACCTCACCTCGCAGGCGGCACCTCTGCCTTTGACTGCAGCAGAGGAGGAACTGAGGCAAATCAAACTCAATGAGGTAATGCTGACATCAGCGTAAACACAGCATGGGTGTACACCTTAGTCAGGCCCTGCTGAGGTTTTATTAAAATAGGGCAAAAACCACATCAGTCCAACCGACCACCTCAGGCCTTTTGTATTCAGTAACTTCCTGACCTGAGGTAAAACACTGTTTCGTTACATTTTGCACAGAATCATCTTTGTTGACTGAGGCTGCTCTTTAGAAGCCATTAGGCCAGAATGGTTTAATGCACTACACTGCATTGTGAGCTGAAGAGTGTTGGCGATTGGTTGTTTGTTTGCTGAGCAATATGCATGTTGTATATCTGATATCTTGTGATGCAGTTTGTTCTTTTGATCTATTTACAACATCATGTCAAAGCCTACTGGATTAACATGATTTGTGGAAAAGAGTCTGCTAAAAACATAAATGTAATATTTAACAACAAACATACGCTGACTAAAAATAGAGAAGCTCAGTCCCATGCACTCTCTCATTTAAACCAGCTCCTGGAACCAATTGCAAAGGATGCTGCTGGCAGAGCATACAAACCTCCAATAAACCATAAAAGGATATGCTCTGACTCTTAAACGACTCATTGGCTGTTTCAAAATGACAGGCAGCTTAATGAACCAATCAAAAGGCTTTCTGTATTCTGAGCAGCAACAGCTGTGGGGGGAAGATAATACTACACTAATCTACATGTATAAGAGGAGAGGAAAGCAGCTTTGTGATGTTTTATTTTTATTAAATTGTTGAAAGAGATTTTGAGTAGATGGGTGGATGAAACGCTGGTCCCAATCCTGGATGAAAGGAGGCAGAGAAGTGGGTGCAACACAGAATGTGGCATGCACTGTTGACATGTACATTTTTATTATGTATATATATATATGCACTATGGAAAGAAGGAAAGCCGGCGGAGGCAGTGTGATGCTTTGGGCAATGTTCTGCTGGGAAACCTTGGGTCTTGCCATCCATGTGGATGTTACTTACCACCATGTACCACCTACCTAAGCATTGTTGCAGACCATGTACACCCTTTAATGGAAACAGTGTTCCCTGGTGGCCACAAAGCAAAAATGGTTCAGGAATGGTTTGAGGACCACTTTTGATAGATACTGACCACTGCAGACCAGGAACACACCACAAGAGCTGCAGTTTTTCTAACCATCCCGATTTGGCCCTTGTCAAACTCTCTCAAATCCTTTCGCTTGCCCATTTTTCCTTGTTTCTAACACATCAACTTTGAGGACAAAATGTTCACTTGCTGCCTAATATATCCCACCCACTAACAGGTGCGATGATGAAAAGATAATCAGTGTTATTCACGTCACCTGTCAGTGGTCATTATGTTATGCCTGATCGGTGTATATTAAAAAGCCTTTGTGAGGCTTATTTTAGTAAGTCAAATTGCCTATTTTGGGCTTGTTTTGTTTATTTTTTTTGGGTGCGATTTGTGAACACTGGTGACATGGCAGTTAATAATAAGTCAGAATAAGTCAAATCTGAATATACTCTTATACACAGTGTATGTTTCATAAACTACACCATGAATTGTAGAGCTTGTTCCTAACTATTCATGTAGCAATCATTGTGACTGCTTTGGTTATTACAGACCAGTCCATACACATTGTTAAGGTTATCTGTGTGTTTTCAGTTGCAGACAGACGTCCATGTTGACACAAAGCAGCAGACTCTTCAGGGAGTGGCGTTCCCTATGCAGAGAGAAGCTATTCAGGCTCTGGAGCAGTTCAGGGAGAAAAGGATTAACTACGTTCAACTGGTACTTCAGGCCTTTTTTTCCCTCCACCACTCCCAGCAGCTCTGTACAATAGCAACTTATCCCTCGTTTTATCCTCCACTCTATATATTGTACTCAATGAAATAACACCTGTACATAATGGCCTGAACTTGTTGACAGACTGAAATACCCACATAACCCCTAACATGTGTAAGAAATACATGTGGTAGAGTAACTATTCAATGATACTTGTTGATCATGTCCATTCCATTAACAGGAAATAGATTTTCCTAAAGAATCCATCAAGTTGTCCAGCACGGCTCCTACAGATCTGAAAGATCTGCCTAAAAGGATCCCAGATGATGCGGCTAGGTATCACTTTTTCCTTTACAAACACTCTCATGAAGGAGACTACCTCGAGTCCACAGGTAATCAAATGTGTGTAGATGAAAAAGTTATATATACATTTTTTTTAAATTTGTGTACATATAAAAAATGTATGTATTTGAACAACATCTCTTATGCTCAGAGGCTTCATTTATTCGATCAAAAATACAGTAAAAACTGTAGTATTTTGAACTATTATTACAATTATATTATTAAATATTAATATTATTAATTTCTATTTTAGTATATTTTTGAAATGTAATTTATTCCTGTGAGGGTAAAGTGGAATTTTCAGTGTCGCATGATCCTTCAGAAATCATTCTGCTCAAAATGTTTCTTAATGTTTATGAAAACATTTTAATGGAAATTGTGCTAAAAAAAATTCAGGATTCTTGCTGAATATACTATTAGTTGTAATTATAGTTTTATGTTGTTTTCTTTTCTTTTTCAAAATGACCTCTATTATATTTGTTTTTCTTAAATTTACTGTATATCATATATTAAGTCTGAGGACAGTTTAGGAGTAATAAATGATTGGTGTATTAAATAAAATGATGTATTATGTTATAAAAACATGGAGTGATTAATTTTAATTTTAAATTTTAAATGGCAGGTAGTATTGTTGGACTTTTTTTTTGTCCCATATATCAGTAGTTTCAGCTGTGCTTATGAGAAACAAATATGTATTTTCATACTGTTTTAGTGCTTTTTTGTGTGTTTGTGTTTCCAGTGTTCATTTACTCTATGCCTGGTTATAAATGCAGCATCAGGGAGAGAATGCTGTATTCAAGCTGTAAGAACCCTCTCATAGACACAGTGGAGAAAAACTTGGGCATTGAAATTGCAAAAAAGGTATTATATTCTTGCCTTATTTAAAATAATGTTAATGTTATAGATTTCAACCTGTTTTTCATTTAATTCTTCATCCTTTCAGCTGGAAATTGACAATGGTGATGAACTAACAAGTGATTTCCTGTACGAAGAGGTGCATCCCAAGCAGCATGCACACAAACAAGCTTTTGCCAAACCCAAGGGGCCAACCGGGAAGAGGGGGGGCCGTCGAATCACACGGGCACCAGGGGACGGTGGCGATGATGATTAAAAGACTTCCTATTCCGAGATTGACAGTGGTACATTCCACTTAGTTTAATGAATCCCGTCCTGAAGCGAATTTCCATTTTACATTGACTCATCTAGACCACAGCCCTATAGACTGATCTATGCACAAAGTAAAACACTAAGCCTGTGAAATTACATTTTGTAGCTTGCAATATGACACGGTATGTCGAAGAGCACAGATTGAGGTACACGAGAATGTATTTTACGAAGCTTCACTTGCATTCAAGGATGTCGTCTGTGATGTTCCTGGTGATAGTTTTAACACTATTATGCTGTTTACTTCCATATTAGCCAAGATTATGATATAGAGTGCAATACTGTTGAAAAAGACGCTCCATTTAGTGCTTGGTTTTCCAGAAATAGATAATGATTTTCAAGGGGGAAACCTTTTTGAAGAAAATTTTAAAGAAAAAAACAAGAAAACATTAAGAGATGGTTTCCCAAAAACGGATATCTAATCTAGTCCAGGTATTGCACTGCAGTGGTAGCTTTCCAGTAACATTACATTTTAGCTGAGGAGTAGCGTTAATGTATGTCCGGGAAATTGGCTTTGGAAATTAGGCAACAACTGTCTTTGTTAAACAGTCCACGGCCATGAATCTTGCTCCAAGTGGTTGTCTGATCTGGAAGGTCAAGAGTTCAGATCTGTTGTATGAGGCCATAAGCATTATTTATTAACTTTCTGATTGATTAGGTTGAAAAATTTGTGTGACCAAATAAATCACCAGTATTCTGAAACTTGTAGCGATAAGGTAGGGATGATTTCAATGAAGGATTTGCCAAGAATAATGTGCTGAAAATGTTCCAATATCTTTTTTAATATGTATTAATTCTTAAAAATTGGTCTTGTTACTTTTTTTCTTTTAATGTAGGATTGTTTAATTATAGAGATATGATTATAGTAGAAAAAGTCATAACACAAATCTGAAAAAGCTATTAGCTATTTTTCACATTCTTCAACCTGCAGAAATACTATTTTTCTAAGCCTGTACAGTTGTTTGTCCAGATGATGTCGTTGTCTAACATCTTGAACATTTTAAGAGCCCAAATGTCCATTGGTTTCAGGGGTTTATGGCCATCCTGTCTGTCTGAACGAATGTTTTACATGTCAACTAATGGTCAACCTCCATTTCATGCCATTCGCAAACACACTAATGTATACAGTGCATGGAGTTCAGTTCGCTTGAGATGCTGTTGAAACCACTTATAAAGGAAGGGACTGAAAGTATACCTCCAAGGCCGTTCCATCTGCTAAATTAAAAACAGGCAAACCACTATTAACATTTCTCCTGTGTAAGGGTATTATGAAGTCTGGAATTGAATCATTGTAGAGTCTTAAATGTCTTTTTCTATGCATTGTGTAAGAAAGTGGAGAGAGAAAAATAAAAAGATTTGAAGATACCTTTACATTTAGTCCACTGTTATCTATCCATCCGTCTGTCTGTCTTCATCCTTATTACTATACTTATATTACTATACCGTATTACTATCTTTGTATGTATCTGACTGTCTGTCTGTATTCATCCTTATTAATATACTTATTTTACTATACCTTATTACTCTGTCTGTCTGTATCTATCTATCTGTCTATCTTCATATTTCTTTCATGAAGTGCATATTTTGTTTGTATTTACATTACATTTTAGCTTAATACAAGCTGTTTAATGTCTGATTATGATTTAATGTGACAACATCCTTCACAAATTGTGTATAGTAAAATCAGTACATTAGATAGCAAAAGGAAATATTTTCGTCACTTAAGATATTTTTTTTTTTACAGTTTATGCTTAAAGGGCATATTGCAGGTCATTTTTTTTCTTCAAAATGATTATACAGGTGCTGGTCATATAATTAGAATATCATCAAAAAGTTGATTTTATTTCACTAATTCCATTCAAAAAGTGAAACTTGTATATTATATTCATTCATTACACACAGACTGATATATTTCAAATGTTTATTTCTTTTAATTTTGATGATTATAACTGACAACTAAGGAAAATCCCAAATTCAGAATCTCAGAAAATTAGAATGGTCGAGGACTCCTGCGGGAAATGTGACGGTCACGGATCCCTCTAAGAACACGTGAACTAACAACTCAATTTGTCTCCTCTAATCGTCGTTCTGTCTAATCCTGGCCTGTCCCTAATTTTTAGATGCGGAAGTACATTTTTCTCACAAAAACTACTCCAAAAGCCCTAGTAGCGTATTTAAAAAAACTACATTATTTTTCTATACATTGACTCACTGGGGTCTCTAACCTGCAATATGCGCTTCTGTGCCTTTAAGAGCGGTACCACGTGCTGCGGAAGAAATCAACTGACAATAATAGCACGCGGGTGAGTGAACACACTGTTTTCGCCTGTATTCTGCTTGATTTATTTTTTGACATAACACTGTTAAACGCGCGAGCCTTTGTAACAGTGATACGACCTTTTCTTATGTAATAATTTTAATGTTAACCGATTAAATCGCCTTTACATTGCATTATATCTTTACATCGTTAGTTTATACAAGTTAATAAAGCACTAATATCATAATAAAATGATTCAGTGATTTAATCGCTAAGTGTGTTTTTGTTTAAGACTTAAGAATGGAGAGGGACACTCTCTCCTGTTTTATATCAGACCATGAAGGTTTCTATGGGACTATAAAAAACTCACCTCAAGACTTTGTGGTTATTGAGATGGACACCCATGGACACCTTGTTAACAGTCCTAATGTTCAAGAAGAACACACAAAACGACCTCAACAAAGTCAAGCTAATAAAAGGGATGATAAGTCAAAACCATCTAAACCAGATGACACTGACATTTTAAACCAGGATTGCTTTGATCTGAATCTAATCCTGGGTCCAGCTATGAATGAAGAGTTGGAACATTTCACTAACAAAATGAGAGCAAATCCAAATGAAATTTGTGACCAAGAAAAGGCAGAACTGTCTTTGGGTACTTATCCTGATAAGCACCTGAGAGCTGTTGTCCACAGAGCGGTACGATACAACTTCCCCTTCCTCCAGACTGTGACCAACCAATCCGAGATTCGTGTCAGAGAGGACCCAGACTTCAAGGAGCTTGCCAGTTTATCCTCTGAAGGGGAAGCTGAGGAGTTCTTCAAGTTCATCGATGCCAAAGTACCCGGCTCTGTCTTTACCTTCCTGCCCGATGATAGCAAGGAGCACCGAACTTCAGTCCATCATTTTGTTAGCCGGCGGTTTGGGAAGCTTGTGGAAACCAAGAGCTTTACCGACCAGCAGAAGACTTCAATTACAGTGAGACTAAGGGAGAGAAGTAAACAACCCAAGAAGAGAACAATAGCAGACTGTCAAGAGGAGGAGGTGACATTATACACAGGTGAATAAAGAAGACACATTTATTTTCATCATTTATAACTGATCCTCTATAGAAGTCAGCCTAAAATGCAAGTCTTCATTTCCCCTCAGCTTTCATGCTGCGGAAGGACAACTTGGAGACTTTGGAGGCCATCAGCTACATGGCTGCAGTACTTGGAGTGCTTCCGTCTGATTTTACCTACGCAGGAATCAAAGATAAGCGAGCCATCACCTACCAGGCCATGGTGGTGAAAAAGATCTCTCCAGAGCGGTAAACAGTTTTATGTTTTACTCTACCTTTGCTAAGGTTTCTGCAGAAAATGTGAAAGAATATTTTAGGGCTGTCAAATTTAATGTGTTAACTTCAGATATTAATGAAACGTAACAGTGATTTTATTTTGTTATCTTTACCATTTCATTTTACTTTCTAAAACTGGTCATAACTCATGTAATAACTGCAAATTGATCCCGTCTTCCCTTAATGATGAGAAAAAAAAATCTGCAAAAAATAGACAAATAAAATTACATATTTTACAATTAAGCGCATTTTATAAGAAAAAGGACAGAGAAAAATGAACAGATTTGAAGATACTTTGATGTAACTTTGAAGTCTTCTGTCATTTTTTGGGTTCTGTAATTATCACAATGAACTGCAAGATTTTTCTGGTGTTCTATTTCTCATCTTAAGTTTTGCAATATAAAAAAACTGAAAAAATAAAAGAGTAACACTTTAGTATGGGGAACTCACTATTAACTACGACTTTTGCCTCAATAAGCTCCTAATTTACTGCTTATTAATAGTTAGTAAGGTAGTTGTATTGTTTAAGCTCAGGTATTGTATAGGATAAAGGGGTGTAAAATATGGTTATGCAGAATAAAGCATTAATGTGCATTAATGTGCTTTATAAGTATTAATAAACAGCCAATGTGGAAGCTAATAAGCTAATAAAGTGAGAATTGTTCCCCATACTAAGTGTTACCAATAAAAGTAAATATTTTAAAATTATATATTATATACATTTATAAATTATATATATATATAATAGAAAATATAATTTTAAAATATTTACTTTTATTTTACTTTTATATTTTTTATATTATACATCATATAAAATTAAATTATATTAAAACCATTTACGTTTAAATCAAATTAAAATAATTATTTAATTACATTTTGCAGTCTTTAGAATTTCACTAAATTTTTCTGACATAGTATAGATGTTTTTATACATAAACATGGAATGAGGTCCTTGTCATCAAAATTTGAGGGTCCTTGTCATCAAAAAGTTTAAAAAGCCCTGTTTTACTTCATTTACTCCATTTGTAGATGCATATAAAAAAAATCTATTGGCAGGTTACTGGACAAAGTCTCAGAGTTTGAGCGGAGAGGAATGCAGATCTCTCATGTCCGTCCTGTGTCTGAACCCCTTAAGCTTGGCAGACTCCAGGGAAATCACTTTGATCTTGTCGTAAGAGACCTGAAGCCTCATGGGAAACATGGACTTACAGAGCTGCAGCAGCTTGTGAAAGAGGCAGTGGAAAATGTGAAGGTAAATATGTGCATGTTCACCAGAATTGAGTGAATAATTGAACTGGACAAACA
This sequence comes from Rhinogobio ventralis, assembly GCA_039654625.1. NCBI lineage: Eukaryota > Metazoa > Chordata > Actinopteri > Cypriniformes > Gobionidae > Rhinogobio > Rhinogobio ventralis. The sequence goes on along the minus strand of CM077207.1, from coordinate 12,384,517 downwards.
CAACAGTTAAAAAATGACTTTGTTTTTTACAGAACAGAGGCTTTGTGAATTATTACGGTCCCCAGCGGTTTGGAAGTGGATTGTGTGTCCAAGCAGACCAAATAGGACTTGCACTCTTGATGGAGAAAATGGTATTTCATGTCATTTATTTCCATTTAATGTCTATATGTGGTGCACCATCTTTTGTTTGAAAGCCCAAAAACAGTTTGTGTTTCGAGCAGGAGGCTTCTGTTAAGCTGTTCTTCACCCCAGAGGATGGTGATGACCTCCAGAACAAGGCAAAACGTCATTTTCTTCTTACAGGTCTGTGCTGAGATTTCTCTGACAGCTGAAGTTTATGATAGTTTACCCAAAAATGGAAACATTGTTTGCTGATTCTTCATATCGTTAAATTGTTCCAAACGTTGCATACTAGACTTTCTGTAGATAAATAGTAAACATTGTAGCTTTATAGATTTTAGTTCCTGTGCATCCTGTGAACAACTAGCCGTTTTCTTACATCTCTTTCTTCAGGGAATGCCAAGGAGAGCTTGGCACTCATGCCAGCTTACAAAGCAAGAGAGCGGCTTATGCTCCGTGCACTCCACCGGTACGGCAGCGGGCAGGAAGGTTGCATACGTGGCTGGCTCAGTTTACCCCACAGCATGAGGGTCTTCTACCTCCACTCTTACTGTAGCAGAGTGTGGAATGAAGCGGCCAAATACCGGCTCCAAAAACTGGGCTTCAAGCCTGTCCAGGGAGATCTGGTTTGGGCTGGATCTGAAATGGGACTCAAAAGCACCACAGAGGAACTGAATGCTCCACAGGTTAGGAACTTGGTTTATTTTGTGCTGTGAAAAAAAAAAAAAAAAAAAAGAATATATATATATGAGGAGTCCATGAAGTTTTTTGATAAAAATGTAAAATATTTTGTGTATATATATATATATATATACACTCACCTAAAGGATTATTAGGAACACCATACTAATACTGTGTTTGACCCCCTTTCGCCTTCAAAACTGCCTTAATTCTACGAGGCATTGATTCAACAAGGTGCTGAAAGCATTCTTTAGAAGTGTTGGCCCATATTGATAGGATAGCATCTTGCAGTTGATGGAGATTTGTGGGATGCACATCCAGGGCACGAAGCTCCCGTTCCACCACATCCCAAAGATGCTCTATTGGGTTGAGATCTGGTGACTGTGGGGGCCGTTTTAGTACAGTGAACTCATTGTCATGTTCAAGAAACCAATTTGAAATGATTCGAGCTTTGTGACATGGTGCATTATCCTGCTGGAAGTAGCCATCAGAGGATGGGTACATGGTGGTCATAAAGGGATGGACATGGTCAGAAACAATGGCATTTAAACGATGCCCAATTGGCACTAAGGGGCCTAAAGTGTGCCAAGAAAACATCCCCCACACCATTACACCACCACCACCAGCCTGCACTGTGGTAACAAGGCATGATGGATCCATGTTCTCATTCTGTTTATGCCAAATTCTGACTCTACCATCTGAATGTCTCAACAGAAATCGAGACTCATCAGACCAGGCAACATTTTTCCAGTCTTCAACTGTCCAATTTTGGTGAGCTCGTGCAAATTGTAGCCTCTTTTTCCTATTTGTAGTGGAGATGAGTGGTACCTGGTGGGGTCTTCTGCTGTTGTAGCCCATCCGCCTCAAGGTTGTGCATGTTGTGGCTTCACAAATGCTTTGCTGCATACCTCGGTTGTAACGAGTGGTTATTTCAGTCAAAGTTGCTCTTCTATCAGCTTGAATCAGTCGGCCCATTCTCCTCTGACCTCTAGCATCAACAAGGCATTTTCGCCCACAGGACTGCCGCATACTGGATGTTTTTCCCTTTTCACACCATTCTTTGTAAACTCTAGAAATGGTTGTGCGTGAAAATCCCAGTAACTGAGCAGATTGTGAAATACTGCCGGCCCGTCTGGCACCAACAACCATGCCACGCTCAAAATTGCTTAAATCACCTTTCTTTCCCATTCTGACATTCAGTTTGGAGTTCAGGAGATTGTCTTGACCAGGACCACACCCCTAAATGTATTGAAGCAACTGCCATGTGATTGGTTGATTAGATAATTGCATTAATGAGAAAATCTATATTTAATATATGTGTGTATATATATATATATATATATATATATATATATATATATATATATATATATATATATATATACACTCACCTAAAGGATTATTAGGATCACCTGTTCAATTTCTCATTAATGCAATTATCTAATCAACCAATCACATGGCAGTTGCTTCAATGCATTTAGGGGTGTGTTCCTGGTCAAGACAATCTCCTGAACGTCAGAATGTCAGAATGGGAAAGAAAGGTGATTTAAGCAATTTTGAGCGTGGCATGGTTGTTGGTGCCAGACGGGCCGGTCTGAGTATTTCACAATCTGCTCAGTTACTGGGATTTTCACGCACAACCATTTCTAGAGTTTACAAAGAATGGTGTGAAGATGTTTTTCCCTTCAGTATGCGGCAGTCCTGTGGGCGAAAATGCCTTGTTGATGCTAGAGGTCAGAGGAGAATGGGCCGACTGATTCAAGCTGATAGAAGAGCAACTTTGACTGAAATAACCACTCGTTACAACCGAGGTATGCAGCAAAGCATTTGTGAAGCCACAATACGCACAACCTTGAGGCGGATGGGCTACAACAGCAGAAGACCCCACCAGGTACCACTCATCTCCACTACAAATAGGAAAAAGAGGCTACAATTTGCACGAGCTCACCAAAATTGGACAGTTGAAGACTGGAAAAATGTTGCCTGGTCTGATGAGTCTCGATTTCTGTTGAGACATTCAGATGGTAGAGTCAGAATTTCGTGTAAACAGAATGAGAACATGGATCCATCATGCCTTGTTACCACTGTGCAGGCTGGTGGTGGTGGTGTAATGGTGTGGGGGATGTTTTCTTGGCACACTTTAGGCCCCTTAGTGCCAATTGGGCATCGTTTAAATGCCACGGCCTACCTGAGCATTGTTTCTGACCATGTCCATCCCTTTATGACCACCATGTACCCATCCTCTGATGGCTACTTCCAGCAGGATAATGCACCATGTCACAAAGCTCGAATCATTTCAAATTGGTTTCTTGAACATGACAATGAGTTCACTGTACTAAAATGGCCCCCACAGTCACCAGATCTCAACCCAATAGAGCATCTTTGGGATGTGGTGGAACGGGAGCTTCGTGCCCTGGATGTGCATCCCACAAATCTCCATCAACTGCAAGATGCTATCCTATCAATATGGGCCAACATTTCTAAAGAATGCTTTCAGCACCTTGTTGAATCAATGCCACGTAGAATTAAGGCAGTTCTGAAGGCAAAAGGGGGTCAAACACAGTATTAGTATGGTGTTCCTAATAATCCTTTAGGTGTGTGTGTATATATATATATATATATATATATATATAGGTCTTTAATTGTTTTTTTTTTACATAATTTCTCAGTCTCTATATATATTATTTTATTTGCAGTCATTTCATTTGTAGTAATTGCTTGATTTCTGTACTGTAGGTCCATGTTGTGACCTCTGAGGAGGAGAAGGATGAGGTTTTCTCATTAGACCAGGTACTATGTTCAAATGTCTCCTTTCCTCTTGCTGCCTGCTAACCCTTACCTGTCAGTTCGTTATGTTTCTGCTGGTTTTCTTCTAGGTGATTCTTCCGATGCCAGGAAATAGTGTCAGGTACCCAGAAAACCTGCTGGGACAGTGGTATCAGGACAGATTGGCTAAGGATGGCTTGGGGTCATGCCGCTTTAGAGTGACTCCTCTTAAACTCAACGTCCCGGGATGTTATCGGCCCCTGCTCGCAAAGCCACAGAACATCACATACAGCTTGCGGACTGTGGAGGAGCCAAGTCTGTCACTAACCTTTGACCTGGATGCGTCCTGCTATGCTACTGTGTGTCTCGGAGAGATTATGAAGTGTAATCTTTCATAGTTCATTCAATGACGTTGATTTAATAGATGTTTACAGTCTAAATAATGTGAATCTTTAGTAATGTCAAATATAAGGGACTTCTAGTCATAAAACATTTGTGCTTTCAGAGGAATTAACCACTTACAAGAAATGAAGAGGAACATCTGGATAGCAACCCATTCCATAACTATGGTGTCTAGAAGTCCAGGTATTGACTGAAAACAATTGCCTTTCGTTAAAACCAAAAGATAAACACCAAATCAAAGTATTCCTATGGACTGTATCATGTGCCTTAGGGATTTTAAGTGTCTTAAAGTATCTTCTGTGTCAATGTCATCGATGAGGAGGCTCAGAGATCTATCTGGAACTCTGGATGGTCTTGAAGTTGTACATGCAAAGATATAATAAAAATCTTATTGAAAATTCTCATAGTTTTTTTGGTCATGCTTTCAGTACTTGAATATTTCAGCATTTAAACACTATGATAAGTTTAAACGCACAATATGTTTTCACATCATCTTATTTAGGGTGATATTCCTCTCATTACTCAATGATCAGTTGATTTTAGTGTTAAATGTTTAAATGACAGGTGACAAACAGCTGATCATCAGCTCCCTCTTGGGGTTTAAAAAAGTTATTTAAATTCCTTTTTTTTTTTTTACAACAAATCTATAATTTTATCAGGGTCTCAACTAACAGAAACATGGATCCAGTGGTTTCGTTAAATGATCTGCTTTTAACTGATACAGTGTTGTGTCGTTGAACAGTGTAAACAAGATTCATAAAAAATGAAGGTTATCATATAAATGAACACCGATAATATGAAGGGAATTATTGGGTTGACTTAAGACAGTAAAAGCTGACAAAGCCAAGATCAGAGGATTGTAAATTGATTGTTGCTGTCTTGATTCAAATCCTCATCCACACCGTCTACCATCCCCACAGACTTGTTCAAATCCCACAATTACTGAAGCTTTTCATCACAGAAAACCAAAGTCTTTAATAAGACTGATAGCAAAACACCCATCACCCAGACTCAGTACCTCAGGAGATAAATTTTTAATCTTGGAATTGTGAGTTCAAACGTCATTTTTGCCTATGTTAAATTGTATATCCAACAAAGATCTCTAAACATCAGCAAACATTGTGAAATCCATGATGGTGGAGTGGTTGAACATGTATCGCTAGCAAATAAGGTGACATGGATTCAAATCACTCACTTGAAAAATTTTCTTTCCATCAAAGCTTTGCAGGCGGGTGTGTTGGACTGATTTATTCTATGTATATTTGAATAAACAAATTATGTCAATGATAAAAAAGGTTAATAAGTCAATGATAAATGGGCTAATATGTCAATGATAAATGTGTTAATAAACCCCAGTCAAAAACATCCTTTAACTTGAGAGACTCAGTGGCTCAGGAAATAAATTGTTGCATTTCAATCTTAGAGACCTGAGATCAAATCTAACTATTACCTACGTTAAATTGGATATCCAACAAAGTGCATCAAAAGAAAAACTAACATTGTGAAGGCCATGATGGAACCTGCTATTGCTGATTTTAAAGACCATGTATTGCATTATATCCAACAAAGTGGCTCAAACGCTCACACTCAGCGTGAAAGCCATGGTGGTGTAGTGGCTAAACACATGTTACTGGAAGATAAGATTGTGGTATAATCGTGTTCAAACCCTGTTTCAAAGGGTTAGGCATTTCATTTAACTGTTTTTTTGGAAAATCCCAGGTCACATGCAGGTGAAGAGTGAAATATAAGTTCCTTCACATGTCCAAGCAAGAGATCTGTGGCTCACAGGTAAGAGCGCTGCCTCACGGGTTCAGAGGTTGCTGGTTCGAGTCCAGCCAGATCTCTGCGATAAGAATGAATGGTGTGGTGTGAGTGAGAAGGCGTGGGGGATCGTGGGGTCCCCCCCTGAGCTCCAGCACCATGTCCAGCAGCGGTTATGCTTTTGACTGAAAAAAAAAATTTAATTGGCTATAAAAAAAATTCAATCCCCGTCCCTTCCCCACAGACTTAGGTTACCATCATTTCATTTTCAACGGAGTGGCCCTTCAAAAACAAAATGATGGTAACCTACACATTTACACGCCAACAACACACACGGGCATGTTAGAAGCATTACCTGTGCCTGAGCAGACGTCCATCATTACAGTCAATGTCTGACCAAACGTCCTACAGCTCTGCTTCTGTTGCTGGACGTGACGCTCCAAACACATTCCTTCTGTGAGGAGAGACATAAATAAAAAAGACATTACTCAATATTCTACATCTAAAAGATGAGAATGTGAAACTTATTCTAAGGCTAGTATCCAAACAAAGCCATTAAAAATACAAACATTCTTTATGTACCGGGCCTTATAGTTAGTGATAAATTGTCTTTTGAGAAACACTTGGGATTAAGCGCAACAGGAAAGAGGTGGGAGTCCATCATGAAAATGACATAAAGCATGCAATAGTGCACTGCATCCTCTTTCCAACAAATCACAGCATGTCAACTGAGCACCATTTGAAACAAAATGCCCGTGACAATTTTCATGTACAGAGAATCTTTCTTAACTGATAAAAACCACCAGGATCAAAAATAATTGTTCAGGTTTCAACTCTTGACACTGTGCAGCACAAACATCCCAATGTACCTAATGTCAAATTACATATTTGGATGTGTAACAGCCCATTTCTCTTAATATTCTGTGTACCATTGTGACTTTATACATGGGAGGGCAATGGAATAAACTGAAAGCCTAAAGCTGTACAGTGTGAAAAAAATATTGAAGAGTATATTATACTTCAGTAATGCTGTATCAATAATAACCTTTGGGCTCAATTCAAATGAAGATGAGACTTTTCTTCACAATAAACAAGAGTAATCCTAAAAGGCGGGTTTCCTGCACACGGTTTTCGCCTGTCTTGGACTGTATATATGAGGGTTTTCATTAGAAGCAAAACTGCAGCTCTACAAAACCATGAAGCAGCAGAAACATCAGAGCTGCACACACCAACTGACTCTATGAACAAGCATCAGTCCAGTGGATTATTACCTACAGTGACACTACAACAACAACAGAGACAAAGACCACGATTCCTTCATATTCTACTTTATGATATGAATATCAGATGGCTCTTCATTCAACGATTATACATGTAACGCAACAACAACAGATTCATTTGTTCTTCTGAAGGTCTGACAGGGAGTTCAGCAACAGAGCAGAATGTAAACAAAGTCTAAATTACCGACAGAGGAGCAGAATTCACAATCAATACACACCTAAATAATGACTTCAATACGATAATTAAGGACTGCTAGATGTGTGCTAATCATTTAATAACGTTACAAGAGAAATACAATGTAATTGAAGGAGACTTACAGGACAGTCGTGTGACATCTTTGATTCCTGCTCTTTATCACAACGTTTGTTTGTTTTCTTTGTTTATGGGTTGTAATATGTGCTGTTACGTGACATTATGAGTATGTCATTGAGCTGTCATCTGCAGGATTTGTAGATTATTTAAAACAAACTGCACACGTTGTGGCGACTGTTATCAAGCGTCATGTTGTTGTCAAGCACCTGAAGCTGACAGAATGAACCTGAAGCTCGATCACGCCACCTAGTGGAGCGGATGGAAAACGGCGCTTCAGTTTCTATATTACGAGTCGTATTTTAGAGTCTCTTTTTATTCAGTTAAATGTTCATAAGGCAGGTGACAAACAGCTGGTCATCAGCTCCCTCTTGTGGTCAGTACGTTTATCCGCTTTAATAAATTAAACTACAAACACGAGGTTGCGAGTCGTTGGTGAGAGGACTAACATTTAAATTTCATGGTTTACAAATCTATGATTTTGTCATGGTCTCGACCTACAGAGCAACATGGATCTAGTAGTTTCGTTAAATGATTCATATCAGCTCACAACTGATGTGGTAAATCAGATTCCGTGTTGTGTTGTTGAACTCAGTGGCAAACTCACAGTTTAAACGCATAAAATACGGGACAAAAGATCTTACGAAACTCTTCTAGTTTGCCTGTGTATATGTTTATTGTTTATTTATGTTTGTTCACAATTCCACAATGACTTTGTGTCGTTTTGGTTGCAGATTCAAGCATCATTTCTAGTCAATCTTGATCGGATCTTCCTCTGTGTCTGTCAGTGAGTGATGAAGAGCACGTGTCTATCTGGAGCTCTGGATGCTCGTGAGGGTATGAATGGAGGAGTGACACTCTGGCTTTTACAGACCAAAAAAGACCAACATCACCTTTTTACTGCAGATTAAACCAAAGCCAATGGGCTGATGGTAAAGATTGTACAAGCTTGATTAACTCTTTCAATACATTATTAATATGATAATCTAATTAAACAGCTAAACATAAATGTGTCTGATATCAGCTTTTTGCCGATTAATATAAGAGGCACATTGTCCAGTGTTTTTCTACCTTCGGACAGACTCTAGCAGGACCCTACAAACACAGGACAGGTGTTTGGAGAATGGAGGGATGCATAGCAGGCACGTGCATGAGACCAGATTAATGTGTTCATGAGCCCCACCTTGTGGAGAATAAGTGTATCTGCATTAATATATGAAAACAGCAAGAGGAGGAAGGATATTTTTTTAAAGTATCTAATCCTGCTCCTGATGAAAACTTTCCTGAGTTTATCTCCAACCCTGATTCAAAACAGCTTATGCAGCTCATCAAGATCTTTAGGATTACTAGAAAAACATGCAGGCGGGTGTGCTGGAATTATTTTGCACAAAGCATGACTATATATATTTGAATAAACAAATGATGTCAATGACAAGTGTATGTGTTAGTTTGAGTTTGATGGAAGCATGGTTTCAAATCTCTTGATTTCAAGTATTTGAAGTTTTTCATCATATGACACGCACAGCTCTCAATAAAACCTTGTCCACTTCTCAACTCAACAGACTCTGTGGCTCAGGAGATAAAACAGTGCGTTGTAATCATGGAGTCCTGAGTTTAAATCACATGATTACCTACATTAAATTGTATATCCAACAAAGTGCACTAAACACCTGGTGACATTGTGAAGGCCACGATGGTGCAGTGGTTAAACACGCGTCACTGCAGCTAAAGCAGCATGGGTACAAAACTTGCAATTGAATGGCTTTTTTCCATCATATAACACAAAGCTCTGAATAAAACCAGTCCAAACACACCATCAACTCACATGTTCAGTGGCTCAGGACACAAAGTGTTGCGTTGTGATCATGGAGTCTTGAGTTCAAATCCTGCTATTGCTGATTTTAAAGACCATGTATTGCATTATATCCAACAAAGTGGCTCAAACGCTCACACTCAGCGTGAAAGCCATGGTGGTGTAGTGGCTAAACACATGTTACTGGAAGATAAGATTGTGGTATAATCGTGTTCAAACCCTGTTTCAAAGGGTTAGGCACTTCATTTAACTGGTTTATTGGAAAATCCCAGGTCACATGCAGGTAAAGAGTGAAATATAAGTTCCTTCACATGTCCAAGCAAGAGATCTGTGGCTCACAGGTAAGAGCGCTGCCTCACGGGTTCAGAGGTTGCTGGTTCGAGTCCAGCCAGATATCTGCGATAAGAATGAATGGTGTGGTGTGAGTGAGAAGGCGTGGGGGATCGTGGGGTCCCCCCCTGAGCTCCAGCACCATGTCCAGCAGCGGTTATGCTTTTGACTGAAAAAAAAATTTAATTGGCTATAAAAAAAAATCCAATCCCCGTCCCTTCCCCACCGACTTAGGTTACCATCATTTCATTTTCAACGGAGTGGCCCTTCAAAAACAAAATGATGGTAACCTACACATTTACACGCCAACAACACACACGGGCATGTTAGAAGCATTACCTGTGCCTGAGCAGACGTCCATCATTACAGTCAATGTCTGACCAAACGTCCTACAGCTCTGCTTCTGTTGCTGGACGTGACGCTCCAAACACATTCCTTCTGTGAGGAGAGACATAAATAAAAAAGACATTACTCAATATTCTACATCTAAAAGATGAGAATGTGAAACTTATTCTAAGGCTAGTATCCAAACAAAGCCATTAAAAATACAAACATTCTTTATGTACCGGGCCTTATAGTTAGTGATAAATTGTCTTTTGAGAAACACTTGGGATGAAGCGCAACAGGAAAGAGGTGGGAGTCCATCATGAAAATGACATAAAGCATGCAATAGTGCACTGCATCCTCTTTCCAACAAATCACAGCATGTCAACTGAGCACCATTTGAAACAAAATGCCCGTGACAATTTTCATGTACAGAGAATCTTTCTTAACTGATAAAAACCACCAGGATCAAAAATAATTGTTCAGGTTTCAACTCTTGACACTGTGCAGCACAAACATCCCAATGTACCTAATGTCAAATTACATATTTGGATGTGTAACAGCCCATTTCTCTTAATATTCTGTGTACCATTGTGACTTTATACATGGGAGGGCAATGGAATAAACTGAAAGCCTAAAGCTGTACAGTGTGAAAAAAATATTGAAGAGTATATTATACTTCAGTAATGCTGTATCAATAATAACCTTTGGGCTCAATTCAAATGAAGATGAGACTTTTCTTCACAATAAACAAGAGTAATCCTAAAAGGCGGGTTTCCTGCACACGGTTTTCGCCTGTCTTGGACTGTATATATGAGGGTTTTCATTAGAAGCAAAACTGCAGCTCTACAAAACCATGAAGCAGCAGAAACATCAGAGCTGCACACACCAACTGACTCTATGAACAAGCATCAGTCCAGTGGATTATTACCTACAGTGACACTACAACAACAACAGAGACAAAGACCACGATTCCTTCATATTCTACTTTATGATATGAATATCAGATGGCTCTTCATTCAACGATTATACATGTAACGCAACAACAACAGATTCATTTGTTCTTCTGAAGGTCTGACAGGGAGTTCAGCAACAGAGCAGAATGTAAACAAAGTCTAAATTACCGACAGAGGAGCAGAATTCACAATCAATACACACCTAAATAATGACTTCAATACGATAATTAAGGACTGCTAGATGTGTGCTAATCATTTAATAACGTTACAAGAGAAATACAATGTAATTGAAGGAGACTTACAGGACAGTCGTGTGACATCTTTGATTCCTGCTCTTTATCACAACGTTTGTCTGTTTTCTTTGTTTATGGGTTGTAATATGTGCTGTTACGTGACATTATGAGTATGTCATTGAGCTGTCATCTGCAGGATTTGTAGATTATTTAAAACAAACTGCACACGTTGTGGCGACTGTTATCAAGCGTCATGTTGTTGTCAAGCACCTGAAGCTGACAGAATGAACCTGAAGCTCGATCACGCCACCTAGTGGAGCGGATGGAAAACGGCGCTTCAGTTTCTATATTACGAGTCGTATTTTAGAGTCTCTTTTTATTCAGTTAAATGTTCATAAGGCAGGTGACAAACAGCTGGTCATCAGCTCCCTCTTGTGGTCAGTACGTTTATCCGCTTTAATAAATTAAACTACAAACACGAGGTTGCGAGTCGTTGGTGAGAGGACTAACATTTAAATTTCATGGTTTACAAATCTATGATTTTGTCATGGTCTCGACCTACAGAGCAACATGGATCTAGTAGTTTCGTTAAATGATTCATATCAGCTCACAACTGATGTGGTAAATCAGATTCCGTGTTGTGTTGTTGAACTCAGTGGCAAACTCACAGTTTAAACGCATAAAATACGGGACAAAAGATCTTACGAAACTCTTCTAGTTTGCCTGTGTATATGTTTATTGTTTATTTATGTTTGTTCACAATTCCACAATGACTTTGTGTCGTTTTGGTTGCAGATTCAAGCATCATTTCTAGTCAATCTTGATCGGATCTTCCTCTGTGTCTGTCAGTGAGTGATGAAGAGCACGTGTCTATCTGGAGCTCTGGATGCTCGTGAGGGTATGAATGGAGGAGTGACACTCTGGCTTTTACAGACCAAAAAAGACCAACATCACCTTTTTACTGCAGAATAAACCAAAGCCAATGGGCTGATGGTAAAGATTGTACAAGCTTGATTAACTCTTTGAATACATTATTAATATGATAATCTAATTAAACAGCTAAACATAAATGTGTCTGATATCAGCTTTTTGCCGATTAATATAAGAGGCACATTGTCCAGTGTTTTTCTACCTTCGGACAGACTCTAGCAGGACCCTACAAACACAGGACAGGTGTTTGGAGAATGGAGGGATGCATAGCAGGCACGTGCATGAGACCAGATTAATGTGTTCATGAGCCCCACCTTGTGGAGAATAAGTGTATCTGCATTAATATATGAAAACAGCAAGAGGAGGAAGGATATTTTTTTAAAGTATCTAATCCTGCTCCTGATGAAAACTTTCCTGAGTTTATCTCCAACCCTGATTCAAAACAGCTTATGCAGCTCATCAAGATCTTTAGGATTACTAGAAAAACATGCAGGCGGGTGTGCTGGAATTATTTTGCACAAAGCATGACTATATATATTTGAATAAACAAATGATGTCAATGACAAGTGTATGTGTTAGTTTGAGTTTGATGGAAGCATGGTTTCAAATCTCTTGATTTCAAGTATTTGAAGTTTTTCATCATATGACACGCACAGCTCTCAATAAAACCTTGTCCACTTCTCAACTCAACAGACTCTGTGGCTCAGGAGATAAAACAGTGCGTTTTAATCATGGAGTCCTGAGTTTAAATCACATGATTACCTACATTAAATTGTATATTCAACAAAGTGCACCAAACACCTGGTGACATTGTGAAGGCCACGATGGTGCAGTGGTTAAACACACGTCACTGCAGCTAAAGCAGCATGGGTACAAAACTTGCAATTGAATGGCTTTTTTCCATCATATAACACAAAGCTCTGAATAAAACCAGTCCAAACACACCATCAACTCACATGTTCAGTGGCTCAGGACACAAAGTGTTGCGTTGTGATCATGGAGTCTTGAGTTCAAATCCTGCTGTTGCTGATTTTAAAGACCATGTATTGCATTATATCCAACAAAGTGGCTCAAACGCTCACACTCAGCGTGAAAGCCATGGTGGTGTAGTGGCTAAACACATGTTACTGGAAGATAAGATTGTGGTATAATTGTGTTCAAACCCTGTTTCAAAGGCTTAGGCACTTCATTTAACTGGTTTATTGGAAAATCCCAGGTCACATGCATGTAAAGAGTGAAATATAAGTTCCTTCACATGTCCAAACAAGAGATCTGTGGCTCACAGGTAAGAGCGCTGCCTCACGGGTTCAGAGGTTGCTGGTTCGAGTCCAGCCAGATCTCTGCGATAAGAATGAATGGTGTGGTGTGAGTGAGAAGGCGTGGGGGATCGTGGGGTCCCCCCCTGAGCTCCAGCACCATGTCCAGCAGCGGTTATGCTTTTGACTGAAAAAAAAATTTAATTGGCTATAAAAAAAATCCATTCCCCGTCCCTTCCCCACCGACTTAGGTTACCATCATTTCATTTTCAACGGAGTGGCCCTTCAAAAACAAAATGATGGTAACCTACACATTTACACGCCAACAACACACACGGGCATGTTAGAAGCATTACCTGTGCCTGAGCAGACGTCCATCATTACAGTCAATGTCTGACCAAACGTCCCACAGCTCTGCTTCTGTTGCTGGACGTGACGCTCCAAACACATTCCTTCTGTGAGGAGAGACATAAATAAAAAAGACATTACTCAATATTCTACATCTAAAAGATGAGAATGTGAAACTTATTCTAAGGCTAGTATCCAAACAAAGCCATTAAAAATACAAACATTCTTTATGTACCGGGCCTTATAGTTAGTGATAAATTGTCTTTTGAGAAACACTTGGGATGAAGCGCAACAGGAAAGAGGTGGGAGTCCATCATGAAAATGACATAAAGCATGCAATAGTGCACTGCATCCTCTTTCCAACCAATCACAGCATGTCAACTGAGCACCATTTGAAACAAAATGCCCGTGACAATTTTCATGTACAGAGAATCTTTCTTAACTGATAAAAACCACCAGGATCAAAAATAATTGTTCAGGTTTCAACTCTTGACACTGTGCAGCACAAACATCCCAATGTACCTAATGTCAAATTACATATTTGGATGTGTAACAGCCCATTTCTCTTAATATTCTGTGTACCATTGTGACTTTATACATGGGAGGGCAATGGAATAAACTGAAAGCCTAAAGCTGTACAGTGTGAAAAAAATATTGAAGAGTATATTATACTTCAGTAATGCTGTATCAATAATAACCTTTGGGCTCAATTCAAATGAAGATGAGACTTTTCTTCACAATAAACAAGAGTAATCCTAAAAGGCGGGTTTCCTGCACACGGTTTTCGCCTGTCTTGGACTGTATATATGAGGGTTTTCATTAGAAGCAAAACTGCAGCTCTACAAAACCATGAAGCAGCAGAAACATCAGAGCTGCACACACCAACTGACTCTATGAACAAGCATCAGTCCAGTGGATTATTACCTACAGTGACACTACAACAACAACAGAGACAAAGACCACGATTCCTTCATATTCTACTTTATGATATGAATATCAGATGGCTCTTCATTCAACGATTATACATGTAACGCAACAACAACAGATTCATTTGTTCTTCTGAAGGTCTGACAGGGAGTTCAGCAACAGAGCAGAATGTAAACAAAGTCTAAATTACCGACAGAGGAGCAGAATTCACAATCAATACACACCTAAATAATGACTTCAATACGATAATTAAGGACTGCTAGATGTGTGCTAATCATTTAATAACGTTACAAGAGAAATACAATGTAATTGAAGGAGACTTACAGGACAGTCGTGTGACATCTTTGATTCCTGCTCTTTATCACAACGTTTGTTTGTTTTCTTTGTTTATGGGTTGTAATATGTGCTGTTACGTGACATTATGAGTATGTCATTAAGCTGTCATCTGCAGGATTTGTAGATTATTTAAAACAAACTGCACACGTTGTGGCGACTGTTATCAAGCGTCATGTTGTTGTCAAGCACCTGAAGCTGACAGAATGAACCTGAAGCTCGATCACGCCACCTAGTGGAGCGGATGGAAAACGGCGCTTCAGTTTCTATATTACGAGTCGTATTTTAGAGTCTCTTTTTATTCAGTTAAATGTTCATAAGGCAGGTGACAAACAGCTGGTCATCAGCTCCCTCTTGTGGTCAGTACGTTTATCCGCTTTAATAAATTAAACTACAAACACGAGGTTGCGAGTCGTTGGTGAGAGGACTAACATTTAAATTTCATGGTTTACAAATCTATGATTTTGTCATGGTCTCGACCTACAGAGCAACATGGATCTAGTAGTTTCGTTAAATGATTCATATCAGCTCACAACTGATGTGGTAAATCAGATTCCGTGTTGTGTTGTTGAACTCAGTGGCAAACTCACAGTTTAAACGCATAAAATACGGGACAAAAGATCTTACGAAACTCTTCTAGTTTGCCTGTGTATATGTTTATTGTTTATTTATGTTTGTTCACAATTCCACAATGACTTTGTGTCGTTTTGGTTGCAGATTCAAGCATCATTTCTAGTCAATCTTGATCGGATCTTCCTCTGTGTCTGTCAGTGAGTGATGAAGAGCACGTGTCTATCTGGAGCTCTGGATGCTCGTGAGGGTATGAATGGAGGAGTGACACTCTGGCTTTTACAGACCAAAAAAGACCAACATCACCTTTTTACTGCAGAATAAACCAAAGCCAATGGGCTGATGGTAAAGATTGTACAAGCTTGATTAACTCTTTGAATACATTATTAATATGATAATCTAATTAAACAGCTAAACATAAATGTGTCTGATATCAGCTTTTTGCCGATTAATATAAGAGGCACATTGTCCAGTGTTTTTCTACCTTCGGACAGACTCTAGCAGGACCCTACAAACACAGGACAGGTGTTTGGAGAATGGAGGGATGCATAGCAGGCACGTGCATGAGACCAGATTAATGTGTTCATGAGCCCCACCTTGTGGAGAATAAGTGTATCTGCATTAATATATGAAAACAGCAAGAGGAGGAAGGATATTTTTTTAAAGTATCTAATCCTGCTCCTGATGAAAACTTTCCTGAGTTTATCTCCAACCCTGATTCAAAACAGCTTATGCAGCTCATCAAGATCTTTAGGATTACTAGAAAAACATGCAGGCGGGTGTGCTGGAATTATTTTGCACAAAGCATGACTATATATATTTGAATAAACAAATGATGTCAATGACAAGTGTATGTGTTAGTTTGAGTTTGATGGAAGCATGGTTTCAAATCTCTTGATTTCAAGTATTTGAAGTTTTTCATCATATGACACGCACAGCTCTCAATAAAACCTTGTCCACTTCTCAACTCAACAGACTCTGTGGCTCAGGAGATAAAACAGTGCGTTTTAATCATGGAGTCCTGAGTTTAAATCACATGATTACCTACATTAAATTGTATATTCAACAAAGTGCACCAAACACCTGGTGACATTGTGAAGGCCACGATGGTGCAGTGGTTAAACACACGTCACTGCAGCTAAAGCAGCATGGGTACAAAACTTGCAATTGAATGGCTTTTTTCCATCATATAACACAAAGCTCTGAATAAAACCAGTCCAAACACACCATCAACTCACATGTTCAGTGGCTCAGGACACAAAGTGTTGCGTTGTGATCATGGAGTCTTGAGTTCAAATCCTGCTGTTGCTGATTTTAAAGACCATGTATTGCATTATATCCAACAAAGTGGCTCAAACGCTCACACTCAGCGTGAAAGCCATGGTGGTGTAGTGGCTAAACACATGTTACTGGAAGATAAGATTGTGGTATAATTGTGTTCAAACCCTGTTTCAAAGGCTTAGGCACTTCATTTAACTGGTTTATTGGAAAATCCCAGGTCACATGCATGTAAAGAGTGAAATATAAGTTCCTTCACACGTCCAAACAAGAGATCTGTGGCTCACAGGTAAGAGCGCTGCCTCACGGGTTCAGAGGTTGCTGGTTCGAGTCCAGCCAGATCTCTGCGATAAGAATGAATGGTGTGGTGTGAGTGAGAAGGCGTGGGGGATCGTGGGGTCCCCCCCTGAGCTCCAGCACCATGTCCAGCAGCGGTTATGCTTTTGACTGAAAAAAAAATTTAATTGGCTATAAAAAAAATCCATTCCCCGTCCCTTCCCCACCGACTTAGGTTACCATCATTTCATTTTCAACGGAGTGGCCCTTCAAAAACAAAATGATGGTAACCTACACATTTACACGCCAACAACACACACGGGCATGTTAGAAGCATTACCTGTGCCTGAGCAGACGTCCATCATTACAGTCAATGTCTGACCAAACGTCCCACAGCTCTGCTTCTGTTGCTGGACGTGACGCTCCAAACACATTCCTTCTGTGAGGAGAGACATAAATAAAAAAGACATTACTCAATATTCTACATCTAAAAGATGAGAATGTGAAACTTATTCTAAGGCTAGTATCCAAACAAAGCCATTAAAAATACAAACATTCTTTATGTACCGGGCCTTATAGTTAGTGATAAATTGTCTTTTGAGAAACACTTGGGATGAAGCGCAACAGGAAAGAGGTGGGAGTCCATCATGAAAATGACATAAAGCATGCAATAGTGCACTGCATCCTCTTTCCAACCAATCACAGCATGTCAACTGAGCACCATTTGAAACAAAATGCCCGTGACAATTTTCATGTACAGAGAATCTTTCTTAACTGATAAAAACCACCAGGATCAAAAATAATTGTTCAGGTTTCAACTCTTGACACTGTGCAGCACAAACATCCCAATGTACCTAATGTCAAATTACATATTTGGATGTGTAACAGCCCAATTTCTCTTAATATTCTGTGTACCATTGTGACTTTATACATGGGAGGGCAATGGAATAAATTGAAAGCCTAAAGCTGTACAGTGTAAAAAACATATTGCAGAGTATATTATACTTCAGTAATGCTGTATCAATAATAACCTTTGGGCTCAATTCAAATGAAGATGAGACTTTTCTTCACAATAAACAAGAGTAATCCTAAAAGGCGGGTTTCCTGCACACGGTTTTCGCCTGTCTTGGACTGTATATATGAGGGTTTTCATTAGAAGCAAAACTGCAGCTCTACAAAACCATGAAGCAGCAGAAACATCAGAGCTGCACACACCAACTGACTCTATGAACAAGCATCAGTCCAGTGGATTATTACCTACAGTGACACTACAACAACAACAGAGACAAAGACCACGATTCCTTCATATTCTACTTTATGATATGAATATCAGATGGCTCTTCATTCAACGATTATACATGTAACGCAACAACAACAGATTCATTTGTTCTTCTGAAGGTCTGACAGGGAGTTCAGCAACAGAGCAGAATGTAAACAAAGTCTAAATTACCGACAGAGGAGCAGAATTCACAATCAATACACACCTAAATAATGACTTCAATACGATAATTAAGGACTGCTAGATGTGTGCTAATCATTTAATAACGTTACAAGAGAAATACAATGTAATTGAAGGAGACTTACAGGACAGTCGTGTGACATCTTTGATTCCTGCTCTTTATCACAACGTTTGTTTGTTTTCTTTGTTTATGGGTTGTAATATGTGCTGTTACGTGACATTATGAGTATGTCATTGAGCTGTCATCTGCAGGATTTGTAGATTATTTAAAACAAACTGCACACGTTGTGGCGACTGTTATCAAGCGTCATGTTGTTGTCAAGCACCTGAAGCTGACAGAATGAACCTGAAGCTCGATCACGCCACCTAGTGGAGCGGATGGAAAACGGCGCTTCAGTTTCTATATTACGAGTCGTATTTTAGAGTCTCTTTTTATTCAGTTAAATGTTCATAAGGCAGGTGACAAACAGCTGGTCATCAGCTCCCTCTTGTGGTCAGTACGTTTATCCGCTTTAATAAATTAAACTACAAACACGAGGTTGCGAGTCGTTGGTGAGAGGACTAACATTTAAATTTCATGGTTTACAAATCTATGATTTTGTCATGGTCTCGACCTACAGAGCAACATGGATCTAGTAGTTTCGTTAAATGATTCATATCAGCTCACAACTGATGTGGTAAATCAGATTCCGTGTTGTGTTGTTGAACTCAGTGGCAAACTCACAGTTTAAACGCATAAAATACGGGACAAAAGATCTTACGAAACTCTTCTAGTTTGCCTGTGTATATGTTTATTGTTTATTTATGTTTGTTCACAATTCCACAATGACTTTGTGTCGTTTTGGTTGCAGATTCAAGCATCATTTCTAGTCAATCTTGATCGGATCTTCCTCTGTGTCTGTCAGTGAGTGATGAAGAGCACGTGTCTATCTGGAGCTCTGGATGCTCGTGAGGGTATGAATGGAGGAGTGACACTCTGGCTTTTACAGACCAAAAAAGACCAACATCACCTTTTTACTGCAGATTAAACCAAAGCCAATGGGCTGATGGTAAAGATTGTACAAGCTTGATTAACTCTTTCAATACATTATTAATATGATAATCTAATTAAACAGCTAAACATAAATGTGTCTGATATCAGCTTTTTGCCGATTAATATAAGAGGCACATTGTCCAGTGTTTTTCTACCTTCGGACAGACTCTAGCAGGACCCTACAAACACAGGACAGGTGTTTGGAGAATGGAGGGATGCATAGCAGGCACGTGCATGAGACCAGATTAATGTGTTCATGAGCCCCACCTTGTGGAGAATAAGTGTATCTGCATTAATATATGAAAACAGCAAGAGGAGGAAGGATATTTTTTTAAAGTATCTAATCCTGCTCCTGATGAAAACTTTCCTGAGTTTATCTCCAACCCTGATTCAAAACAGCTTATGCAGCTCATCAAGATCTTTAGGATTACTAGAAAAACATGCAGGCGGGTGTGCTGGAATTATTTTGCACAAAGCATGACTATATATATTTGAATAAACAAATGATGTCAATGACAAGTGTATGTGTTAGTTTGAGTTTGATGGAAGCATGGTTTCAAATCTCTTGATTTCAAGTATTTGAAGTTTTTCATCATATGACACGCACAGCTCTCAATAAAACCTTGTCCACTTCTCAACTCAACAGACTCTGTGGCTCAGGAGATAAAACAGTGCGTTTTAATCATGGAGTCCTGAGTTTAAATCACATGATTACCTACATTAAATTGTATATCCAACAAAGTGCACTAAACACCTGGTGACATTGTGAAGGCCACGATGGTGCAGTGGTTAAACACGCGTCACTGCAGCTAAAGCAGCATGGGTACAAAACTTGCAATTGAATGGCTTTTTTCCATCATATAACACAAAGCTCTGAATAAAACCAGTCCAAACACACCATCAACTCACATGTTCAGTGGCTCAGGACACAAAGTGTTGCGTTGTGATCATGGAGTCTTGAGTTCAAATCCTGCTGTTGCTGATTTTAAAGACCATGTATTGCATTATATCCAACAAAGTGGCTCAAACGCTCACACTCAGCGTGAAAGCCATGGTGGTGTAGTGGCTAAACACATGTTACTGGAAGATAAGATTGTGGTATAATCGTGTTCAAACCCTGTTTCAAAGGGTTAGGCACTTCATTTAACTGGTTTATTGGAAAATCCCAGGTCACATGCAGGTAAAGAGTGAAATATAAGTTCCTTCACATGTCCAAGCAAGAGATCTGTGGCTCACAGGTAAGAGCGCTGCCTCACGGGTTCAGAGGTTGCTGGTTCGAGTCCAGCCAGATATCTGCGATAAGAATGAATGGTGTGGTGTGAGTGAGAAGGCGTGGGGGATCGTGGGGTCCCCCCCTGAGCTCCAGCACCATGTCCAGCAGCGGTTATGCTTTTGACTGAAAAAAAAATTTAATTGGCTATAAAAAAAAATCCAATCCCCGTCCCTTCCCCACCGACTTAGGTTACCATCATTTCATTTTCAACGGAGTGGCCCTTCAAAAACAAAATGATGGTAACCTACACATTTACACGCCAACAACACACACGGGCATGTTAGAAGCATTACCTGTGCCTGAGCAGACGTCCATCATTACAGTCAATGTCTGACCAAACGTCCTACAGCTCTGCTTCTGTTGCTGGACGTGACGCTCCAAACACATTCCTTCTGTGAGGAGAGACATAAATAAAAAAGACATTACTCAATATTCTACATCTAAAAGATGAGAATGTGAAACTTATTCTAAGGCTAGTATCCAAACAAAGCCATTAAAAATACAAACATTCTTTATGTACCGGGCCTTATAGTTAGTGATAAATTGTCTTTTGAGAAACACTTGGGATGAAGCGCAACAGGAAAGAGGTGGGAGTCCATCATGAAAATGACATAAAGCATGCAATAGTGCACTGCATCCTCTTTCCAACAAATCACAGCATGTCAACTGAGCACCATTTGAAACAAAATGCCCGTGACAATTTTCATGTACAGAGAATCTTTCTTAACTGATAAAAACCACCAGGATCAAAAATAATTGTTCAGGTTTCAACTCTTGACACTGTGCAGCACAAACATCCCAATGTACCTAATGTCAAATTACATATTTGGATGTGTAACAGCCCATTTCTCTTAATATTCTGTGTACCATTGTGACTTTATACATGGGAGGGCAATGGAATAAACTGAAAGCCTAAAGCTGTACAGTGTGAAAAAAATATTGAAGAGTATATTATACTTCAGTAATGCTGTATCAATAATAACCTTTGGGCTCAATTCAAATGAAGATGAGACTTTTCTTCACAATAAACAAGAGTAATCCTAAAAGGCGGGTTTCCTGCACACGGTTTTCGCCTGTCTTGGACTGTATATATGAGGGTTTTCATTAGAAGCAAAACTGCAGCTCTACAAAACCATGAAGCAGCAGAAACATCAGAGCTGCACACACCAACTGACTCTATGAACAAGCATCAGTCCAGTGGATTATTACCTACAGTGACACTACAACAACAACAGAGACAAAGACCACGATTCCTTCATATTCTACTTTATGATATGAATATCAGATGGCTCTTCATTCAACGATTATACATGTAACGCAACAACAACAGATTCATTTGTTCTTCTGAAGGTCTGACAGGGAGTTCAGCAACAGAGCAGAATGTAAACAAAGTCTAAATTACCGACAGAGGAGCAGAATTCACAATCAATACACACCTAAATAATGACTTCAATACGATAATTAAGGACTGCTAGATGTGTGCTAATCATTTAATAACGTTACAAGAGAAATACAATGTAATTGAAGGAGACTTACAGGACAGTCGTGTGACATCTTTGATTCCTGCTCTTTATCACAACGTTTGTCTGTTTTCTTTGTTTATGGGTTGTAATATGTGCTGTTACGTGACATTATGAGTATGTCATTGAGCTGTCATCTGCAGGATTTGTAGATTATTTAAAACAAACTGCACACGTTGTGGCGACTGTTATCAAGCGTCATGTTGTTGTCAAGCACCTGAAGCTGACAGAATGAACCTGAAGCTCGATCACGCCACCTAGTGGAGCGGATGGAAAACGGCGCTTCAGTTTCTATATTACGAGTCGTATTTTAGAGTCTCTTTTTATTCAGTTAAATGTTCATAAGGCAGGTGACAAACAGCTGGTCATCAGCTCCCTCTTGTGGTCAGTACGTTTATCCGCTTTAATAAATTAAACTACAAACACGAGGTTGCGAGTCGTTGGTGAGAGGACTAACATTTAAATTTCATGGTTTACAAATCTATGATTTTGTCATGGTCTCGACCTACAGAGCAACATGGATCTAGTAGTTTCGTTAAATGATTCATATCAGCTCACAACTGATGTGGTAAATCAGATTCCGTGTTGTGTTGTTGAACTCAGTGGCAAACTCACAGTTTAAACGCATAAAATACGGGACAAAAGATCTTACGAAACTCTTCTAGTTTGCCTGTGTATATGTTTATTGTTTATTTATGTTTGTTCACAATTCCACAATGACTTTGTGTCGTTTTGGTTGCAGATTCAAGCATCATTTCTAGTCAATCTTGATCGGATCTTCCTCTGTGTCTGTCAGTGAGTGATGAAGAGCACGTGTCTATCTGGAGCTCTGGATGCTCGTGAGGGTATGAATGGAGGAGTGACACTCTGGCTTTTACAGACCAAAAAAGACCAACATCACCTTTTTACTGCAGATTAAACCAAAGCCAATGGGCTGATGGTAAAGATTGTACAAGCTTGATTAACTCTTTCAATACATTATTAATATGATAATCTAATTAAACAGCTAAACATAAATGTGTCTGATATCAGCTTTTTGCCGATTAATATAAGAGGCACATTGTCCAGTGTTTTTCTACCTTCGGACAGACTCTAGCAGGACCCTACAAACACAGGACAGGTGTTTGGAGAATGGAGGGATGCATAGCAGGCACGTGCATGAGACCAGATTAATGTGTTCATGAGCCCCACCTTGTGGAGAATAAGTGTATCTGCATTAATATATGAAAACAGCAAGAGGAGGAAGGATATTTTTTTAAAGTATCTAATCCTGCTCCTGATGAAAACTTTCCTGAGTTTATCTCCAACCCTGATTCAAAACAGCTTATGCAGCTCATCAAGATCTTTAGGATTACTAGAAAAACATGCAGGCGGGTGTGCTGGAATTATTTTGCACAAAGCATGACTATATATATTTGAATAAACAAATGATGTCAATGACAAGTGTATGTGTTAGTTTGAGTTTGATGGAAGCATGGTTTCAAATCTCTTGATTTCAAGTATTTGAAGTTTTTCATCATATGACACGCACAGCTCTCAATAAAACCTTGTCCACTTCTCAACTCAACAGACTCTGTGGCTCAGGAGATAAAACAGTGCGTTTTAATCATGGAGTCCTGAGTTTAAATCACATGATTACCTACATTAAATTGTATATTCAACAAAGTGCACCAAACACCTGGTGACATTGTGAAGGCCACGATGGTGCAGTGGTTAAACACACGTCACTGCAGCTAAAGCAGCATGGGTACAAAACTTGCAATTGAATGGCTTTTTTCCATCATATAACACAAAGCTCTGAATAAAACCAGTCCAAACACACCATCAACTCACATGTTCAGTGGCTCAGGACACAAAGTGTTGCGTTGTGATCATGGAGTCTTGAGTTCAAATCCTGCTGTTGCTGATTTTAAAGACCATGTATTGCATTATATCCAACAAAGTGGCTCAAACGCTCACACTCAGCGTGAAAGCCATGGTGGTGTAGTGGCTAAACACATGTTACTGGAAGATAAGATTGTGGTATAATTGTGTTCAAACCCTGTTTCAAAGGCTTAGGCACTTCATTTAACTGGTTTATTGGAAAATCCCAGGTCACATGCAGGTAAAGAGTGAAATATAAGTTCCTTCACATGTCCAAACAAGAGATCTGTGGCTCACAGGTAAGAGCGCTGCCTCACGGGTTCAGAGGTTGCTGGTTCGAGTCCAGCCAGATCTCTGCGATAAGAATGAATGGTGTGGTGTGAGTGAGAAGGCGTGGGGGATCGTGGGGTCCCCCCCTGAGCTCCAGCACCATGTCCAGCAGTGGTTATGCTTTTGACTGAAAAAAAAATTTAATTGGCTATAAAAAAAAATCCAATCCCCGTCCCTTCCCCACCGACTTAGGTTACCATCATTTCATTTTCAACGGAGTGGCCCTTCAAAAACAAAATGATGGTAACCTACACATTTACACGCCAACAACACACACGGGCATGTTAGAAGCATTACCTGTGCCTGAGCAGACGTCCATCATTACAGTCAATGTCTGACCAAACGTCCTACAGCTCTGCTTCTGTTGCTGGACGTGATGCTCCAAACACATTCCTTCTGTGAGGAGAGACATAAATAAAAAAGACATTACTCAATATTCTACATCTAAAAGATGAGAATGTGAAACTTATTCTAAGGCTAGTATCCAAACAAAGCCATTAAAAATACAAACATTCTTTATGTACCGGGCCTTATAGTTAGTGATAAATTGTCTTTTGAGAAACACTTGGGATGAAGCGCAACAGGAAAGAGGTGGGAGTCCATCATGAAAATGACATAAAGCATGCAATAGTGCACTGCATCCTCTTTCCAACCAATCACAGCATGTCAACTGAGCACCATTTGAAACAAAATGCCCGTGACAATTTTCATGTACAGAGAATCTTTCTTAACTGATAAAAACCACCAGGATCAAAAATAATTGTTCAGGTTTCAACTCTTGACACTGTGCAGCACAAACATCCCAATGTACCTAATGTCAAATTACATATTTCGATGTGTAACAGCCCATTTCTCTTAGTATTCTGTGTACCATTGTGACTTCATACATGGGAGGGCAATGGAATAAATTGAAAGAGAAATATTTCTCATTTATTTTAATGTGTTGCACTTGAGACCCACACAGATCATACCGACAGGAAATTGGGCTTATAAATGTGCCATTAAGGAGCAGGAGAACATCAGAGCAGAGTTTCCCACAACACTAACTCTATTAACACACACGGATACAATAAGAGTGGCAACATCTACAACATCAGCAGATAAAAAGTGTAATTGCTCATTATTCTACTTTATAAGCTTTACAGGAATTGCTTCCTTAAATTCGTATTATAAAGGTAATGCAACCCTAGTGACTTTATAAGGAAAAGTGACTTACAGGCGAGTCTCGCAGTGTGTCTCGGTTGTTTTTGCAGATGGGCTGGAAAAAGTGCTAATGAGTGACATCATGAGTCTCTCACTAAGCTGTCATCTGCAAGATCTTAATTTATATAGCTATAAAACGATCCGAGTGTGTTGTGGGGACTGTTATCAGGTGTCATGTTGTTGACAAGGATCCAAAGATATCATGCTGAGAGTAAAGCCCGCTTACGCCCCTAGATGAGCGGAAGGCAAACTGCACAGTTTCTACCAGACTAAATTAATTATCAGATCACTGACTCAGTTCCAATAAGTCTAAAGACAATTAAGATTTGTGTTTTATTTTACCTTGATCATACTGTCAGGAACATTAGCTCCTGACTGTGGTGCTCTCTATACTGTAGTTCTAACTTTTAAGATCACATCATCTTTTTGACCACTAGGTGGCAGTAACTGTGCAGAAAAGCTTAGAGAAGAACCCAAATTCAGTAGGCCTTCAAAGCACCAGTGGTTGTGAGATGGTAAACTGCACTTGGGTTAGGGTTTAAAATCATATCGTATATACAAAAGGAAAATGTGATTTCGGTCAGTCGGACCCTAAAAGACCAGCTTTGCAGATTCAAGACCTACCATTGCTCACAGATCTGTGGTCAGTTGGTTTTTGACTTGTAGACGGAAGTTTATAAAAACACAGGATCTCATTCATAAGTAACGTAAACAACCTCATGGCCTCTAACCCCTCTAACCCCATAAGTGCTCACTCTTTCTCTCTTTTTGTATCTTTCAGTTTAGATCTGATGTCTTTCCTCCTTTATCTTTGTTAGACGTCTCCTCAATACACTAAGAATCAAAGTAGGCCTCAGTATTAATGTTAACTACCTTTAAATAGCATCAACCCCCAAAGGACAGAATAAAGGGACTGATTAAGGGACTGGGTTATAATGTTCTTTTCCCAGTCATATCAAATGATTGCATTCTGGCATTCCAGCTTTTACCACATCCAGAAAATGTTTCACGTAGTTCTGGCCTCAGAGAGCAGTGTGTTTTGTGTGCCTCAGCTATGGTGGTCACAGTTTAAATCTGTCAGGATGGGGTATGTAGTTTATACCTCAGTGTCAGCTGTGGTAAGCAACCGACAAGCAAGTATAGTCTCATTTTATGTCTGGATGTTAAATTGTTTGGAATTGAAAAACAATGCTCTCTGTCTTGTTATCACAAGAATTCAGTTGTTGACATTGAGACCCCAGTGTCGTCTCCTCTACTCTAGCTTTATGAGATTTGCGAAAAACTTGGCTGAAAGTGAGCACTAAAGTTAACAAATCATCAAAGTGATACTGGAGTAATGTGTTGAACTTCACGGATGAATGTCACGAAGAAATGTCTTGGTAGTATTTCACTCCAAAATCAAAAGGAAAAAAAGAAAGAAATTATATATTTTGCATAAATAAAATCATTCTGTATTCAATTATGCCATATTTTTTACTTATAACACTAATAAACACTGTCCTTTTGAACATATAGAACATAAACATATGTGTGTGTGTGTGTGTGTGTGTAATACAGTTGCAATCGAAATGATTCAACCCCCTTAACCTGCAAGACATTTTGCTGCCAAGAACACAATTTTATGAAAACAATTCAATAAAGGCATCAGTAAACTTTTATAAAAAGTTTATTTATACACATCTGAGTGATTCTGAGAACGTAAAGTTGAAAAGAAAGAAATCAAATTTGCTCTAAACATTCATGTTCAAAATGATTTAACCTCCAATAAACACTGTCTGTAAGTGCTTCGACATTTCTGTCACCTCTCTACTGCAATCTTGGCCCATTCCTCACTTGAAAAAGCTTCCAGATCACTGATCATTTTTGGTTTTCATGTTACCACTGCTTTCTTCAAATTCCACCAAATATTTTCAATGAGATGTAGATCTGAAGACTGTACAGGCCACTCAAGAACATTCAATGACTGATCCCTGATTGCTGAACCAAGCTTAAGTAGATTTGGATGTATACTTTGGGATGGCTGCCCTTCAGGAAAGTCCATTGATGATCAAGCTTCAGTCTCTGCACCGAAGGCATCACCATCTTTGCCAAAATGGCTTGATAATTCAAAGAATTCATGATGTCCTTTACATACAGTCAAGAATTTCACTTCCTGCAACAACAAAGCACCCCATAACAAGATCGGAGCACCTCCGTGTTTGACCATGGAGATTGTGTTCTTCTGCTCATAAGCTTTGCCTTTTTTGCACCAGACATACTGCTGATCCATGGGTCCAAAAATTTCCAGTGTGGTCATATCACTCCATAAAGCATCCTTTCAGAACTCCATAAGCCGGCCTTTTAAAGAGTGGCATTCAGCAAGCTGTCCCAACACGAAGGCCATGCCTGTCTAGTGTTCTTTCATCCGGTCATCTTGCAAGTCTTTGGCAGTAAATTGAGGGCTTTTCTCAGTTGCTCTGATCAAACATTTTATTCCCCTTAATGATATTGTGCTTTTTCTTCAAAACCATCAATGGTTTTCTGGAACAAAAAAATTGTAAACTTATAAGGCTGCCAGCTGTGTCTCTTGGAACTTTTAGTGTTTTGGAAATTTTCTTGTAGCCATAGACTTTCTAATGTAATAAAACAATTTGTTCTCTATAGCTTTTGTGAGAATTCTTTTAATTTGGCCGTATTTGCTACTCAACTTTAGCACATGCATGAGCTAAATGTATGTATGTGTAACAGCACAAGCTAATTCAGTTTTGTTGTAGAGTTTCCAAAGGCTTAATTGTGTTTTAACACAATTTTGTACCATACCATACAAATAAGTGACTTAAAAACAGCAGCTTTGAATAGGGGTTGAATAATTATGACAGCTGTATTACAAACAAATTCCGTAACTCAAAAGCATTACATTATATATTGACATTATCACTTTTAATTTGCCATTAAACTGTTATAGATACAATAAAAGAAAAAGAAAAAAACTCTGTATCTTTAGAAAAGCCTACATTTGTAAATGATTACAGTCTCTGGGGGGTTGAATCATTTTGATTGCAACTCTATATATATCTTTCAAATTAATAAACACTGTTTATTATCTTTTGAACATTTTATTCATTGAAGAATCGTGAAAAAAAAAGATATATACTGTATAAAATTATTTTTTTCCAGAAATAAATATAATAATAATAAAAGTCTCTTTTATGCTTTACAGTTTTTCACGATTCTTTAATGAATACAATTTTCAAAACAACAGTGTTTAATAATTTGAATGAATATATATATATATATATATATATATATATTTTTTTTTTTTTTTTTTTTTTTCTGTAAAAATCTAATTTTGTAATTCTTTCTTTTGATTTTGGGGTAAAATTTGACCCAGACGTTTCTTCTCAGTTTTCATGAGATTAACTCCTACATCCCAGTCTCCTAAATCTTCTCTGTGATGGCAGGAACGTAGTACACAAATCTGTTCGGTGTCACTCCGCGGGGCAGACATATTGATCTGTGGAAACCTAGCTAAATTATCAACAACTGACAGGCAACGGAGATCGAGAGCAATTGTTGGAGGCAATGTTTCCAATGTTTTTACATTTCAGAGAGGGATTCAGCCAACTGAAATAAACATACAATCAATTCAGCTCACAAGTTTTAGCTGTGCTGTTTCCCCCCACCTCCTTCATTTCATTACCACTCTCTTGATGCTATTTTCATGTATCATCTGCAATCGTAACATAATGTTTGGCATATGAAAATGCCAAGGTGCTTTCCAATGGGAATTTTCACTGAATGGGTTTGAAATTAAAAGCTCTTGTAAAAACTATTGTGTGCTCTGCTATGATGAGTTATTTGGTTGCCATGGTGAGAGAAAGCTCGTTATATTTAATGGCTCTATGCTCAGCAGCGCTGCAGAGCCTTAAGCAATGGCACTGACAAACTGCCAACCTCAGCAAACGCTCAGTGTGGGGCATGCTTTAAGGGTGAAAGCGCCATACACACACACACACACATACCTGCTCTGCACATAGGCTCTGCAGCGCTGCTGGCACACAGAGATCACCTCTAACAGTCTGTCCTCTCGAGGAGGTGGCCTGAAATCAAACATATTAACCACCTTCAGCCCACAGAGCAGATCACTTCAAGTTCTCTACTTAACTAAAATTGATTGTATAAGATCTTGTCATTTAGGCAGGAGGACAGAAGGAACATCTGGGATGGAGACTCATAACAGAATCAGGGAATAATAAATGTCTCTCAGCTCCATTCTATGACCATCAGTCCTCGGCAGGAGACACGTCCATCCATCACTGCCAATGATAGATGGCCAGAAAGCCCTGTGGTCTTCACTTCTCCTCTTCCTTATCTTACTGTGATTTTGCAAAGTAGGATGTGTTCCTGCTGACAAAAATATGTTCTAAGAGCGTTTTGCTAAAGTTAAGTTATGAAAATGTTATTTCTGAATGTTCTCAGAATGTCCAAAAAGTGTTTAAAAAAATTCTTGATTGTGAACGTTAGCGAAAACATTAAGAGAAAGTTTTCTCTATTTTATCATTTTGCAAGTATCATGAGCAATTTATTTTTGAATGTTCTCTGAACAAAAGTAGTAAGTAGTAACATTTAAAAAACATTACACATTAACGTCCAACACAAATGTTTCAGAAAACTTTCCGTGATTGATGTGTAAATAAAGTTTTTGTGCTAATGTTTTGATAACATTATCAAAGACGAGAAAACTTTGAACAAACCTTCTATTAACATTACTGGAAGAAAGTTTGTTCATACACTCACCTAAAGGATTATTAGGAACACCTGTTCAATTTCTCATTAATGCAATTATCTAATCAACCAATCACATGGCAGATGCTTCAATGCATTTAGGGGTGTGGTCCTGGTCAAGACAATCTCCTGAACTCCAAACAGAAAACCCCACCGGGTACCACTCATCTCCACTACAAATAGGAAAGAGAGGCTACAATTTGCACAAGCTCACTAAAATTGGACATTTGAAGACTGGAAAAATGTTGCCTGGTCTGATGAGTCTCGATTTCTGTTGAGACATTCAGATGGTAGAGTCAGAATTTGGCGTAAACAGAATGAGAACATGGATCCATCATGCCTTGTTACCACTGTGCAGGCTGGTGGTGGTGGTGTAATGGTGTGGGGGATGTTTTCTTGGCACACTTTAGGCCCCTTAGTGCCAATTGGGCATTGTTTAAATGCCACGGCCTACCTGAGCATTGTTTCTGACCATGTCCATCCCTTTATGACCACCTGTACCCATCCTCTGATGGCTACTTCCAGCAGGATAATGCACCATGTCACAAAGCTCGAATCATTTCAAAATGGTTTCTTGAACATGACAATGAGTTCACTGTACTAAAATGGCCCCCACAGTCACCAGATCTCAACCCAATAGAGCATCTTTGGATGTGCATCCCACAAATCTCCATCAACTGCAAGATGCTATCCTATCAATATGGCCCAACATTTCTAAAGAATGCTTTCAGCACCTTGTTGAATCAATGCCACGTAGAATTAAGGCAGTTCTGAAGGCGAAAGGGGGTCAAACAAAGTATTAGTATGGTGTTCCTAATAATCCTTTAGGTGAGTGTAACTTTGAGAGCCAAAGTTCTGAGAACGTTCCCTGTTAGCTGGGATTGTTGATCTTGGCACAACATTCCTTTGAACCAATCAGATTTGAGCTCCATAAAAGCTGACAAAGTGCCATGAATGTATCATAAAAGCAGTCCATATGACTTTTTCACTATATTATAAGTCTTCTGGAATCAGAAAAGAAAAACTGTGAGAAACAATGCCTAGCAATGATATAGGGAAAATAAAGCTGATTCACACTCAGGCCTGTCGGCACTATGCTGCAATAAACATCATGCTCATAACGCAGGCCTAATTCTGTGCACATATGCTGCATCAGTGAAACCAGCTCTGGATCAGCCTGATGGTCCCTGGGAAGGATCTGACCTGATGTCCCTTCAGCAGGAGGAACACAGGACACACACGCCGCCTGTTATTGCTCATGCTCTCCTTCACTGGAAAAGTGGGCAGAAAACAATGTACTAAACAAACAGAAAATAGTCTTAGTGTGCTTTTAAGTATTACAGTTCCAGCTTCTTTTTAACATTAAAACTTCACTTTGAAAGAAGGAAGAAAAAAAATGTATATGGCATACGAATAGCTAATTACTGGTTCAAATCGAAAGAATACTGCATCTGATACACTTCTCGGCCATTAATAAATTATGATCTATACTGTAAAAATGTCTATGTTGTACATAGATAGTGGATTATTGGAGTGTTTAACAAGAAAATACTATTTCAGTCTTTCTACTTACATTACAAGTTTATTTCAATGTGTTACTCTTTACTCTTTATTACTCTTTATTTTGACATTTTCTACCACTTTCTGAGTTAAAATTCTTTCACCATTTTTGTGTGCAGTATGAATACAGTGCAGTGCAGTCTTTACATACTACATCTGGCATGTTTGTTTGCCTCTGAGGCAATGCCTCAATATGTGACCTACGACATCAGCCACATCAATGTTTCCTGCTATTTACACATGACGACTCCTCTACTGTGGCCTCATGGGTAAAGTGTTCAATGGATGCATGCTTCAAAATCTCGACTGAACAAATTTGTTATTTTGGGTTTTTTTTTCACCCACTGTTTTATGAATACTATGTATTTTATGAATCCTATTTCCTAATGACCGCTTAGAAAAATAACAGCAGCACACCTTTTGCCAATCGCTGTGTGATTTAAATTGCCCCTATTATGCTATTTTAAAGGTTCCTAATTTTATTTTGGAGGTCTCAAAGGTGCATCAAAGGTCAAAAAACACTTTCATTTTCTCATAATATACATTGCACATCACCAAATTTTTCAATTATTATCAAACGACTCATTGAAGATTCAGTCTCTCTAAATCTCTCCTTTCCATGAGCCTACTCTGCTCTGATTGGCCAGATGGCCCAGTCTGTTGTGATTGGTCTACCGCTTACAGCACATGTTTCGGAAGCTAAACGTCCATTAACATAACTGAACTTCAGCTCAGTCTGTTGGCTTCCTAAAGCTCATCGATTGAACACTGTAAAGACAGTAATAATGGCGTTGATTTTACCATATCAAGCGTGAGTCCGATGATGAAACATTGGAAGAACTAGTTATTCAACCTGAACCTTCATCGCAAGGACGACTTGAGCAGGACTTTTCTCAGTTATACACTACTCAGTTTGCAACTGTAATTCCTCACCATCAGCATTAACAGGAGTATGTCTATCAATAAACCCATGCGTATATTTATTGCGGTGCACATGCGGGAACTGTATCAATAACTGTATCAATAACAGTGCATATGTTAGCCGAGCACTAATGTGAATGACTTCCCCCATATTCTCCATTGTTGCAGCTCCTCTCTTCGTAAAACAAATCTTGCTCCATCCTTTATCATTACTCAAAGTAGTAAGAACAACAGGCAATCTGCATTAATGGACACAATTTTAGGTAATAGTGGCCCACAGCTGCTTAGCAGTTAGCCGGAGACCTACACAATTTAAAACACAAAACTGTATTTTGAACACCCGGTAGAAAATATAAACATTAATAATTAATAATACTTATAGGTTGTGATTCTGAGCAAGTCAGTCAAAATAAAGTGGGTACTATCCCATCTTTAATGAATAAATGTTTTGTAAATTCCATTTAGGCCTCACGGAGATTTGAGAAGCAAATTTGAGAAGCTGTTGTATTGCTGTGGTAATTTTAACCACTGACTCTTCACATCCTCATCCTTTGGAAGTGTTTACAAAGAGAATTTGCTTTTGCAGAGCAGAAAATGGTGTCTTCTTGACATGTACACCAGCTACAGTGTTTGAGGACAGGTCAAAGTAGACATTGTTCACCGGGGAACCAATGAAGACCAAATGTGGGCATTATGCGAATGTGTTACCGCATAAGTATGCAGGTCACGGAAGTGAGACTGGAATTCCTGATGACCCGTTTAGGACAATAACTTTAAAGCACTTTTGACTTTACAACAGACCGCTATATTACACATTTCATGAAAGGTAATATTCAAAAAAACATAATAGGGGCACTTTAAGGTGTCATTGATGTCCATAGAACAAATGCTAAAGGTGTAGTCATATTTACCATTGTTCTTACCATTTCTACAGGAATCCACGTGATTGACAATTTTGCGTTGTAGGCAGAAAGATCACCCCAAACAGTTTTTACAAGTTGGTCATACAATTTCAGTGTTCTGCGTGAGCTGTGCTTCATACTTTACTACAATATTGACAATGGACATTTCTGTCTGCAAAATTTCTCTAAAAATTCACTAATGTGACCACACCTTAGCCCAACAGTAATGGTGATGTTTGTCTTAGCAAGCATGACTAATAACATTTTTAAAAGGGTTTGAAACTAATTAAACAGACTCAAACCTATTTCATCTTTGGGACAAAATGCAAAGCAGACAGTTACTCGTCAAATATCTTACCAGTTATTAAAATGCATTGGTTGAGTTGACTTGCTGACAACCGCATGATAAGAGCACAATGTTGCACTGGTTATCTCTCAAGTGCATCCACATCACATTCTCGGCCACAGAGATTCAAGATTTTAGGACAAAAGAAGACAGAGAGCGGGTAAATGCATATCTGGGCCACACATGACGAAAGGTTACACTACAGCTGTATCAGCAGATAAGATCTGTCCTTTCTGTGACTGGGCCCTCTTACCGCTAAAGAGACACTCATCTAATGCTATTGTCGCTATCAGCTTTATGCTACATTTTTGCTCTTTGCGGTTGCGGTCAAAGCACCTCCATCGTCCTTTTGTTGTGGCCTTTCTGAGCAGCTTAAGATTACTGGAACCAATATCCATTGGGGATCATCCTAAATATTTTTGTCTCTCCAGGTCAACGTCGTCCTTATGAAAATAACTCTTTCAAAAGAGATGGGGCTTTGCGTTAACTAGCGCCACGAACGCCGCACATGACGATTAAAGAGCTAAAGGTGAAGTCTCCGTTTGATGTGGGGAGACAGAGACAATGATACTCATTATCACTGGCGCTGCAAATGTCTCCACCTTTGGATTGGATCAGGTGCTAACAGGTTGACATGAGGGTAATTTCTAGCTTGTCTGTTGTAATTGAAGAGCAGCCATATAGACCAGATTTATAGGCTACATTTTATGACCAGATGATAACTTTCTCTCGTCTGCTGCGCTGTGGGATTGTTAGGCTTGGCTTTTTGCCTTAAATTAAAGGAGGTTTGGAAGAACGAGAATAAAAATACAACTCTAAACCACTGACATCAAATCCTGATCTGTGAGGTCTTATGAGGTCAACGCCAAAAATGGTGTCCCATGATAAGAACTCATATGCCAGAACTCTCAGTTTAATGCAGTTTACTGAGAAATGACAATGACAAACATTAGAAAAGCTTTTTTTCTGAGAGAGAGAGAGAGAGAGACATGTCTCCCAACATTTAATTCCACTTGGGAATGTGTACAGTTAGGATCGTCCCAAATAAAATGATAAGGGAGTGGGGCTAGTTGTCACATTTTCTCTGAGTAGGTTTATTTTTTAAAGTGATTTCCATTATAAAATAATATTAAACACATGTTGACCTCAACAGGGATAACAGGGCGTTATGTTACACTATATTGGGAAAGTTGCCACAATGGAACTTGCATATAACAGCATGTGGCTTTTAAACAAAATTTAAACCAGTAAAACAATTAATCCAACACAAAATAGATGAAAAATAACATTTAGGTAAACTTACTGAGATACAGTCATTATGAAAACTTCCCCATGTGACAACTAGCCCCCGACTTCTCTGTGTTTTTTCACAAATGGAGCAGTTGTAGACAGAGCGATCTAGGGAAAAGTACAATGACAAATCTTTTTCTTTTTTTTATAAGTCACGCTGTCTAATTTTAGTGTCTGCAGCGGTCGAACAGTGAAATGAAGCATTCCATTTCACTTGAATGATTATCTCCATCTCTGTATCTCTTGGTTTGCAGCCATGGCGACCGCCCGAACAGACAAAAAAAATGAATTACCGTCTATAAGTACATTTAACTAAAGAGGTAATTGAATCTCGGCTTAGGCCCTCGCACAGCACGGCTCTTAGCAGAGATTGTTATCTACTGGGATGTGGATAGACCTCAAATGCTTATTGAACTGTTTTACAGGGGGAAATCCTTCAAAATGATGTAGATGCTGACAGACATGGACAGAGCGCTGTGGTCCTTTCTACATTATTGACTATAGACATAAAAACATTGTGTGAAAAATGCAGTACTTTAAAAGCACAAATGAAATAACATCTGACCAGATGGGAAGATGAGTGTCTACTTTAGCTCAAATTTATGTTCTTGTTTATGTTCTGCACAAAAAAGTGACAAAATGTACCATGGTAGTATTATTTATTATCATTATTGTGATTTCACTTCGTAGCAATATGCTCATGCATAACTGGCCAATATTAAGGATTTTTTTAATATATATTTTGGAATCGGTCGACATTGGATATTTAATTGTGCATGCTGGTTTCCCACTTTTTTTTTAGAATTATGATTTAATGATTACTTAAAGGTAGTTCAAGGATAGTTCACCCAAAACTGAAAATTCCGTCATCATTTACTCACCCTCAGGTTGTTCCAAACCTGTATTCATTTCTTTCTTCTGTTGTACACAAAATAAGATATTTGGAAGAATATGGGTAACCAAATAGTTACCCCAATGGGCCCCATTGACTTCCATAGTATGGAAATAAATACTATGGAAGTCAATAGGGTTCATCAACTTAGTTACCAACATTCTTTCAAATATTTTTTTTTTGTGTGTTCAGTAGAAGAAAGAAACTCATGCAGGTTTGCAACAACTTGAGGTTGAGTAAATGACAGAATTTGTATCCCTTTAAAAAATTATAAGTCCTTAAAACATGCATAATGTATCATTATTAATTTATTATAAAAAATGTAAAAAAAATTCTCACTGTACATTATAATGATGTGATGTCTAAATAATTATGTGATGTCTAAAAATGTTTTTAATGTATTTAGATGAAATACTATTGGCTTATTGGTATCTGCAAGAATTTTAATTTTGGTGCATCCCTAATTTTAATTTTTTTAAGTGTAAATGTACAGTCAGCTGATCATTACTGCAAAATAAAAACCTTCAGGGTCATACAAAACCCTGACTGACATGTTTAGAAGTGTGAAATGTACTAAATATTACAGAAAGGCTAAAAGTGACATACATTGTTTGTGTGCTAACCCTCTGGGCTTTTGTCTTTTGGCCATGTTATCTAATGCGCTCATCTTTGACAAGCAGCACAGCCCAACACACAAACAACAGTGTGACCATTATCTCCCCTCTGCATTAAGCCAGTGCAGCAGGCATTAGTTCAATACAAAGCCTTACGCCCTATATCTGGCCAGGATCAATGCATTGACTCTTTATGCACTCACAAAAGCAGAGAGACTGAGAGGGGATCAAACGGCCCACATTCCCACGTCATCACTCGGGCGTCCTGCAGGACATCACGGGGTCCTGACGCACGTGCATCTGCTCACACGCCCAGCCGACACAATCAGCCTGCGATCTCATGACCACGAGACGTGTTTGAAGCAGTGCCGCCGGAGTTCACAAAACGACGAGATCTCTGTGAGAAAAGGTTGCAATGGGTCCCTGAGGAGAACAGCTGAGAAAGGGGAATGCTTTGTACAAGATACTGAGATACAGTGATACACTTGAAAAAGTGTATGACGGTGTGTTTTATCCACACAAGGGATATGTTTGTCTTATTATAAACACACAGAGAGCATCTTATTAAGTATTTATGGGTGTTGCTGACATTTCTACATGCTGCCAAACTCCCAAAAGGTCAAAACAAAACTAAAATAAAATAAAGCATTGTAAAGTATTGGATACATTTCTTCTCTGATAAGCATGTTTTAATTTTGCAATTAAAATTCATTTTGACAGTTTTGGGGGCATCATAATGTTAGGGTGATACAAATGTCCTGATATCATAAAGAAGAAAAACCTTCATTAAAAGAATGGAAATTGATACGGTTATTGAAAAAAAAACCTTATTAAGTTGTCAAGTACACTGTAAAAAAAAAGATCTTTTGAAGTTGTAAATGAAACAAAGATTATTGGAGTCTTTTACAAGCAAATATTGAATTTGACATTGAATTTGTTACTTGGCATGTCTTTGTAATTATTTGAATGAAAAGTAAATCCTACAACAATTTTTTTTCAGCAAATTTAATAACAATAATAAAAATAATAGTATTTTAACTTTAGATTCACTGCTTATTAATATTTTTTAATATTAATATTTGATATCAGATAATGACAAGACAATGGTAGTACAGGTTGTAAACGTGATGCAGCTCCTCCAAAGACTAATGATATTTATGAGGGAAAAAAAATATTCAAACTGACCTTCTCTACGATGGCAGCTATACTTCTATTAAAAAATATTTTGCGCTCTATAGAAGAAAGAAAGTCATACAGGTTTGGAACGACATGAGGGTGAGTAAATTATTTAAATTTAAATTTTTGGGTGAAATATTCCTTTAGGTTAAAGGGCAAATACAAAATACAAAAACATATACAAAATAATGATGAATGAATGTAATGTAAGAGAAAAAAACCACCCATCACACAACTTTCTGCAAACAGATAAAGCCTTGAAAACTAAGTGCTTCTCATAAAAGCTCTCCACAAGCCAAGTTCGCTCTTGTTTATTATCTGTGGCTGGACTTTAGTTGAATGCATTACACTAAAGAGGCAAAACCCACAATTAAATCCATGGCTTTCCAGTCCGTTTACAAACCACAAGACACCAGGTGATCAACAGCATATGCATGAAAGAAAGACTAGATCCAAAATAGAACTGACTGAACTGAATTGTCTATGCAGTAATTGAGTGAGTTTCAATATAATTTTAAATTCTGCATCGGAAGGTTTGCTTAATTAGATCACAGTTCATCCAGCAATCTAGTCCCATGTTTAATTCAGCTCAGAAAGATTAGATGTTGACTGCAGTAGATTAAACACATGTGGGAAAATGATTTTTGATGACTGCTATTAAGAAAGTACATATAGGGGGTGATTAAAAAACACTTTTTTCAACTAAAAGTGAAACAATGTGAAACATCCAGGCCTTTCATGGTGGACTTGTGTATTAATGTCAGAGCGACTCACCCTCAAGCTCAGCTCAAGTGCCTTAAAACTGCTAAACAATGAGCCGGATTGTGCTTGCCACTAGCAGATTTTGTGAAATGTGCCTAAATTAACATGTGATAGTGATTTAATGCTCAACACGTTCCCTTGTAGTGTGTGTAAATGGAGTGGTGGACTTGCACAAAAGCAGCTTCATGGATCAGTCATTAGCACACCATTATGGGGGCTTTTATGGGGGCTGTCAGCCAAACCTCATTACGAGCTGAAGTGAAAGGAGGAATGATTCTAAGAGGATGAAAACTCTTTTTTCTGTGTGTCCCGAAAGATCTGCATGTTAACAGCTTAATCTGAAATTCTTTTGTCCATATTCATGCAGACATTATTTTTTATTTCATATTGTCACAAAAATACAACAGGTCAAAAGAGCACATCACTGCACGCAAAAAAGTAAGATTGTAAAACAAACAAACAAAAAAGTGAAATATATGAAAAGTTTTCTTTTAAGGCCAGGATTAATGCTTTTGAACTATACTGTAATGCAGCCAGCTACCCAGCATGCCTTGCAGCAAGCTTTACAGATTAAATACTAATTTTATTGTCTTAAATTGTGTAAAACGGGTTTGAGGAGGTGTTCATAGGAAACTGTAGTCTATTTGCTGTATTATTGCAAATTGCATTTATGTGGTTACCCTCATTAAACTCTTTAGTGCCAAAAGTGTAGTACTGGGTTGTCAAACACTTAT
The DNA here is from genome assembly GCA_039654625.1 of Rhinogobio ventralis. Classification (NCBI taxonomy): domain Eukaryota; kingdom Metazoa; phylum Chordata; class Actinopteri; order Cypriniformes; family Gobionidae; genus Rhinogobio; species Rhinogobio ventralis. Next base: position 12,344,981 of record CM077207.1, on the reverse strand, counting down.
GGACTATGTATTGCAATCATGAAGTGATGTCAATACATTCTAGCTGTAAAGATTCTGACATCACTCCATAATTAAGTTTGTGAACTCTTGTTCATGATCACTATTGTCTGTGTATGTATGTATGTATGTATGTATGTATATATATATATATATATATATATATATATATATATACACTGTATATATATAGTGGGATAAAATGCTTTGTAGCACAATTACATTTAATTCACGTGATTTCTATGTATATTATTTCACAAATACAATTTAATGAAGAAAAGTCATTGAATTGTGTAGGCATTTTTACAATGTCGGTGTTAAACTAACATTTACAGCTCTAGGTTTTTGCATAAGGGTGAGTACTGATGGGAGAAAGAGAGTTTCGATCTAGAAAAACTTAAGAAGTGAATACTTTGTATTGTAAGTTACCCAGCATGCCTTGCAGCAGGCTCAAAAAAGACTACGTTTGGACTGAATACTCGCCTAATTGTCTAAAATTTTGTAAAGTGGGTTTGGGGAGTTGTTCACAGCCAACAATAGTCTTAGAATTAGCAGTTTTATTGCATATTTCATTTGTGTGGTTACCCTCATTTAAGTCTGTAGTGCTAAAAGATTAGTGCTGGGTTGCCAGCTGTATCCATAATGGATTTTGTTTTTCTACATTCCATATTGATGATGATGTCAACAAAAGATTTCAGTTGTGTGGGGGAAAAAAAATCTGACATCATAATACATTTATGATCATGAATATTCATGATCGGTTTTGTAAGGAATGAGCTGTTCCGAAGTAGTAAGATCACATCTCAATGATGTGTATTAATTTATAGCAAATAGAAATAATAATTTTATAAATAGAGTTTATTCAAAGCACTAGCTGTCAATGTGAGTAATGATGGGGAAAACTGAGTGTTTGAATATAAAATTACTCCTGAGGAAATTAAAAATATATTATAGTGCAGATCGTTTTTCCGCATGTCTCGTAGCAGGCTAGAAAAGAGTATGTTTAGACTGAATTCTCGCCTTATTGTCTTAAATCGTGTAAAACAAGTTTGGGAGGGTGTTCATTAGCAACCGTAGACTTTGCTGTATATTGCATGTTGCTTTTGTGTGGTTACCCTCATGTACATCTGTAGTGCCAAAAGTGTAGTGCCAGGTTAACAAGTTTACTTGTATTAGAGTATTTGCTTTTAATTTGGTGATGTTAATATAAGATTCACACTGTATGATGAAAGAATCTGATGCCGTGATAAATTTAAAATCATGTTTAATCACAATTAGTTTTTATGGAAACAACCAAATAAAAGCTGATTATATTGTGAATCATGTGGTTATATTCCTAGTTTTCATTTCGTAGCTTTGCTGTTGTAGTACACAGTTGATTATAAAGTGAAGTCGTTGAATTGTGTAGGCGTTTATGGTGGTATTGAAATAACATTTATAGCTCAAGGTTTTAGCATAAGAATGAGAAATGATGGGAGAAAGACTTTTTCGAGTTAGAAGAAGTGAATACTTCGGGAATATATTGTATTGTAGTTACCCAGCATGCTTTGCAGTAGGCTCAGAAAAGACTAAGTTCGGACTGAATACTTGCCTAATTGTCTTAAATTGTTTTATTGCATATTTCATTTGTGTGGTTACCCTCATTTAAATCTGTAGTGCCAAAAGTGTAGTGCTGGGTTGCCAGCTGTACCTATAATGGATTTTGCTTGCATACTTTCTAGACTGGTTAACAAAAGATTCATAATACACTTACGATCATGAGCACTCATGATTTATTTTTGTATGAAATGAGCTGTTCTTGGATTTAAAATAAATAGTAAAATCACATCTCAATAATACATTATTGCACTTATTTAGGAGTTTATAGAAAATAGATTATTTTAAAAAACACATGAGTAAACAATTGTTTATTCTGCAAGGTGATGATTCAATTATAAATACTAAAAACAAAATAATTTTTTTGAGAAATTTAAAAGCCAGTTAAAGCCATATTAGACACAGCTTTACAAGAATCTTGTATGTTTTTCAGAAAGCTAATCAGGCCAATTAGAGACAATTGACATCAGTTAACTCTCATATGTTCATTATACACATGTGTTATATATAATGTAATTAACTGTAATTTTAAAACTGACACGAAATCAGTTAATATATATATATATATATATATATATATATATATATATATATATATATATATATATATATATATATATATATATATATATATATATATATTAGAAATGGTTCATGCATTCATCCTCTAGTGGCAAACTATCAAAATTATAAATGTTTCCAGCTTGAAACATTGATTAAAAAAAAAACTAAAAAACAAAGCTTCGTGAAGCAGTGTTTTAAAAGCACCCATAACTAGAAAAAACTGAGCTTTCAAAACTCTCAATCAATCATACCAATTGCTTCACAAATTGACCCCATTTCAAAGCACTCAAACACTGTGAAAGCTGCTGGTCAGAGTGCATTTATGATAACTCAGACATGTGTAGACAGCTTTTACAAACCACCAGCAAATGTTTTTTTGAAAGTGTAATCTATTACATGAAATATACAAATCATTAAATACCATTAAATATGAAGCTGTACAATTTGTGTTGTAGGCTAGTGGTTGTTTTGTATGTTTTTAGGAAAGCTAATCATGCCAATTAGAGACAGTTGACATCAGTTATCTCTCATGTGTTCATTATACACGTGTTATATATAATGTGATTAAAACTAAACCTAAATTTTAAAACTGACATGAGATCAGTTTTAAAAAATAGACACAGTTCATGTTCACTTTAAGGTCTACACCACCTAGTGGCAAACTATCAAAATAATAAAACATTTCAAAACAGTATGGCGTAACTAAGCTAAGCATAATTTGCTGAAATCACATTACTTGGTCAGTTTGATGCACACTCTGAAACACTGGGTCAAAATCAGTCATTTGTAATGTTTTCAAAGCTTCATGAAAAACTGTTTTGAAAGTGCCTATGACATAAGATTTGGGTTATGCTGTCAATAAAACAAAAGTACTAAATACAGAAATAAATTTTTCGAGTCAAGCATTTTCACAACTGGGGTCCGTTGTTCGTACGACGCTAACTCAGTTGAATTTGACTGTTGACGATTTGGCATGATCTTGGATTGTTTGGTTCTTCGAAGCTCTCATCCCAGGGCCTGTACCATAAAGCCGGTTTAGCTGGCTAGCCAGATATGTTTAAGCTTAGTTTGTGCCAATCCTGGGTTTTAGGTACCATTAAAGTGGTTTGGCTTTTAGTAACTTGCGCTCAACGGCTAACCTGCTCCAGGGCAGGTTATGTTCTGGATAAGAGATCTCAAACTGAAATCGGACAAATCAGCTGTGAGCAAAGTGACACACCTCTGATGCAATGAAGTCACTCCCCCTGTTTCTACTCCAAATGAGTGGTCATTTGGATTTTTCTTTAAGTTGTCCTCTTTCATAGACTTGTTTCTTCTTGCTGTGTAAATTTGTTTAAATTCTTAATATTTTTCAATCATGTAATATTCTGCAGAAGAGAGAAATTATTCTCGCTGCTTCTCTTGTGAGAAGCGAATCTCAGTTTCACCTCAAAGCCTGAATTGATAGAGAAAGCTGATGATCAGCATCATGGGACCAACAAAGCCTGAATAGATTGGTTTGGTTTTGTCAACTCAAAACTAATCCTGTAACCCTGAGTTTGTTCAACTACCATCATGGTACAGGCCCCTGGACTTGCTGTCATAGCAACAAGTCGTAAGCTTAAACCTGCTCGGGAACAGGCTTACTTCATGTAAACAGGATTAGATTGCATTTTTTAAAGCGGCGTTGATACTTAAAATCTGTCCCAACCACTGCTACTTTATTACAAGAGTTCCTTACTGAACCAGGGGCAATTCTCAGTTTAAATAATAATAATAATAATTTGAAAATAATATTTATATAGACCAGTGATATTTATATAGACCAGTGGTGGTGACAGATATTATGGGAGTGGCTTGATGCAGCGCATGAGATGCAGATAACTTGATCTTGACCCTTAAGAAACTTTAGTAGATAGATGTATGTTTTTAGTATATTAATGCTGTCACGTATACAAAATGTAAAATTAAATGAATTGCTAATTACAACATTGAAATAAAATGTAAAGCCTGTACAAATAATATAAATGATTGGGAAAACATTTAATTTATCTATTATAACTTTTGTCATTTTGGTTGCTTAAAGGTCCAGAAATTCGTCAAGTTCATCATCATGTGTCCTTTTTTAATTATATGATGTCACTAATTGCCAATCGCTGCATTGCTGATCGTGGTTTCATGTATCGATGCATCTGCCCTCTTCAGGGAACACAAGAATGCGCAGTAATCTCAGACAATTTAATCCAAATATTTTAATCCGATCCACAAACTCGTTTGAAGAACCAAATTAGCCAGAGTTCAGTTATCACGATTAGAAGATCTGGCATCTGTCAAATCATCTCAGATGTATTAAGCGAGGTACGAAGAATGGACCCCTGGTCTCAGACATTTTGGACCCACTACACATCCTCCACTACAACTAACTTTCTTTTATTCTGCAAGTATCCATACATATTCTCAGAAGGTCTAGCCATACATCCCGGACAACTTCACATTTCCATTCTTGCAACATCACTGCTATATATCAGCGAACAGAGGAAACACATGCCACAACAGCACAGCAATCTGTCCACTGCGGAGCCAAATGATAATGGCAGCATGTTTCTTATTTCAGGCCTCTCAGAACACGCGGCTACATCTGTGATCAGAGCTCCCCTCACACGATTCGCTTTGGCTCCAGGCATCCATT